>QLTV01002657.1:2285048-2328414 GCA_003457575.1 Thermophis baileyi
ATCCCCCACACCCCCCCCCCCAAAATCCCCCCGCATCCCAACCTCCAAGCCAGGGAAGCTTCGCAGGCAAGCTGGCTGGCGTTCCCTCTCCTCGGGAAGCTTAAAGCAAAGAGCTTCCTCAGCTGCTTGCCGGAGTCTCCGCAGGCTTTAAATACCCTGAACCTGAGCTTCTTGGCTTGGATGGGGAAGGGAAAGCCGCGGGCACGCGCGCGCGCGCTCGCTCGCTCGCTCGCTTCCTCTCCCCTCGCCCAGCCACACGCCCCGGGAGCGGTGGGTGAAGGAGCTGGGCGCCCTCTGGTCTTCCGAGGTCAGCGCTTTGACAGGGCTGACCTGCCTCCCCTCCCGGCAACCGCCCTCGTCTTTATAAACACAAACAGCCGGGAGGACTAGCCGCCAACAATAGCAATTCCCCAACTTCACCGGCCCTTGGCTCGCTTAGCGTTCCGGCAAATCTCGGGCAAGGAGCGCTTATCCGCCACCCCGTTCTTCCCCCAGAGCAAGGCCGGCCCTCCGGATGGCCCAAGGAAAGCTGCTCACCTTCTCTGCGGAGTGGGCGGCGGGAAGAAGGGAAGGAGACGGGGGGGGGGGAGAAAGAACCAGGCGAAGAAAGCAACGGAAAAGAAAGACTAAAATCACGAAAAGCTGGCAGAAGGGGGGGGGAGAGGGAGAGAGGGGAAAAAAGAGGGTAGTCATAAGCCTCCCCATCCCTTAGTGAACAGAAAAGAAAGTCAGTCGGTAGACAAATCCAATAGTTCGCAGTGCCAGTAAAATAGGAAGGTTTTTTTTTGTTGTTGTTGTTGTTATTTAAGGCAATATGCTAAACTATCTCCTCGGCAAACCGTGATTATAAAGTAACCAAGCAAAAAGTTATTTTCGCCCAAGGAGCCAAGTTTTCCAAAGAAAACGTATAGATTTTACAACTAAATAAAAGCTACCACCTTTGCATTGTCCCCATAAACTACACATAAATTAAAAGTACCGTTAAAGGAAAGCCTCCAGCAAGCAACATCTGATCTGACTTACCGGGGGGGGGGGAAAGAAGATAATTTAAACCATATTTAATTACAAAAGCAGTAACCGAAAAGTAAATCAATCAATCCTTTCTCTCCAAAATGTTATCCGCCAAGGTAGGGAAATGATCACTCGTACAGTCCTGCGTCAAAAGGCTAACCGAAACTCCAGTCTTGAAGAACTGATTACGGGGTGTAAAAATAAAATTTAAAAAAAAAACGGGGAAAATGGGGGCTCCCCCAAACTCTCAATGTTCTAGAGATTTCCAAATTTTGGCTGAAAATAATGGCAATCGGAAAAGCTCGATGAAAAAGTTAAAAGAAAATATACCTCTTGAGGAAAAAGACCATCCCCTTGTCGTCTTTGTCTATCAGTCTCCAGTTAAAGCGTATGGAAAATCTTTTCAAAATGCCCAGATTTGGCACATTGTCATTGCAAAGAGAGGAGTGCAGTGATGCTGTTATAGAAAATGGGAAATAAATTCAGGATTGGGTGCTGCCTCCTTCAATGCGGGTTTATCTAAGTTTAATTTAATATTCCGCAATCACTGTATGATCGCATATAATTCACCAAGATTTTAAAGGGCTTTGCATAAATACGCGAACCTCGGGCATCTAGTCATGTAACCCGATTAGTTCTTCTTATTTATGCCCCCCCCCTCATTAGATGCACTTTAAATTGCAAGGGCAAATAATAAAAAAAAAGGATGGAATTACAGGGTTTGGATAAGCAAACGATTATAGGAAGAACTGGCTTTAGAAAATTCACTCAAAACATAAAATCAAAAAGCACAAAACGGTTGTTTGTAAAACACTAAACCTTTAATCGATTTATTGGCATTCTGATCGATTAGATAAACGGAAATCCATGGTAAACATAAAGGCATTTAAAAGCATTTCCCTCTAATTTCTAACAAAACTTTTATGTTCCGAGGAGGGGAAAAAATTATCAAACGACTAACAGGAAATTCTTCAGATATCAAATTACGATAATAAAATTATTTCCACATGGAAACGGATAATGACAATGATGATAGTAATTATAATAATGAATAATTCAACAGCCCTTTGACATATATAGAAAACCTGATTCAGAGCAGCTCGAGAGGAGGTAGTTTTAGGAGGAAAACAGTTTATTAAGAGAAATTGACTTGAAAACTGACATTTTCAACTAGACTGACAATTGCAGGGGAGATTGTTAAAGTTATGCTAATTTTCTCCGCTATCAAAAGATATTCTGGCCCATGGTCACCGAGCGCGTTGCCCTTTCAATCGAGTTACTATCTATTTGTAAAATAAGTATGTAAATACGCCAGCTCCATCTGAATTACAAGAACAAATATGGGCTTATATCGGGGTTTGCGAGGAAGTGGTTAAGACCGAAAACGGGTGCCTTCCTTCTAAAAATAATCCACCGAGATGGCCCCACTCGCGCTTTCCAGGTCTGGGGAAGACAAGTCAGCATAATATATATTTTTGCTGTTTAAGTAAAAGAATAAGGATTGAAGAGTTGCAAGCACGAGCCACGCAGCAATCGGAGCTCCTGGCATTCAGGCTGCCGTGAAGAGGAAGCGTTGCTGTAACGGGTATTATGTTTATTTGATAAAGAAAATCAATGAAAGTGGCTGTAAAGTAGTTAGTGAGGCGTGTGTTTGGGACTCGGGTTGAATAGTGACTCCAGCGGGCTGGTCGATCAGCTCTAAGAGCTCTGGAAATCTAGCCTAACCCTCCGCCTCAGCTCATCCCTTTCTCACGCAGCCTGTACTCATCTTCCGAGTCCAGGGAACTTCCCTGGCAGACTCCGCCCTCGAGTCTTCCCCCCCCCGCCCCGTCTCTCCTTTCCAATTTCGCGCTGGCATCTTTGTCATTCCCCCCCCACCTTTTTTTTTTTTTTTTTTTTTTTTTTTTTTTTTTTTTTTGTAACTCTCGTCTTACCCCACCGGTCCCTATCATGACACACACACCCCCTTTCCTCCACCCTCCCAGCGCCTACCCTCCCATTCCCCTGCTTTCTCATCTCTTCAGTCAGCTCGTTCAGCGAGCCTCCCGGCTGAAGGGTTCATTTCCACCCCCAGCAGCCAAAGTTTCTAATCCCGCCCCCCCGTCCATCTGCCAAGCCCAGGAATGGGAGCCCTGGAGACACCACTTTCGCTGGGAGCAGAAATTTGCTTTAAATGCCAGGGATGACCATTTCTAGAAATAATAACACAGTGCCTTTTAGCATGTGCAGAGTTCATCTGTCCCCACTGAGAAGCCACATGAGTTAAGTGTCAGTGCCCAGTTACCCTTCTCTTTCTAGCAATTGTGTGGGTGCACCCACAAATACACAGTGCATGGTGAGCAGAATAAGAAACGGCATCACTATTACTGTCAGCAGGATGACTTGGAAGTCATCCCTGCTGCTGGCTTTTAGGCAGATTTATTTGCAGCAAAACGTGTAGATATAGAACGAAGCCAATGGTAAATGTATACGTGTGTCTGGGTATTTGGCAGAGGTATATGGGGGGGGGGGGGAAAAGGGGGGGAGAAAAAGAAAGTTTAAAAAAAAAAACCATATTCTAAACATTAACAGATCCAAACTGCTAATGAGTCACAAATATTAAAGAGCATTGAATCAGCCTACAAACCAGCTTGCAATCTTTAGAAGGGCCTAATTTCTCAATATAACTAGATTTAAATCAGTTGTCTCTTTGACCCAAAACATGTTTACTTAAATGTAAGCCCCAGTCTGTTCAATGGGATTGTTTCTTTTCCTGTACCATGTTTTTCCCCAAATTCCAAATTACAATTATTTAAACATCTACCTCTCTCTCTCTCTCTCTCTCTCTCTCTCTCTCTCTCTCTCTCTCTCTCTCTCTCTACCTCCCCCCCCCACTTGACCCCACATAAATCTGAAATCATTCATTGGAATTTGCCATATATCCAATCTGTTTAAGATTAGGCTCTTGCCTTTCCAACTGTAATTTCTTGCACATCCATATGAAAGAGACTAAGGTGTCATCACTGGAGAGCTATTTTGGAGCAAATTTCTGGAGAAGATAAATGACCCTAAGAATAGGTAGTTTTTTGCAGTTTTTGCACAAATATTCACATTGTACCAATTTATAATTTTGCTCTGGTCCATCTTTCATAGGTGGGAATAAAATTACGTTTCAAGCTTTGTAGGCCTTGAGTACAGGAGCATTCTTTGCATATGCGCGCGCACACACACACACACAGAGAGAGAGAGAGAGAGAGAGAGAGAGAGATAGAGAGAGAGAGAGAGAGAGAGAGCGAGAGAGAGAGAGAGACTCTTGTGAGTGTGCGTTTAAACCACAGTTTTATTTCCCTTTCCACTATCAGCTTATATAAAAACACAGCCTGCAAACTTGCAAACTCCACGAAGTTCATTTCCACCTTCTGGTTTGAATTAGGAAGCCCATTATCTAGGCCCCTTTATCATCTCTTTCCCCGCCTTGTGGCCTCGTTAATAAAAAGGGCTTTGGTGTGGTCAATGTTACAACATGGCAGCTCTAAAAGAAGCATTTCATTTTGTAACTCAGTTCTCTTTACTTATTCCACTCTGATTTCTCTCTGTTTCACGAGTACACGCAAATACACACCCACAAACATACACACAGAGAGAACTCACAGAAACTCCTCTGCCTGTTTTCTCATTCCAATTGCACACTTTACCAAAACGGTTAAATCTGGTTAAAAATGGTACAGGATGAATCTGGTTAAAATCTGGTTAAAAATGGTACAGGATGAAGAAACCAACATCAATACAAGTGAATGACTCTATCAAAATCCGTGCCAAGCTAGCAAAGCCAGTCTTATCAGTCCATCAGAGTTCCAATACAGTTTGTTTACTTGTTGACTTCACCTGTAGCTTCCAGAGTTTTGAGAATTCTGCTGCTCTTTAAGTTCAGTTAGGCTTGCCAGGTATGGCTGAAGCAGGTTGAGAAGGTCAATCAGTATGAAATCTAGAGATGCCATTCAAATGTGGAGAAGATGGTTAGGTATGGTGGGTAAGATGCTTGGAGTGTTCAGAATGAATTGGGGATGGGAAGTCAGATAATGTTTGATTTTTACATTTGATACACTGGACAGATTAGAAGTCTTTCCTAGCATACACCCAGTACCTGAATACATGATGATCCACTGAAATATAATAGTGTAACAGTTATTTTCAACTTTTTTATATGGGACCATAAAGTGCCATTTTCAATACCACCAATGGCACTTGTAGCTTTTCTTTAAATATGCGGAGAGCTCGGCTGAGAAAGGCTCTGGTAGACTACCAGAGGAGACAAAGAGGAGAATCCACTTGACTTATAGGTGAAATTTAATTTAAAAGATATCTGAAGATGATGTTATATGGGACATATATTAGAATCTATGTTTTAATGCCTAAGAAATAAATGTCATTCTGGAAGTTTGCAAATGTCTATTCAGGTTATTTCTAATTGACTTCTATGTTGCCTGTATTTGGATGAACTGCAAAATAGCCAACATTTCTTAGTCTAATGCAAGGGTGTCAAACTCGCGACAACATGTCGTCACGTGATGTATCACAACTTTTTCCCCCTTCTCTAAACTGGGGGGTGGGTGGGCGTGGCCAGCACCTGACGCATCTGGCCCGCGGCCCATTAGTTTGACACCCCTGGTCTAATGTATTGTCAGGATCCAGTTCCTATGGTTAGTTTCTGATTCACTGAGAATGTTAAAGGTGGATAACTGAATAAAGTGTGGTTTACTGAACAGTAGATAAGCATGTTGTACAAATGCAAGTAATATAGCTGTCTTTTCCTTGAAACAAGGATGGGGAATCTGAGTCTATCAGTTTATATTTTCTCCACACAAAGCAACCAGTTTGGAACTACTGAGACTTCGTAATTTGGTAATATCTGTAGGAAAAGAGGCGTGTCCATCCTTGATTTAAGATTCTAGGGAAGTGGATAGGTTACACATTTTAGTAAATTTCTTTTATTTATGTAAAACATTTATATAGTTGTCCATCTTATGCGAGAGGGATCTTGGAATCCAAATGGACAATAACTTAAATATGAGCCCGCAGTGTGCTGCAGCTGCCAAAAAAGCCAACAAAGCTCTAGGCTGTATCAGCAGCATTAACAGCCTAGAGAGAATCAAGATCACTTAAAGTGTTACTACTAGTTTATAATGACTTGGTAAGACCTCACTTGGAATTTTGCATCCAGTTTGGGTCACCACGATATAAAAAAGATGTAGAGACTCTAGAAAGTGCAGAGAAGAGTAACAAAGATGATTAGGGGATTGGAGGCTAAAATGTATGAAGACTGGTTGCAGGAATTGGGTATGTCTACTGTATTGAAAAGAAGGATTTGGGGGTGACATGATAGCAGTGTTCCAATATCTGAGGGGCTGCCATAAAAAAGAATGGGTAAAGCTATTTTCCAAAGCACCTGAAGGCAGGACAAGAAGCAATGGATGGAAACTAATCAAAGAGAACCAACCTAGAAAATTTCCTGACAGTTAGAAAAATTAATCAGTGGAATGACTTAAATCTAGAGGTTGTAGGTTTTCCAGCACTGGAGATTTTAAAGAGGAGTTTAGACATCCATTTGTCTCTGAAATGGTATAGGGTTTCCTGCTTCCTGAGGAAGGGGTTGGACTATAAGACCTCCAAGATCCCTTCCAACTCTGTTATTCTGTTATAACCAACTCTGGGTGGCTCCCAATCAAATATATTGAACTAAAAGCTGAAAGAGCTTTCATTGTTTAGTCATATGTAATAATTTATAATGGCAACCTAGTTTTCAAAAGTTTGTTTTCTCTCTGCTGTGGTAATTGATTACTTAATATTTTTGTTTTGTTTTATTAGAGAGTACATAATAGCCTCTACTCCATATCCACTCCAATAACTGCTCTCCTTCCTATCTAAAACAATACTGCACGAAGCAATGCATGTTGGACAAAATGTGTTTGCTGCAAACACATCTCCTTATTCTGGTGTTGCCAATGATTCTTTATAGCAGATTTTTTTTTAAAGGAAAAGAAAACTTCCAGGTTTTCATGACCAGATGGGAAATTTTGTGGGATAGAAAAAAAAGTTGTTCTTTCTTTTCCAGAGCTTTTAGTTATTGGAGCACATTTCATGAATATGTTTCAAAATATGATATAGTAAAAAAAAAAAGATGGTGTGACCATGTGCAAAATGCATTTGTAGTGCTCCTGAATGATCATATACATGCTACTATTTAAGAAGCATAATTCAGTATAGTGGATTTGAGCTGTAGGTAGATTGTAGCCCCAATCCTTACAGGTTAATAATTAATCAGGTTAGTATACTGTTGTCTTTGTGTACTTTGTGTATATTACTTCTCTACTGTGGAAGAACTATATATATATTTGAATTCTATAGTTTTTATTTATCTTACTGAACACAAGTTTTCTTTCCCTGGAACTGAGTAGCTGACTGTGTATTTATATACCTAATTATTCAATTCAATAAATAAATGCATTAGGATATTTTATTTAAATTAATATCATGGAAGGCAGATTTTGAAATCTAAGACTGCAGTATGTGCATTTTTAATTTGGAAATAAATTCACTTAATCCAATAGGCCAGGTTTCTAAATAAATATATTGAGGACTATACTGTATATTTGGGAAGAAATGAGTATTATCACAATCGGTAAAAGAGGTTCTTCCTTCCTTCCTTCCTTCCTTCCTTCCTTCCTTCCTTCCTTCCTTCCTTCTAAACACAGTTTCCAATATAGAACCAAACAAAAACAAAACAATGTATAGAATCTTTCTTCCTTCCAATGCGAGGCATTGACTATAAGATATACCTTCCTTCCTTCCTTCCTTCCTTCTTCCTTCCATCTGTGTAACTTTATTAATTTCACTACTGGAGTCATTATGATTTTCCTCCATGGGCAGTATGACCTATAAGTTAAACACCCCATTTTAGACTTAAAGGACACATGTTTGAGGATACAAAAAGAGGGTACAAATCAGACCCCATTTATTCCAGAATAGACACAGTAAGCTATAGATGGAAAGTGTGTAGCACTCGGGGGCTTGTCGCATTTACTCACATGAGACATTAAGTGGGATGATTTGCCTTAGAGCAATTCCTATCTCTAAATAGGCTGTAACCTAAACAATATTAGTAGGGAGTCAATGCCATTAAATTTGATGGGGTTACTTTGGTGTAACTGGCTTATAATTACATGGCAAAAGAGAAGCAAATACTATATTGAAGGAGGTTATTTGGTGCATTATTATTTTTCTAGTGAAAAATGTAAAAGTTGATAGCCAGCAAAGAAGGCAATCCATGTATTATGCATGTTTGCATTTGAGTTACTTTAGCCTGCATCTCTAGGTACATTTACCCGAGAATAACACCCTGAAATAGAATCAGGCGTTCTTCAGACAGGGACATAAACCATGGTACTTACAATGGGTCATACGTCTTTTGTCTCTCAAGCCCACTGTAAGATATCTGGGGCAGACAAAAAGGAAATCGGCAAGGCTTCTGACTTCTAATAGTTTAACAATAGCAGCAACAAAATGATGTTTTCCAGCTAAATTGAACTGCTGAGATATTTTGCTGCTGGGGGAAAGGTCAGAAATCCTCCCCCCCCCAAGTTCATTCCTGTGAATGAACGAAAGCATCTGTTTTATGAAATTATTGAAGGGTAAGTTTCAAGTGGCAAGTTCAAAAGTGCAGCATCAATGCCTTTTTAACAGCACTAGTGCAAGCCACTGTTTGCACGGATACGAAAACAGTGGGATAATATCTCCACATACCGTCATTTCTACGAGTTGGTGAATGGTGCTGAAAGTCATTTAAATCCTTAGAGCCAGAAATCTTGCCTTTGCTTCTTCTTGACCAGATGACAGTAACAGCCTACTAGACAACTGCCTCTGCAAGTGCAAACCGCAGGGTTTTGAGGCCTATTCTGAGTTGAAAACACAGCAGAGAAATGATGTCTCTGGTTAAATTGGCCTACGGGTTGCATTTTTTTTTCTGTCACCGTTAAAGTAGCCCTTTAAAATTGGTGGAGAAATAATGCTGATTAATTTTTCCCAGATTTCCTGGCAATTGTTTAGTATGGGTACTTTTGACCTTTAAAAAAGGCAGGCAGCTTTTATAGTTGAAAAAATTCTGAAGCAAGTATCAAATATGTCTTGTAAATTATAATACAAGTAAGTAACCCTCCAAATTCTGACTAAAAAAAAAGGCACTTTTCAGGGAAAATCTATGATTTCAAAAACTGGCTTATCTAATGTACTGTACCTTTCTCTGCTTTACACATACAAAAACAACTCTTATTTCCTTATGTATTTTTTTTAAAAAAATGTGGATTAAATTGCATTTTGGAGAATTTTATGTATTATACTTTATCCAGGAAGGTCTAATTTTTTCCCTTCTCTTGAATTCACAAACTGTATACATGAAAACAAATATTAAGTGTTGCACTGAAATACATTTTACCTGGAAGTAGGTTTCTTTCATCTTAATCAGATTTACTTTAGACATGTATAGAATTGTGCTGTAAAGAATACAACAATAGACATCTCATCACTTCTAATATGCTTAATGTGTTTTCTTTGATTTGAAGTCCAATATAGAAATGTATTTGTGAGGAATATTGTGCTGAAATATGGATGACTAAATTATAATAGTTTTGCCACTCAAATTATTACTTACCAGCATCCACAGAGACAACCTTCAAATTGTAATCTTTCAAATTGTTTCAATGAAAAGTATAACATTTCTAAATCCAAATGGTATTAAGTCAGGATTAAACAGGATTTCAGTTTATATCTCAACAAAATATTAAAGATGGGAAGACATACATTTTTCCAAATTCTCATCTGAGGGTAGACACTGTTCTAAAAATATAAATTTTCAAGATGTCCTTTAACATTCCTTCTGAAACAATATGATACTATATGGTTAGTATACATTTATTCTTGCTGTTTGATTTGTTGTTTTACAAAATTATTTTAGCAGTTGCAGATTTAACAGAAAATAAAGACAAAAGAAGACATTGTAATCTTTCAAAATGTGATGTTGATAAACACATGGATAATTATTTAATGTAAATAATTTAAATGATCACAATTATTGGTTTATAGGCTGCATGGAATTACTATTTTTCAGCTGAACAAAGCAAAAAAATTAATTTTACATTTAACTGAGCTAAATATTATTTTAAGAAATTAGAAGTATTAACATGTTAAGTTAAAAATCTATTATTAATGTGGAAATGTTCTGCAAGATAGTCATGCAAGAATATTCCTATATCTTTGGGGAATTCTATATAAAAGACTTTTTGTCAGAGAAGAATATCAGCATTATATACCATGTAGCATTTTGCAGAGTATTTTTTAAAAAAATATGTTAAAAGGAATTGCATTCTAAAAATCCATAAAACAATTCAAAGAGTGTTGAATATTTAACATTTCTAGAATAGTTAAAAATAATATATTTATAAAATGATTTTATGTAGTAAAATAAGAACATATATACTATTTTGTAATAAATTTATCTTTGAATAACATTTATAACTATTACCTACTTGCATCTTCTGTCAATGGATTTTAACTGAAGTGCAAGACACAATGGATTTTTTTATAATCCTCTAAACATAATAATTACATTTAAAAAATGAAGACTTTCATTTGTAGGAATAGTTCTACAATTTTTGTAGGCATAAATATATGAAACTTGTAAGATTTTTCATTTCTTCTTACTCAAATTTGTGAATTAAATATGAGAATTCAGTAATTCATGAAATTCATTAAAATCCTCTCAGAAATATAGTTTGACGAGTATTTTTCTGTAGCAAATATTTAATGTTTTAATTATAGATAAAATGCTATTTTTATTACACATTCAGTTTTGTACTTATTTTGCATTTAGCTAGAACAGTTGTCATTTTGGAATCATACTTATATTAATATGTCTATTTCAGGTATTTGGATGTCTCCAATAGAATTCTAGTTTGATATAAACAACATTCATTGTTTCAATCCATGTAATGTTAATAAGAATTTCTCCAAAATATTAGTATGGGATCTTCCTTATTCATCTATAACAGTATGAATATGAAGATGGTGTTTAAAGAGTTTATTCCTGACCTTATCTTAGTAACTACTTTAACTTAAGGTATGAGATACACCTAGAGGGGTAATACATTGAGTTTAATAGGAAGACAGTTAATAACCTTTTTTCATCCCTATGCACTATCAATCATGGCTGTCACCAGTCTGCTGAATCAAAGCAAAAGTGTTCTTCACAGATGACTGATTAGAAACGCAAAATCACAAGATCCATCTTCATGGTCACTTTTATTATAGTCATTTTTAAACTGACAGCAACCTGCTCAGTTTCAGCAGCACAAATAGTGTCACTCAGTGCAGCTAGGCATGAGAAGATATTGGCTGAATTATACTCAAAAATAATTAGGCCCAAACCCTTTTGTAGAGTGAAAAAACAGTTTTATTTCTGTCTTTCAATTCTCCCAAATAGGCTACCTTCCATCCCCCAAACATTCTTTATTCTTGTGTTTATACTGAATAGTAATATTTCTGTTTGGTAATCCATTCATATTATTTCATTTTAGAAATGCGTATCTTATAGTTCTTTCATTTCCACCTTTAATTATCTCACAAAATTGTTGATTAATCCCCCCGCAGTCACATGGCAACCTCCTTAAACTATCCATACTTTGGCTTCCTGCCTGCTTCCAGATTCTGTTTAAAAATAAAATGTACCAACCCATCCTTATTTCAAAGTTTTCCAAGTCTTACTTTATTTTGTGGCCTTAACATTCCAAAGCATGCCTGTCTAATTATTATCTTTGCTTCTTTATTGCTGCCAATTTTAGGTGTTTGAAATGTTGGTGCTTTTGAAGACTTAGTATAGTCTCCCTTGTTGCTCCTTTATATTCTGTTCCAATATATCTTCCAGGACATTTGAATGATACCATATTTTCCCCATCTTTTCAAGTTTATACTTTTCTACATAATGTATGCATGATAGGCATTCATTATCAAAGCTAAGAATAAGTCATTTAAATGAAAAATTTAAAAAATAGTTTCTGCTTATCAGCCCTTCATCTTCTTTTTCCTCTGTTACTTCTCATGTACCAATTTTCAACTGCAAGTTTATCACAATATGAACATGTAATCTTATAGTGACTTGGTAGCTGTTGATGGTTTTTAATTCCTCCTCCTCCTCCTCCTCCTCCTCCTCCTCCTCCTCCTCCTCCTCCTTCTCTACTGTATTTAGGTTTGGATATTAATGTAGTTTCTTGATGTTAATCATTTCATCTTGTATGGGTGGACTAAGGAGTAAGCACTATTGATTTCCAATCTGATAAGTGTGGTAGCCCAAAATTTGGTTTACCTGCTAAATGATTAGGCTAGGGAGGTAAGTTAATGTAGCATTATTGTAGTGCAGAATGATAAAGGTGGAGATTATTCATCTCTGCATTGATGGAGGTAATATTTATTTCAGATCAGAACAAGAAGGAATGATGTGCTACCAACAGAACATACCAACAGAAATAAGTAGCAAACCCATGCACACAGACACACACATATAAACTAAATGTATGGATCAGTTATAATCCACAACTACTTAGAGAAAACAAACCAAAAGGTACCCGTGATATGCCAGTGCAGATGGAATGGAATAAAATTTATGACCAGAATCACAATATTTATTTGTTTTGTGACCAACTGCATCTGTCACAATAAGTGTCCTTGAATAAAAATAGATTCTATTTGTGACTTTTTATTACTTCTAGTCATTGGGTGTGCCATGGTATTAAGCCAAAAATAAAAATGTTATTTTTTTTGTAATGTTCTATATATCACAGTAATGAATAGTTTGTGATGTTGCAAATCAAATTAGACAGTTAAATAGCTTTGCTTCAGAAAAAAATAGGATGTAATGCTATTTAAAGATTATTCAAGTATATATTATTTGCTATTATTTATCACACTGTAAATATTACCAAAATTCAAATATTACAGTGCTACCTTTCTGCATTACTTATCATTCTAGGTTACAGTTAAACCTAAACCTATATGTATAACCAACTAAAATAAATTAGATAAATACAGTATCAGTTTACAGGTGAATTTAACACAAAGAACCATCATTAAATCTAGGAGACTGGATATCAAACTTTTAAATAAAATAAATTGCTTTTTATTAAAAAAATATGAACAAGATTCCATAGAATGGTTTTATGAAATCTGTTGTGATTATTTTTGTTTTGTTTCATTGGTGTACTATCTTGCTATTCTGATATGTTTTCTCTCATGAAAAGAAAGAAAATCTCTTCTATTTTTGATGTGACTGGGCTTGAGTTGTTTATGTCTGGGAATATCCTGTTCTAATATTAACATAACTGCACAAATAATCTAAGAAGAAATTAATCCAGTGCATTCAATTTAATTTGCTAATACTGTGTATCTCAAGTACTGTTTTTGTGAATTTAGACGTTCTGAATAATATATCAAAAACAATAAATTTATATGGATACGAAAAATATCAGTAACATTGTGGGGCAAGGAGTGGGGGACTAGAATAAGATTATTTGTCCAGCAACATTGACAAATTTAATTTGTCAACAGGAATTTAATAGCATTGATATAAGTTCTATAGTACAGTATAAGAAGAGTTTAAATCTTAATACAACAGTGAAAACACAACTGTGGATCTCGTGTAGTGCTACTGATATCAAACCACTCCCATTTACTAAAGTTTGGCAGTTACACTAATGTAATGCACACGTAAGAATGAAATACAATTCCGCCACTATTGAATAAAGAAGCAAAGCCTGGTAAATATGGAAACCACATGTTCAGATTAGAGTAGTAGTGGGATCTCGATCAAAAACATGCTTAAGTACAAAAAACGTGTGGTACTTAATATGGAAGGTCTTATAAAATGAAATAGTGAATGTACCGAAAACCGTATGGGATAAGATTAATAGCTTTAATCAAAAATCATGGGGAAGGGGGAAGGGGGAATGCATTGTCTTGAATTGTTTGGTGGTGTTTTTTTTTTTTTTTGAAAAGTGGTAAATGTAGTGAAATGTTAGTATTCATTCATTTTTTTAAAAATCCCATTTCAAAAGTCATAAACATCAATATTTATATGGTTAAATCTGTCTCTCTGGTATTTGTTTTGGTTAGATTGAAATGCTAAGCCCATTCAAGGAGAGCTTTCATTCTGTTGATAGATACTACTTGTGCATGTTGAAATAGCTGTCACAGAGACTCACTGCATCATGTACATTTCAAATGACCAGGCTATCATGTGATAATTGTCAACGCCAAACAAAAAAATAGCAATATTTTAGAAGCACCTTTTATTTCTGAAGCTATTCACCAAATCAAAGCAACACAATATAAGCATTATTTATTTTATGGGATTTACATCCTGCTCTCCCATTAATAAAAGAGCATTAACAGACTTAAATAAAATATAAATTTAACTTACAATTTACAATTAAAATTAAAATTAATTAATAAGCATGACTTAAACAGATGTAAAATTATGAAACAGTGAAAAAGGGTATTTGAAAAAGTTAGGCATGCTAAGAAAAACTGAGTGTTTGGAGACTGATCACAGCTCCAAAACGAATTTGGCCAATGGCTTGAAAACTAGTAAAAAAACACCTTTCTCCATTCTGTCAAGCAGGCCTCTGCAACTCACAATATCATTAAAGAGCCTCTCTGCAGATATAACTGTCAGGTTAGGTTCATAAGAAAACCAGTTGTTTTACAAATACTAAGACCAAGCATACCATAGCATTAAAAAATGAAAACCAATTCCCAACTTGAGCTTCAAAACCAGATAGCAACCAATGTAGACACCGTTTTCTCTAGTTTATAACAAGCCCTTTTTATAGAGGGTCATCAGGATCACATTTCAAATGTTTAAAAAAGTAATGATTTCCTGGTAAGGAAGTTTGAAAACTTGCATAGTTTTCTTTTCTAATTTAAACTAAATGTTGGTACTTAGAAGAGTTGTCAATCTTTAATCCATAAGGAAGCAGTCGACAATGCCCCTGGTTGACCCATTTTAGGGAGGTTTATGGTAAGATGGCAAACAGTGATTTTGCTACATGATAGTGTAGTAAGTTTATCAAACTCTCAAACAATTCACATCTCAGGCTAAAATTGCTATATGAATTTCCCCTTACATACAGTATATACTTGATTATGGCAGATACATCTTTAAGTAAAAATGCTACAACAACAAAATTCGTGAGAAGAAGAATCTTGGGATTTTTCTTGTATGATGCACAGTGCCCTTTATTTTTATTCTGAAGGCCAAAATTAGGGAGGGGAAGTTTGGAGTTTCATCCAAATAAAACATTTTTACTGCAATGATATGATATTTATACGTGAATCAGTACCTCGAATCATTGAACAATTTACTTTCCCATAAGTGCTTGTTGTCTGTTGCCTTTTTGATCCAGAAATATTCCACAATATTGCTATGAAATATATTTATTTGATCTACATTTATAATTTTCTATGTACTCAAATTTTATTAATGTAAATATTATAATTAGAGGCAAGCATTGATGAAACACTCTTTTGAGAACAGAATTTAAGCCTATTTATCTGTGTCACTGAATTCAAGGAAACTTGCATTCAGATACATATGACCAAATCACTCCAGTTTGCAAAGATATGTTAGTGATATTCACATTTATACCGTGTTTCCCTGAAAATAAGACCCTGTCTTATATTTTTTTGAACCCTGAAATAAGCGCTTGGCCTTATTGCCATGCACTCAAAAGCCCGATTGGGCTTGTTATCAGGGGATGTTTTATTTTGGGGGAAACAGGGTAATAGACATATTACTTCAGAATTACAGTTATTTTAATAGCTCCAGACTTTAGCTGGATGATAAACAGTATGATGTTTTTTCTCAACTGATACCACAAGAGTTTAAATAATATTTAATAAATGATTATTTGGCTTGTGAACATATTAATAAGGAAGGTATTGTGAAATTTCTAGTGGAAAATGACTTACTAATACTGTTTTAGGCATTTGGCTAATTCTATTGAAACATGTTATATAAGATTAAATTTGTAAGCATTAACAACAAAAAAGCCAACTCATAAGCTGATAGGGGTATGCTAATTCTGTTAATAAATAATAGTATGTGTCTTAATCATATAAATTGTTGGAAAAAACCTCTTTAAATGTAAGCACATTTATTTCTTCAAACATATATTAGAAACTTAATAGTAAGATAAGTAAATTTGCTCTTTATTTATTCAATACTATATGTAAAAAAAAGAAACTAAAGTGGTAGGTATTTGGCAAAACATGATTTTTAAAAAAAAACTTATCAAATAATATAAAACAGTTTCAAAATTCAATTTGTTTTATTTTAAGTAGTTTATTACACATTTTAATTATAGCACACTATCTCTGTACATAGTTTTAATGTGTACCACATGCAGAATAATTAAGTATTTTGTGTTTTATCCTTTTTAATATAAACGAAATAATATAAACATGTGTACAAGAATATTCTTTTTTAATTCAAAGCGATCTAGTAGGAAATTAATGAAATGGTTTGCAAAATATGGCATCTATACATAAATGAAATTGGCATTACTATGTCTATGATCCTGCTATATAATAAAGTTTTAACTAAACAGCTATGAGTGGGAGAAGAGTAATTGTGCATAACTCCCAAAATGAAATCTGAAGGAACTGAAAGTTGAAAATTATTGAACTAAACCCTATTATTTACAACTATCACAGTTGTAACAAAGAATTACTGAACTTTATTGTGTTTTATTGAGTTGTGGTTTAGCAGCTGAAGAACATTATACCTTTCCCCAATAAATTTCCATAACATATCTATTTGTTTGCTGCTTGATTTTGCAGGATTTTATTCTGCTGGCACATTTATGATGAGGGTCTCTGGGTGTTTATCTCTAATCATATGTTCACATTTTATTTCAAATGTGAATAATTCTTAGATGAACGTTGTGGGGGGGGGGGAGAGACAATTCTACAAGTGTCAGAAAACAAATGTGTGTATATATTCATGCTAGAAACTAAGTTAGACATCTTCAGCATGCCTCAATTACTTGGTTACAGTTATGTATGTTTATGTATGTCTTCATCCCTAACTTACTTCCCCCAAAATAGTATCTAAAATAATTAATCAGGTCTAGTTGGAAAGTTTCAATATTTAAAATGTAGGTTTCATGTCTTCTCAAATAGGCATTTTTCCTAAATTCTACAGATTTGTCAACTATTACTCCCTTTTAATAATAGTCTACAGATGGTTCAGAACCACCCTTTTATATATATTTCAGAGAAATGAAAATATATCATATTATATATATGCATATTGGATGCATTGTATATAAAAACGAAGAGTGAAAATTTTCATTGTTATACAAGTAAGTGAAAAAAAGCTATGTTGCAATTATTAGCTACTTATATGAAAGTAAGTTCTATTGAACCCAGTGGGTTTTTTTTTTTTTTTTTAAAAAGGCATATATAAGACCTCTGTGAATGTATTATTATATATTTTAAAGATTTTGGCTATAAGTTAAGATACCAAATGTGTGTGTGTCAGAGTATATGTGGTATTTTACATAAACCATAATAGTATTTTGACAATGCTACTTTAATACCATATATAAAGAAACACGTAACAAAACAAAAAATGTAGAAAGCTGAATTTTCTTACATATAATAAAATACCTACAGTGTTTTAGAATGGAAAAGTAAATATATCCACATCCAAACCTTGGATTTAACTAAAAGAGATGTGATGCTGCAGATTTATTTTTATATACAGCATTTACTGTTTTTAATTCTGAACTGAAAGAATTTGAATCTTACTTCTATGAAACATGAAGGTTAGCCTCCCTGTATAATATTCCGTCTATAATGCATCTTAGTTTAATTCACTCTTAGCGAAACAACCTGGTTCACTCAGGAGAGCTCCTTACAACATAATTTAGCTAGACCTTTTCTTAGTAAAGGTTTTCTGGTTTTCATTTTCACTTCATATTCTCAAATAAAAGATCCTTTGTTGTCTACCATTTGATTGGACTTAATGAAAAACACTCCATTTTAACCTAACAGTATTTCCCTTTGAATTTATTATATTTAAGGACACTGTCAAAAATCAAGCATTTAATCTCAGGTTTTTATACTTAAATTATATTACTATCATATGGCTCAGAGAGGTGATATAAAAAGGGCACCAAAGAGATTTAAACAAAAAGTCAAATAATAATAATAATAAAAATAAACCAGAACCTTGCCTCATTTTAATATGAAACTAAATACTACGGTAATGTGCAGATTGAGTATGGTATTTGACTTTAAAGACTAACATATGACAGGGTGCCAACAGCTGAATTGTGCAGTATTGACTAAACAAGATTCACTGATTTGTATTGAGGCTAATATCTTCTTTAAACAATTCCGTGGAAATTGTGCGTATAAAGTCATTGGAAGCTGTTTCTCAGGACAGCATCTGTGGCGTGGTACCTGCTGGAGTGAGGAAGATAATCAATAGAAAGAAATAGAGCTGAGGATCAGACTAGGAAGCTTCAGAGCAGTTAGTGATGATAAAAATAGATGATGTCAATATTTGGGAATAACACAACTCTAGGATAACAAAAAAAAAGTGCATATGTTGGAAAGGGTTCAAATAGGGGCAAAGTTAATGCATAAATGGCAGCTGCTGCTCAAGCCACAAAACACATCTTTCCAGGAATTGTTAAAACCTAACTGATACAACAAAGCGCAGGAGAGTACATTAAAAATTGTATCTCCACCAATAAAGAAGTAAAAAGAGCTCTGTGTATATGTGCAGGTGGAAGCAATGCTTACCTTAAGAATCAGTTATAATGTTAAAGCATCTCAAAACAGAGCTAGCAAATAAAAATGCCAGAAAAAAATGTTTTATGGACTAAAGGTTAGAGTTTGGGTTAGGGTTAAAGATACATTTCTTTGAAAGCTATGGGAGAGCACAGAGTTGAAGTTACATCTGTAACACTTCCAGTGTTGATCCTTGGCTCTTTGTTCTTACTATTTTTTTTACATGGAAATATTATTTCAACCCTGCAAAATTATTTCTTGTATAATCATAACACCATGAATTCCTTTAACCCTGAAGGTACTGAAATCATGGTATATGCCTGCTAATTTAATAGTGGAAATCAGTTTTCCTCCTACTGTCAGGTGATGAATTTTTCTTCTTCTCTGTTGATCCTTCTGTTGATATATTATGACATAGTCTGTCAACATGAACAGATATGTGAACGGCAGATTGGGGGTCTGAAACCTACAACTTGAATATGGTTCTGCTTGGATTTCAAACATGGGTATCATGTTAGTTTCAGAAAGAAAGAAAATGTATGTAGTGCATGATATTATAATTTTGATGTAATTTAGACAAAAGCAAAACAAGTGGGTTTTGTTACACTTCTAAGAACAGAATGGATAAGTAATCCCAAATCATACAATATTTTTCTGATCCATACTAACAATGTATTAAAATTAACATTTATAAAATTCATCTTTTAAAATAAAGATTAATTTGCTCATATTGAGATAAGTATTAGGTATAGCTTCTTGCAAACAATTTTGTAACATGAGTGATGCTATTGTCACATATGTCTTTTTAAGATCTACATTTGAACTAAATTGTTAATTTTGTGCCACTTCTAGCACTGGTCACAAATACAAACCAGGAAAATGGCTCTATCTCTTTCTAGTTCAATATTGAATTAAAAGCATCAATTGCTAAGAAGAGCATGGATATGGGGAAAGAATAAATTTAGGCCTATCTTTAGTCATGCACATATATTTCCATATATTTCACATCCTAAGGGATCCCATAAATACATTCAGTAAATACAAAACTATAAAATATACTTTGAAGAGAAGCAGTTACTCCTATCCTAAATTCTGTATAAATCTTTAGGTTTTGAAAGTTTACAATCCATAGAAAATGTTTAAACAACCAGTACATTTCAGGGTTGCCTATATATGAAAGCACTAAATGATTTAGGTTGAAAATAGTGAGGGGAATCTTAATATTAACAGTGATCATAATGTCTGGTCAAACTAGTTCCATCCTAAATATTTTAAAGGACAGACTAATATGCCCATCCATTTACATAGGATGTTTGACAATTTTCATTATATATATTAAGGTCAGTGAAAAGAATAGTTTAAGGACAATAATAAAAAGTTAAGCTTAAACACATGATTAGTTGATGTCAAATAATGTTCTATTGCAGTGAAATATGTACTTAAAGTGGAAAAAATTACCTACTTCTATCAGGGTGATAGTCTTGCTGAGTATGTATTTTATCATAGCTTTTAAATATTTGAGATTTTGACTGCATTCTGAGAGGACAGTGCACTGTGATAGATTTATGAAGCTTTGACAGAAACAAGGGTAGGAGAGATTATAGTATACTTGTTTAGAAAAAAAAATCTGAATGGAAAGTTCTTGATTTACACTGACATATATCGAGATGAAGCTATAGTTTGCAAATTGCCTAGAGGAGCCATCTTTTATTAAATGTTTGATGGGTATGGAAATGTACATATCTATTTTAACACATTCTAAGAATGCCAAAACAGTATTGTACTTGCATCTCTCATTAACTTTTTTTAAAATTTTATTGTTGTTCTTGTATATGCCCTCATTTCTAATATACTACTAGAACCAATGCTATGATTTGAACAATACTGAAGAACTATTTTCAATTAGTTACATTCTAGCTTGATCCAGATGGTATTGCATTTTGTATTATTTCAAAAGGTTAACAAAGGATATATTAATAACCTTAGTCAGCTTTCTTAGGCAGATTATATAGAAATAAAGATGAGGGACTACTATCTGGAACAGCATAGTAAAGCTTTTAAGGATTTGGGCTCATGCTCCACCATTATTTTTTTTCAAAAAAGTATTATAGTTTGCATGCTACTTGATACGGTTTTAGACATTTGTGTAATTCATGCTATTCAAAATATTAAAAAAATGTTTTTCCAAACTATCCTTAAGTATTCAGAAAACATACTGGTAATTTGATTCTCATATTTAGATTAAATGAAACCTTAACTACATTGTTTACAAATCTGTAAAGGGCCCATTCTGCATACACAATTAAATGGCCAACAGGTTTAATTCTTTATGGCTGCATAAAATAATAATTATTTAGGTTCCAAATTGTACTAGTGCAATGACATTTTTTTGTCTTGCTTTTAACACACTTAATCAATTAATATTTGTTTTATTAGCAAATAAAACAAAAGTATCACAATTAATTAGGATAAAATAAGAAAAAAATATTCTTCTAAAATATTTAAGAAGGGTTAGAAGAAATACTACAGAGCACCATGCAAACCATAATACTTAGCTGTGGTCAAAGAATAAAATCAGATTGATCTGATAATTAAGATAAAACAAGTCAGAACAACCAGAATAGTTCTGTAAGGAATTGAGATAATAATTCCTGGTGAGCATCAGAGCAGAGGGGATGATATAAAATAACGTGTTCCATCATTTCCGCCATCATATGGACCTATTAACACCCTTGCTATCACACATTTACTATAGCAAAACCATGCAAGTTTTTGCAGAGAACATTATAAACAGATTATATGATTTAGACACTGACAAACACTAACACATTGGTATCCTGAAGACATTTTGTCTACCTTGATGAAATTTTTATGTCCATCATATTTGTACTTTTATAATAGTATGCAATTTTTCATAAAGTGCTACAGTGATTTCAGACAAGGACTCATATATACAGTATATGTCTTTAAAACATCAGGATACTTTATTTTTTTTCCAATTGAACTTTTCTTTTTACAAAATAGTTCAAGATGTTTTACTTTAATCAACATTGCAAGTAACAGAAACATGGTCGTTTTATAAAAGTGCTTTAAAATTATCTAACAAAAAAGATAAATTTAACATCTAGTTAACATCAGAAAAGGAATGTTTCAGTAGCATTCCCCTAGCACTAATCAAAAGTGACAGAATGAAGTGATTAGTCTTAGCCTCCCCAAAGGTGTTACAACAAAAAAGATGAAACAATTAAAAATATTTTATTTTTATTTTTATACTATTTTATCTTGCTGCATCTCCATAAATTTCCATAGATGACGCAGGGCTATTGCTTACAAAATACTTATATTCCAGTCCTTGGATTATATGTGATATATTAAAATGTGATATGTAATCAGGCTGAAATTGAAAAAAATAATTTACTAATAGAGTTTAGGTTAAAGCAGTTTAGCTGCCCAATCCTAAACAAGTATTCAGAAGTATCAGTAGGTATTTACTGAAAAAATAAATAGTAGAGATTTCCACTAAATTTAAAAGTATGCTTAGGATTATAACAGTAGTGGGTTTCACTTACCTTTGCTACCAGTTCGGGAATGGGAGCGTGCGGGCGCAATGCTTCTGCGCATGCGCAGAACCTTCTGCACATGCGCAGAGCATTTTTGATGACATCCGGGCGGGTGGGCAGAGCCTCCTGACGCCACTACCGGTTCGCCCGATCCGGGCGAACTGGTAGCAACCCACCACTGGATTATAACCATAGTTCTACTGAGTTAAAGGATTTGCCAGAAAGTAAGACTTCAAGTTAATTTCCAGAAAGTAAGTTCTACTAAAATCAATTTGTTTTTTTTTCCAGGAAATATCCATCCATCCATCCATCCATCCATCCATCCATCCATCCATCCATCCATCCATCCATCCATCCATCCATCCATCCATCCATCTCCTATCTATCATTATCTCTTAGAGATGGATCATCTTAATTGTACACCCATAGGATTAATTTTATGTTTAATTGTTAAACAAGAGCTATACAATATAAATAATAGAATGTATGGAATAGAAGAGATTAACATAGGATGATGTAAGACCAATAGTTGTACACTAAGTTTCAGTGTTACTTAGTTTCTAATAATTATGCTTATCACAGCTGTATTAGTAGAAGTCGTGTATACCCTTCTCGCATGTATTTTTTTTTTCTTTTCTCAAATAATAGTTTGACATTGTGGATATACAGTGAATTTACTTGCTTATCTTTTTGTATTTTAGAGTTTCATCTACTTTATTTATGAGTTACAAAGACCTTTTCCAAGCAATAGTCATCTGCATATATTATGGCAAGGAATTCACTTGGGTCTTTCTTAAATTATAAGCTTGACAGGGCATGGCCGAGAGTGTCATTCCAAAGGTTTGGTGAATGTTTCATGCGCTGTAGGTGCCATCAGAATAATAATAATAAAAACACCACCATCCTAATAAATAATTGGTGAATGTTAGAGATAAGCAACAATCATTAGCATGAGCTTTCCAGCAAGCCAACAAGCAATTTATCTCAACATCAGTCATCTACATTCTCCTAGCTGAATCGCCATCTCTTAAAACAGCTGGTGTCTTTTGCAGTAATGTGTATGGGCGAGTTTGTCTTTGTTTGGGTTCAGATGTTATCACTGTTTAAACAAGTGAAAAATGAAAATAATTTTCTTTTGCTCAAATTTAAGTCAGGCTTCACCTGACATAAGCTCATGAAATTACTGGCATGTAGAAAAGAAAACCAGAATTAAGCCAACTGAATGTATAGTTAATGAACTACAATAGAAATGGTATTTGGCTATCTACAGGAAAAACTAAAGGTTCAACTGTGATTGTCAGAGCATTGACTGGTGAAATGAATGCTACAGCAGAACAAGCGAGAAGCCAATTGTAAAACTGCTTGGTGCATGACATTCAGACTATTCTCTCTTGCAGACAGGTTGCAAAAATAATACAGATCCACGAGAACCCATCCTGACTCCTTAAAGGAGGAATTGGATAAAAATGCAACAAATAAATGAATAACCTGGTTTTGCATGGAAGAGTTTAAAACTATATCGACATGTTAATGGATCATACCATATGTATATTGTGGAGGAAATATTCATCAAAAAATATTTTTCAACATGAAAAATTTAGTGTTTAGTTGCCTCATACCCTGCTGCTGTATAGAGCTCTTTTCTTTCTAATTGGAATTTAACTGTGGAGAACATTTAAAGCATAATATGATGCAAGGAAGTAGCATACTATTACAGTCTGAAATCCAAGAGGTCCACTGTAAAGGAAAGCTATGTAGAGCAGAAACATATGCTTAACTAATTCTTGCTATAAAATAAAGTGTTTTCAATATTTAAAGGACTTCTACCTCTATAGTTTAACATTTTGAATCGCCAAAAGGTTTTTGTAGAATATTCTTTTACAGTTGAATAAAGAATAAAAAGCATAGAATAGCTATTACAGTGACCAGCATGATGGCTTAGTGGTGAAGACACTTGCCTCCCACTTGGAAGGTTGAGAGTTCTATTCTTGGTAGTGGCAGATACTTTTCTCTTATGGTGCAAGGAAAAATAGCTGCTGTGAACTCTGTGTAGGTGTCAGGAAGGGCATCTGTCCAGTAAACACTCAGTTGCACTCAGTCGCCCCTACAGGGCGTATTTACAGGGTCATAAAAAGCAGTTTTTAAGTGGACCCTGCCATAACATGGGAATAAGGCTAGCAAGAAGAAGCTATTACAGAGATTTGTAATGGGGAAGATAAGCAACATGTGTATTGAAACAAGTGGTTTTTAGGCTATGATCTGCAGCTTGTAAAATAGTAATTAATTATGAAGCTATGATTTAAAAAGGGATGTTCCATGTTAGGAATCATTGGGAAATGAAATGTGTATAAACCTGCTGACATTATAAAGATTTTATATAAAAATGATTCAACCATATTGGGATATATTGTATGGTATTTTTGGCCATTGCATTTCAGAAAGAATTGGAAAAGATTGAGAAAAGTGATCCATGAATCAATGCAGGAGAAAAAAAAATGTAATAATTCGGCAGCCCTTTGTTTTGGAGAAAAGTTAATAGCGGTGAATAAAATTAAGCACAAGATTGAGAATATAAATGGAGAGAGATTTTTTTCTCCTCTCTTAAAAACTGGGGTGACCTAATGAATCTTCATAGTGGGAAGTTCAGGACAAATAAAAAGAAGTACTTCTGCACAAAGCACAGAATCAAAGTGGAATTCACTATTGCAAGATGTAATGATGAAACCAAGTTTGAGGACATAAAAAGGAGATTTGAAGAATGAAAGAAAAATGTTATTGATAGCTATACGTCCTGGTGGCTAAAGGTGACCTCTCAGTATTGAGGCATTGTGAGTTCAGTCCAAGAAAGTGTTACTAGGCTGCTGTCCCAAACCTCCCATGGGCATATCATTGCTGAAGGTAGGAACAAATTTCTAAACAATATAGAATTATCCTGTGATCTTGCACATTTCTTCCTAGGTTTTACACTGAAAACAATTAAAGGAACTCTTTTTACACTTAGAAACACCAGAAACTGCTTGTTATACAGTACATAAAAACATAATAAAATAAAGGCAGTTAAGGAGAACACAAAAGTTCATTTCAATAATGCTACTTTGCAACTGAAAACTAATAATGTTACTTAGAAATAATTAATTCTTAATTGTTCCTAATTATATGTAGAAAATTATTTTTCTTACTAACAAATGTTGGCATCCCTGTTTATAAATTAAGAGCTGAATTTGTTTTCAGTAACAAATTTCTTGTAAAACCTTCATAAACAAAATTCCATCAGCTATCGGACCAACAGTCTTCTTTGTTGATTGCAGAAACATCATATCTATTTTAAAGACTGCAGAAGTGACCTCATCACCCTTCATCCCAGGACTATTGTATTTTCTGCAAATTAAATACTTCGGGAAGGAAAGCAGGGGAATGCAAAGGTCTTTAAAGTGGGACAACAAAGTGCATCCTCTTATATTGCAGTAGTTCAAACAGGGCATGGGGTTAAAAGAAGTATTTTAAGACAATATATTCAAAGAATACAGGAAAGAACTTTTCTTACAAACAGAGGACAAAATATGCCATATATTCAGTTAACATTTTCTGCCCTATATTTGAAGAGACAACCATTTTTTATAGAGCTTTTCTACTACCAGAAAAATGTGGCATAAACACAACAAAAACCTCAGAAATAGGTCTTTGGAACATTCATTTGTTTTTTAATCTTTTTTACAATGCCAGGTTATTATTTTCTGTATTCTGTGTATGTGTGTACACACATTAATTAAATAAACCAGCTTGTCTTTATTGTTTATTTGCTTTCCATACCAATGAATTGTGCAACTTGTATGGGTTTACAATAGTAAAATAAAACCATATACAATAATCAAATAAATAAAACTGATTATCCATAAACCTAAAATATTTAATA
This sequence comes from Thermophis baileyi, assembly GCA_003457575.1. Lineage (NCBI taxonomy): Eukaryota > Metazoa > Chordata > Lepidosauria > Squamata > Dipsadidae > Thermophis > Thermophis baileyi. The sequence continues at coordinate 2,311,413 of QLTV01002657.1, forward strand.
AATAAATATATCATGCCTAAATATACACACTGTGGGTGCCATTGAAAGATAGGGAGTCTTAAATATCAAAAGTACTAGCTGTTCAGTTTTATCGTCTGACCTGATATTTTCTTCTGCTTTAAGATGGTTCACTATGGAATAAAATGCAGGCAGCCTTTGATGTGATTATCAGACAATTAATTCAACCCAAAGAAGCAACTTAAAATAATAGAAGTATTTTGTTTCTTGTTATGATATGAAATCAGTAACACTGGCATTGTGTAGTATTTTTAGGACATCGTCCCCTTCACTTACCAAAATGACACATGAAAATTCCTTCCAATAGTAGCCCTGTGACTTGTGCCTTGGTGTGTGACTGCACTGTGCATTTTTATTTTTATTTTTTGACAGGTGAGCGTAAGAATGAAAACTGGTCAGAAGAAAAGACTACCTTGCTAAAATATGGAGAAGTCTTCTTGAGAATGGCTTGCAAAACAAAAGCATTTGGAATAAATTACAACAGTTGATCATTGGTTTTTCGTTTCCCTTTTTTTTTCACAATTTGAGATTAATTGACGCTAAGGAAGTGGTGGAAAGTTAACTCCCACCCCCAAATGTGAGATAAAAAATACCCATTACTTGAACATGATTTACCATATTTATTTGTACATTTGTACATTGATATAAATTTTAAATTGATTTTTTGTAAATTTGATACACATTTTGTAAACCCAAAGCTTTCATAACTTCATGAACTAATTTACATTATCCCTTTTCTACCTGGCCATGGCTATTTCCTTAATTGCTGTAGCCTACGTACTCAGAATTTATGCACTATAGGGTTCTTGTTACATGTATGTGTATTTCCTGTAAAACGCACTTTCCCAGTGGACAGGAGGTGCCCCTGAACAAACCCCCATGGCATCTAATTAGTCCCTTTTACATAAGAAATATAGAGATGTGCATTGTGTTAAATACCAGTAGAAGCTCAAAGATACTTCAGCAAGAAGTTGGTTTTCAAAAAGTTTAGTTTTAATAGCAAATAAGCAAATGCAAATAAAAAAGAATTGTTACAAAGTATATTTGACCAGGATGCTTTTTAACATTTTTATTATTTCATAGTAATAGCTATAGCAGTGTTATCAGAAAAAGACAGCAGTCCTTTTCTTACTGAATAAAAATATTTTTGAATTTGCCATGCATACCTAGTATATAATTTCTTCTGATAATTACACTGTGTACAAATAGACAGCTTGTTAGAAATGCATGTATTTGTGAAGTAAATATATTGAAAAGATTAAAGGCAATATATCTCCCATTTCTCACCAATTATACTATTTATCCTGGATACAAGATAGAACAGACACTTTAATCCTTTTTATTAATAAGCAGTAATTTAGCTATTGTGAATATCATCTTGAATTAATCATATTTAAAATGATTTATTAAAGCAAATAGACTATTATTCCATTAGTATAGGATGGACAACCCAAAAATCACAATTGCTTCCTCTCTGATCACACTGACAAAATGCAATAAACTATTGAAAATTACTTGTATGGTTTTCCACCAATTCTAGGATGGAGAAATAATTTAAAAATTGCTTAAGCTATCCTGCAGAGTTAAATATTAAAATAAACATATAGCAACCAAAGGAACTCTCCTCCAAACACACAAAAATGCATACTTTTTACTTTTTAGAATCCTACCCACATACATTTCATTGTTTCATCCACCATGGCCCACACACACACACACACACACACACACACACACACACACACACACGTGTATCTGTATCTATGTGTGTGTGTATGCATACAGATACAGATAAAGATACAGATACAGATACATACATACATACATACATACATACATACATACATATATATCTAAATGGTTGCTTAACCAGTAGGAATTGTTGCCTGTCTCTTCTCTAGGGCTTATATAGGCAAATTAAACAATGTTGAACTACAATTCCCAGGTGGTTGTTTTTTTTTTTTTTGCTGTTAGTCATTTAATTGTCACTTACCAGGGATTAGAGTTCAGCAGCATCTGAAGAACTATATGTTGATCATTCCTGCTTTGGCAAAAAAAAAACAAAAAAAACCCCTAGTAGAATTGTTACTAGTCTATTGCAACAAGTTGTTGCTTTGCACAAAAGCAATGGAACTAATATAATAGCTTTTGAAAAGGCAATATAATAGCTTTTAGAACACCCAACATTTTGTGCATACAAGTAGATTCAGCTTAATCAGGCAATATATGCTTTTTAAAAATGACACGATTGGATTGAAACTAATTTAAATCCATTTATTTTCAGTAGCTTTTTTCTACTTTTTTCTTTTTTCAGTACTCAACCAGTGCAATGCAAAAAAAGTGGATTCGTTTTGAACAATAAATAAATAATTTTTCATTAGCATTGACACTAAGATTGTATTTTCTTTGCTTGCATAACTGAAAGTTGGAACAGTGTGCCTGTGCCTTTTCTCAGATGCCAGAGAAATATATATATAGACTATCCCTGATATCACTAAAGGAAGCACATTGCTTGAATCTTGAATTAATGTATGGTTATTCTTTCTGTCACATTAAAGTAGAAAGAGGTTGTATTTCTGTAGCTTGTTGTAATAAATGTATAGATTGAAAAATCCTGTATTTAAATTTTGTATTTGTGTTTTCTGTGATATATTTAGCCTTTTGAACCTGTTGGTCAGATTCACCAAAATAAAGGAATAAAAAAGTGTTAAAATAATGCGAAGCAAACGAATGGGGCTCCGTTTGCCTGATTTTTTGCGTTTTTGAGGCCCCTAGGAGTGAAGTTGAATCCTGGAGGGATCAGCGGTGTAGAGGAGAGACCTCAGAGTTAACGGAGAGAAGTGCAATCTCCCGTTACAATAAGAGGACCCCCTCAGATCTGACATGAAAGAGATCTGCCTGCATGGCAGATCCGGAGGCATGATGACCTGACTGTTCGAATGGAGTGGGAAGAGAAGAGAGGTAAAACAGCATGAAGTATCAGTGGAAATAGCTGAAAAGGGGCTTCGCATATGAATGACTCTCAGTGATTTTGAGGAATACGAACTATTTATTTTTATTTATTTTTTATTTATTAAATTTGTATGCCGCCCAACTCCCAAGGGACTCTGGGCGGCTCACAACAATATAAAAAACCGTTAAAAAAAAAAACCATAATAAAAACAATTAAAAACAGTTAAAACTACACCAGCTGATGAGTGAGTCTCTGAGACGGAGGAAAAAAGTGGCGATTTGGTGGTGGGAGCGGAGGCAGTGTGGAGACGGATACTGTGAAAGACAGATCGCGTGGAATGTGTGAGTGAAAGACCTGAGTGGGCACCCTTTGAAGATCTTAAAAATAGACTATAATTGGATTAGGATTGTGATAAAAATTATGTGGCTTGCAAAGAGAACTTTTGCTGAGAAATAATGGTGACTGTGCTAAATAGGAGGGAGGTGACATCTTGGAAACAAAGAGATAAAGAAGAGCGGATGCAACAGTAATATTAAAGGATGGAAAATCATTGTTAACAGCAGTGGACCTATATTGCTTATACCGGAACTTTAAAAGAGACTATTCCACAATATGATATAACTTGAAACACGGACTATATTTCTTATATTTTTTTATTTCTACATTGCTTAACAGTAAACTTAGAAACAAATATAATTGAATAGCTGTTCTACATATCTGTTATTTATATATCATCTGATATTTATTTCCATATCTTTGTATCTACTTTATATTCTATCCTATTCGCATGATTGTGTATATATAATAACCTATATAGAACTTAACTAAAGAACTTTAGATATACTTCAGATATATTTAAACTTTAGATTCTTTAAAATAATTATAATACTATAATTTATAATATTTAAAGTAAGTGCTTGTAAGGTGTATTTAGATCCAAATTATTTGTATTTATATATTTATGTTGATATTTAGAACTACTAGATTATATCATTAACTTGGGATTATACGATAATATAAGAGTATACTATTGACATTAAATAGTAATTGATATATAGCAAGTGTTTAGAGATATATAAGTGGCGGAAAGAAAAGAAATAAGGGCAGTTGATACATGGTATTGTGGAAGAACTTTTTAAAAACATTAAAATGACAAGTACGACAACAACAGTTACGAAAACGGGAAAAAGAATACCTTTGACGATGGCCTCCCCTTCGAGACAGCACTCAGTGGAAAATATGTTGGGAGGTGAGAAAGCAGGGTCTACTTTGAACCTGCAGAGTGTGCAGTTGACTCTTATGATGATACAAGATACATGATGAAGACGCAGGAATCGATAACGAAAAATCATGAAGAAACAAAGAAAAACCATGAAGAAATAAAGAGCAAGATGGGAGAGGTAAAAGGAGACATCCGTAAATTGGATGATAAAATAGCTACAATACAGGAGACAATAGCTAGAAATGAACAGAAAATAAAGACAGTGGAGGCTAGAACAGAACAAACAGAGAAGAAACTGGAAGCAATGGAAGGCAAACTGATGGCAGTAAAGGAGGAGGCAATAGTCCATTTGGAAATGGAGAAATCAGCATTCTTTTTAAGATTTCAAAACGTAGTAGAAAATGAGGAGGAAGACCTATTAAAACTTATGGTAGAATTTCTAGCTGACACTTTGCAGAAAAGCAAACAAGAGATGGAAAATGATATAGATGAGTTATACAGGATTCATACTAATTATGTGCATCGACATAAACTGCCTAGGGAAGTCCACATGAGGTTCACAAGGAAAACAATTAGGGACAAAGTTTATAGGAAGACAAGAAACGAACCATTGATATATAAGGGGAAAGAAATCTTAACCCTGGAACAAGTACCGAGAAGAGTAAGGGAGCAAAGAATTATCATTTCCTATCCTCACAATTGGTCAAATATAAAGTAGTTTTTAGATGGCTTATCCCCGAAGGTATGCTGATTACATGGTGAGAATTCCCCCCCCCAATTGACACCTTGGATAAGGCACAAGAATTTTATGATCACTACCTAGCCAGAGATGAAGAACAAGATAGTAGAGAAGACATAGAAAAGAAAAGCCAAGATGATCAGCCATCAGAAGAAAAAGTATCTGACCAAGATATAAGAGAACAGATGGAAACGGAACGCCATGAAAGGGAAAGGGCTAGGACAAGAGCGCAAAAGGAGACAAGAGCAAAGAGAGAACTAAAACCTATATATAAACAATAAGATGGAAGAAGAAATTAAGATGTTATCAATTAACATCAATGGTATGAATTCACCGGCCAAACGAAAACAAACACTGACAAAACTTCAAAAACAGAACATGGATATCATCTGCTTACAGGAGGTCCACATTAGGAAAAAATATGGTAACATCTTAGAATCACCCAAATTAGGGAAACTCCATTTGGCTCTGGCACAGAAAAAGAAAAGAGGTATAGCAGTATATATAAAACAATGGTTAAACCCAAACAACTCTCTGCTGATGAAGAAGGAAGAACTCTACTGATAGAAATAACAACAAGCCAAAAATGAATACACCTAGCAGTAATATATGCACCAAATACCAACCAGAAGAAATTTTATCACAAATTACATCGGAAAATAATAAAGTTAGAATTGGACAATTTATGCCTAATAGGCAACTTCAATGCAGTGGTGGATAATAAGAGAGATTATATGAGCGGGAAAAAAAATAAGAAGAAAAGAATATTACCAAATACATTCTCCGGAATGATTCAAGAATTAAATCTACGAGACGCATGGAGAGAACTAAATCCAAAGAAGAAACAATATATCTTTTTTTCTAATCCCCATAATTCTTGGTCGAGAATTGATATGGCGTGGATGAATCCGGAATTGATCAGTGATATAGAAGAAATAGAGATTTTGCCGAACACGTGGGCTGACCACAGCCCTTTAAAAGTAAAATGGAAGGGACACAGAAAAAGAATGAAATGGACATTAAATCAGAAGATTTTAAAAGAAAAATCATATGTGCAAATGATGGAAAAAAAACTCGAATTATTCTTCAGAGAAAATCGGAAAGAACAAACAACGTTACAAAATCTATGGGATACAACTAAAGCGTATATTCAGGGCTTAACAATAGCTTATGTGGCACGGAGAAACAAGGAGAAGAAGAAACAACAAATGGCACTCCAGGAAAAACTTAAAGAATTAGAATGTATATTACAAAAAGAACCACAAAACAACAAAATTAAGGAAGAAAGAGATCTAGTGAAACACAAAATTAATTTAGTGCTACAAGAAGAAATGGCACGAAACCTTAGAATGACGAAACAAAACTTCTTTGAATACGCAAACAAACCAGGGAGTTGGCTCTCACATAAACTGAAGAAAGAGAAAGAGAAAAAATCAATACAACAACTACAAGATGAGAATGGGAATCTGCACCATTGGTCAGAGGAAAAAAAATATTATTCAATTTTTTTAAAAAAACTTATATAGCCCAGAAGAAAATATCAAGCAATACTTAGAAGAGAGAGATTTGCCGACAATATCAGATGAAACTAGGAAAATGTTAAATGATAAAATAACTATGACGGAAATGAAGGAGGCAATTAAAAAACAAAAAAATAATAAAACACCGGGACCAGATGGGATTCCAGCTGAATTATATAAAAAAATTCAAGAGGCACTCGAGGAACTAATGTTGGAACTGTATAATGAAGTGCTAGAGCAAGCCAAACTACCAAATTCATGGATTGAGGCATTTATAACATTAATACCAAAAGAGGATACCGACAATCAGCAGATTAAAAATTATAGACCAATTTCATTGCTAAATGCCGACTATAAAATATTTGTCATGATTATAGCAGAAAGATTAAAAAAAATATTAAATGAAATTATCCATTCTGACCAAAATGGGTTTCTTCCAAAAAGACAATTGAGAAATAATACAAGAATGATTATGAATGTGTTAGAATATTGTGAAGCCCACCCCGAGAAACAGACAGCATTGATTTTTGTGGACACACAAAAAGCGTTCGATAATCTAAATTGGTAGTCTCTCATTACCCAACTAATTATTATGAATTTTGGAGAAAAATTTATAGGGATGATTAAGGCAATATACTCCACCCAAATAGCAAAAATAATAGTAAATGGAGAATTAACAGAGAAATTTAATATAGCCAAAGGAGTTATACAAGGATGTCCACTATCTCCCCTTCTATTTATCTTATCATTAGAAGTGCTGCTGACACAGATTAGGCAAAAATAGAAAATAAAAGTATTAAGAATAAAAAAAGGAGAATATAAAATACAGGCGTTTGCTGACGATCTGGTCTTTATTATAGAAGACCCTCTAGAAACTGTACTAATGCAAGAAATAGAGGAATTTGGCAAAGTAGCAGGATTAAAAATAAATAAAGAGAAGACAAAGATAATAACTAAAAATCTTACATATAATCAAAATGAGAAACTGGAAGGGGAATTAGGAATCCAGATAGTTAAGAAAGTGAAGTACCTTGAATTTGGCTGACAGCAAAATGTTCTTTTATAAAAGAGGATAATTATACTAAGCTATTACAACAAATACAAAAAGATTTGGAAAACTGGGCAAAATTACAATTATCATTAATTGGAAGAATTGCGACAATAAAAATGAATATTTTACCTAAAATCTTATTTTTATTCCAAACAGTACCAATAAAATTAGGGAATTTTTTTTTTGTAGAACTAAATAAAATAATTTTAAATTTTATTTGGCTAGGGAAGAAAATTAAAACTCTTACAGGATAGTAGAAGCAAGGGAGGCTTTGGACTCCCAGATTGGGAACTTTATCACCAAGCGGCAGCCGTAACATGGCTTAAAGATTGGATAACTCTAAAAAATAAAAGGACATTAACAATAGAAGGCCATGATTTACAGCTTGGCTGGCACGCATTTATTTGGAAAGGGAAGAACAAATCCCATACGTACTTCCAGAGGCATCAGGTGAGAGATGCCCTGCTAGAGACTTGGAGGAGAATTAAGAGAAATCATTACACTAGAATCCCAATGTGGCTATCAACAATGGAAGTAATGATATATCCCACTGTATTAGATCTGAATAAGGTAGTGAGGTATAAAGAGTTATTGGATGGGCAAGGGAAATTTAAATCTAACCAAGACCTAAAAGCTCAAGGAATAGAAATAGATTGGTGGCCATATTTACAAATTCAGACAAGGTATAAAAAAGATTTAGAACAGTACGGCTTCCAAAAAGAATAACATGAATTGGATAAAATATTATTGGGGACAGAAGAAAAAATGATAAGGCATATAACTGCTTCTTAAAATTTAAAATGGAGGAGGAAACAGTGAAAGAGACTATGATAATTTGGGCCAAAAATTTCAGATACAACATTGAATTGGAACACTGGGAAAAATTATGGGAGAAAAACTACAAATTAATGATGTCAGCATCGTACAAAGAAAACATGTACAAGATGTTTTATCGTTGGCATTTACTGCCGGCAAGACTGGCAAAAATGTTTCCAAATAGGTCGGCAAATTGTTGGAGATGTAATCACGAACAAAGGACATTTTACCATATGTGGTGGACCTGCCCAAAAGCTAAGAAATATTGGACGAAAATTAAAAAATGGTTAGAAGAAATTACGGAACAAAAAATTGAGATGAAACCAGAGTTGTTTTTATTGGGTATTATTATAAAGGAAAATCTAAGCAAAAAGATTCAATATATCATGCTTCATATAATAACCGCAGCCAGAATCACATTTGCTCAGAACTGGAAACAAGAAAACACACCTTCAAACGCAATGATAATAAAAAAAGGTGCTCAACTGTGCAGAAATGCATAAATTAACCATGGAACTAAAAGATAGAGAAGAAACAGAGTACTATAAGATTTGGAATATGTGGTATAATTGGCTAGAAACTAGATGTAAAATTAATGCATAAAGAGTACACAGGAATCATATTAAAATGAAAAACTGTATATACCTAAGAACATAACAAATAATGTTAAATATGAAAAGTATTATGTATTTATATATATGTATATAAATAATCACATAATGTATAAAATAATAGGCCACAAACTGAAAAAACTGTAAATAGGATTGATACCGATATTGGACTGCTGTAAAATTGGAAATGAGATTTTAAAGTTAAAAAAACTGAATAAAAAATATTTTAAAAAAAATAAAATAAAACATTTTTAAAATCTCATTTGCAATTTTACAGCAGTAAAAGTTTATTACATTTGTTTCCACAGTGTATCAGGTCTGGAAGAATTTTGGAAATATCAAAAGAGCTATTCTTCTAGGATGTAACTCAGGGGTGTCAAACTCATGTCATCACAGCGGTGTCATGTGACGTATCGGGACTTTTTCCCCCTTTGGTAAACCGGGTGTGGACGTGGCCAGCACATGACGCATCTGGCCCGCGGGCTGGGAGTTGGACAGCCCTGATGTAACTGTATTGTCTGTAACCAGGTGGACTTTTTAGGAGACTAGTGGCTAGTGAACTAGTAAATTATAATTTAGCAGTTTAGCCATCATTACTAATGTAATGGAAACTATTTTTTCTGCCTTATACTTGTTGAAGACTGAAATCTATATTTCCCAGTGGTTAGGAGATTGGTGTAAATGCTGCTTCTGTCAGTTGTTTTGTTCTATTATCCCAGTATATTTTTAAAGAAACAAGATCTACTTTCTCTTCTCTTTCCTTACTTCCATTCTGGGCAGGGGTGAAATTCAAAATTTTTCCCTACCGGTTCTGTGGGCGTGGCTTGGTGGGCATGGCAGGGGAAGGATACTGCAAAATCTCCATTCCCACCCCACTCCAGGGGAAGGATACTGCAAAATCTCCATTCCCACCCCACTCTGGGGCCAGCCAGAGGTGGTATTTGCCGGTTCTCCGAACTACTCAAAATTTCCCCTACCGGTTCTCCAGAACCTGTCAGAACCTGCTGAATTTCACCCCTGATTCTGGGGTTTATTATCAGTTACATCTGTAATAATAATACAACACAGAACATTTATTTTGTAATTTTCCAAACATTCACATTTAGTTGCATGAGGACTGTTGCTTTTAATGGGTGTTTGTTGTTGTTGAAAGTTAGGGATATTTTGTTAAAATTCTCATGAGTGATATAAGAGATGGTTGCACTTAACTTAAAAGTGATTGAAAGATAGGTGTGCAGGAACATGCAGTCTTCCTGGTGTTTTGTACTTCAGTAAAGTCCCAGTAGAAGACATTTTATAGGAACTTTTTCCATAGTCCATTTCAGATCTGGAAGCAGGGGCATATAGGAGACAGCTTATAAAATATTGGAATTTTTTTTAAAAGTGCAAGCACTTGTACCACCTTTCAATTACAAATTCAATTCTACTCTCCAGCAAAATATGGAAAACTGGATTATATGATGAGCTGGTGGCGGAGTGGTGGCAGTGTTGCCAATCAGCTGTTTTGCAATGCATGGTGCTAGATTGGAGTTACTGCCATTCCCATCTGCTGGAAAATTGGCAACATTGCATTAACAACAATGATAGAGCTGGTTGTGATCTTCATGGAAAAGGGCAACATATTTAGCTGGGCCTGTTTTTCCACTTGAGTGGTGTTATGATCTAACTATGCTCACATTCAGTATTTCAGGGGTTCCTTGAAGACCATTCAAAAGCTTCAGTTGGTCTTACATGTAGTAGCCCAAGTAGTTTTAGCTACACCTGGGCTTGCCCATGAAACAATGCTACTATGGGTGCTTCATTAGCTTTCTGATGGAATTTAAGGTGCTTTGGTTATTTAAAAGTCTACCCAGCTCATATCTTGGAGACTGAGTTTTCTGAGTTTAATTTGACCATCCAGGTTATATTTAATAAAGAAGACTTGCCTTGAGAGTCCCACATCTAAGCAACTGCAGGGTCCCCATGCTTAACCTTTCAAAATAATGACTTCCATCTATGGAATTGCCTACCCCCAACATCATACATCCCAATCATACGCTCTCTATTACACTTTGAAAGTTCTGGGGGGAAAGTGGGTTTTTTTTTCCCCCTCCAGAGAGACATTTGATGACATTTAACAATTCTGCTAGCTAAAATGGGGCCTTCCTATTATGGATGATAAAAACAAGAGTGTGATACTGGTACAATATAGCATCTTAACATGCATGGAAGGAAGCTTGTCTGTGTGAATGTCTGCAGGAAGCCAGCATAATGCTTACTTATTAGCAGGAGGTAAGACTTAGTCTAGATTTAGTAAAATTTGAACAGAACTTTTATGCTATCAAGTCAAACTCTTCACATAATTGTTGTCATATACAGTATCTATTACAAATACAGTTCAGTACTGCAAGTGTTGTTCATATTCAGATAGGCACTGCTTTCATTATTTTGGATACTGTGATAAGGATAAACATCATTTTAAAATATCAGTCTTTCTAGACTTTGCTGTCTCTTTCTTTCTTCCAGTAGCTTTATATACTAAATAGTTAAAAATGCATTTATAAATAAGGATAGATATCCAACAAAAGTACTTCTGTAGCTTTAACATTATTCTAAAGTAGAAAAATTGACAATAATATAAAACCAACCTCCAGTTTATAAAACAGATTTTCAGAAAATTGAACTCATTAATTTGCTTTAGTAGCTAAGTTGCACTCCTCTGTCTTCATAATAATTCTGGGTCAGATATTTCTTCAAAGCATTATATAAAGAAATAAAATAGGCAAATGCAGTATATAAGTAGACATAGTTAAATTGATAAAAAGTTAGGTAGACCAATGCATCATATTAAAACTAAACCATTGCAATTTCTGAAAATTATAGCGTCTTAAAGTCATGTAACATATTAAAGCTATGCAATTACATGTTAAATTACAAATTACAACTTATTAAATCTGGGACAGCAGGAGACACAGCAAGAGAAATTTAATTAAATCTAGTGAGCAAATAAGTTTTCATCTAGTGTAAAAAGTTTATGTGGCCTGGTGCCAGTTGTAACTAAACCAGGAGAGAAGACCATATTTGGATACTTGTGTGAATGAAACACATCTTCTCTTGGATTGCAGTGCAGTAGATTTCAGGAAAACTCAAATAGCCATCAAGAAATATTCCTCATCAGATTTTAATGACTGGTCTGAAAAGGATGGGAGAAGGCAATCTGGGAGGGATCCATGCCCAATGGCTTATACCGTAGAACTTTATATGTCAATGCAAGACATATAAAGGTGCAAGACATATAAAGCTGACATTGCTAAAGGTGCAAATTAGTGCCCAGTGCAGTCTGTAATCTTCTTCATAGAAGGTTGCTCCCTTCAACCATCTAGCAGTAGAATTTTACATTGACTGATATTTCTAAGTCAATTTAAAAGATGGCCCCATGTAAAGTACAGGATAATAATCCAATTTTGAATTTAGCAGCATATGGATCATTACAACCTGGGACAATTAAAACTAGCAAACAAGCCAGAGTGTGAAAAGAAATTATTGATAAAGACAACTTTAGACTTCTGTGAGTGGTGATTTTATTTATTTATGAAATTTTGCTATTATCTGAAACCTAAACTGTAGGTTTCTGGAGATTGTCGATGAAATAGGGTATACAACTAGTGTAATAATTAATTAAAATAATTAAAATATGGTTAATGATAAATTAAACACTGAAACTAATAAACTAAAATGAATTAGATGGAATAGAGCATCACTGCTTTGCAGTTAATCTCTGAAGTCCTTCAGAAAAAGCCAAGTTTTCATCTATTTCTGGCATAGGTGGGGACCATCCTCAACTCTGGGAGCAAAGCTATTCCAAAGGAAAGGAGCTACGAGAAAGAAAACCCATTCAAGCCCATTCCAAGATACCTCCTAATAGAAAGGGCACATAGCAGGGTTCCATAGTTGTCCAGTTAGATAAAGTATTGGGGAAAGACAGTCTTTAAGATATCCATGCCCTAAGTACTAAGTGCTTTTATTTAGGTGGCAAAGAATACCTTGAATTGCACTGGGGAAACATAATGGTAATCAGTACAGTTCCAACAATAGAGGAGTACCATAGCTGTACCATGAGTGACCCTCAGCATGTGTGCTACTTGTTTTGGGTCAGCCAAAGGCAAGAATCTCCCAGAAATACCACACAACAGAAGTTGTCCATTTGGTCTCCATGTTGGAGTGAAAGTGAATTATTTCATACATGAAATGCTTGGCCAGGAATCATAGCTTACTCTGACTGGAAATTCCAGCCTGTCATTCTCCAAAAGAATAAAGGCACTTTAAATAGTGCAGCTGGTTGGTATTCCACAAATACAATAACGACCTAGTAGTAGTTCTATTTGATCAACTTTATCTCCACAGAGTAGGCTTGCTTCTTAGCTTTTACCCATGTCCAGCCACAGTCACTTCTTTTTTTCTGTGACTGTTTCTCCAGGCATCTTTTCACCTATTTCATTTCCTAAACAAAGGAGTTACACAGGGTTGGCAGATAGTGAGAGGTCATTCAGGAGCAGTCCTGCTGAAAATCCAGGTTGCCTTATTATTCAAAAGAACACTCCAGATTACTCAGAAATACTTCAGATGCTCCATGGAAAGGGCCATTACTCCTCTGTGGCCCATGAGCCACTTTGATGTGGGGAAAAAGGCTTCATTAAGCAATCTCTCCAGTGGCATGGCACCTTGATTTCCTTGAACATACACAATCGACAAGCTCTGTCTCTGGAGCTGAAATTTCTCAGATGCTTTCCAGGACTGTGATAGTATTTCCAAAGCCTCCATTCTCTCCCAGTCCTGTTACGATTATCCCAGAGAACCAGTTTCTCCATTCCAACCTACGGCATCTACCAAAGTTTCTCTGTGCTTTGTGTGCTCACCCACTGGCTACCCTCTGGCAGGCCACTGGTATCTACTCCAATCCTTCTTCTAAGCCATGTCCAGTCTTAGCATTTTACTTACTAATTAACTAGACCTGAATGATATATTCTAGAATCCTCGTCATTTAACAAAGACTATCACTTGTTTAGGAGGAAACAATTTTATATTTTCAGTTATTCGCCAATGCTATATTTTAAATTTAACCTTTGATATTTTTCATTATGCTATCACTTTTCATATATGAAATGCTTCTAAAACTCAGCATGTTTTTACTGTAAATATTCCCTCCTTTAGGACAATTTGGCAATTTGAATATTAGGAATAATGCTTGAGAAATATGGGGAAAATAAAATTCCTCTAATATTAATTCCCAAAGAATTCCAGTTCAGAGATATCTGAGCCCTATTCAAATTCACAGGAATTACATAACATAGCAATAGCAATAGCACTTAGACTTATATACCGCTTCATAGTGCTTTACAGCCCTCTCTAAGCGGTTCACAGAGTCAGCATATTGCCCCCAACAATCCGGGTCCTCATTTTACCCACCTCGGAAGGATGGAAGGCTGAGTCAACCTTGAGCCGGTGAGATTTGAACTGCCGAACTGCAGCTAGCAGTCAGCTGAAGTAGCCTGCAGTACTGCACTCTAACCACTGCGCCACCTCGGCTCTTATAACATACATCCCTAAGAACTGAAACAAAACAAAACAAAAATCTGCATTTAATTTTTTATTTCAAGTAGAAAATTATTGTTATAGTAGTACTATGTCTCATAGATTTGTCACCTATGTTTTTTTAAGTATCATTAAAAAGATTAAAGGAAAATGTCCCTTTCAACCAAACAAAAAAGTCCTTTTCTATTAGAAGTCAAGGGTCATAAATGTAGTTTAATTAGTATTACAAACCTGGTTAACATTTTCATCTTAATGCAAAATGATCTTTAGTATCTGCAATTTACCCCTCAGCTATAATTTTAAACTTAAACAGCTATGAGGAATTCAATCAATAAAATATTTCACATAATACTGAATTGGCTCCACTCTTTATTTTAAAAAAATGATTATTACCAGAATATTAATAAACCATTCTGTAAAATGAGATTTCTAGGAAGAGGCTTCTGTACACTATAATGTTATTGTAAGTAAAGTTCACTTTATTTTTTTTTGTAATGCATTAAACCATTATTTCAATCTTTCTGTAGTCATCTAGAAAGAACCAGATTAACAAAGTTTCCTTTCCTATTATGCTTTATATGTTCTATTATGTGATAATTATTACATTTTATATAATTTTTACCTGAATGACACCTCTGATAAATGTATTGAAAGCTAATCTTCATGCTTTTTAAACTGATGTAACAGAATATTTTGAACTAAGGGAGCCAACGGCTGCAGAACGGAGTATTATTTTCTATATACCGGAATACTATCTAGATTCCATAGTGGCTTACTTATGAGTCAATTATTAGCAGGCCAGATCTTGCATTGCTTTCATTCATTGTAATGTACTGCTTGATTATGTTTTGACCTTCTGTTACCATTCCTCAGCATAGCATTAATTTGGCCTGGGAAGTTGAATTGAAGTACTTGTTCCAGTCCAGCTCTTGTATCTCACAAGCTATAATAGTTACCCTATTTATTAAGGGATCTTTAAAGAACTGTAAGAAAATAACTTTCAAAATCTGTTCACCCTACAAATGTAATAGGGATTGGAAAATTATATATTTTACAACCCATGCCAATTCATATTAGATGGCTTTACTGTATGTCTATTCTATAGCCTTACTTTTAATACTCTTCTGATATGACAATATTAGCCAGATGATATTAGTTGTAATAATATGCAGTGAATGAGAACCTAAAAACAGTGAATTTATAGTTTTATCTGTCAACTGGGCCAGATTTTTTTTTCCTCATCTGTCACCATTTTTGTAAGAAATTAAAGAAAAACTTAAAAGATTCCCACAACTTATGAGTCTAGTGAGAAATATAAACTTTCAGTCTCGGTGATAAGAATGAAATATGAAAAAAAATAAGAACATAAAATGAAATCATTTTGATTATAAATATTTAGCATCTGCCCAAATATTCAGGAAACATGCCATTATGTGGAACTGCATACAAGAAGACAAAAATTAAATGTTGAAAAAGCTTCAGAGGAAAAGAACTACAATAACTGTTAAAAACAAATAAAAGCTTTAATAGAAGTTCATCTTTGAATTCTGTTTGTTTAGGGGAAGAACTAATTTGATCTGGCCACTAATGAAAGCTTTACATGTCTATAGATGACTATGAAGGAAAAACTGAAAAGTTACCACAGCAATTTCAGCAACGCTTTGCAGGGTTTTTTTTTTATTGTTAGTGGTTTAATAGTCATCTTAAATTACTCTTTTCGAAGACGTAATTTGATTTTGCAACTTTCACAAACAGTGTTGTTTAAAGAATTAAAAGGAATTTCCCAATTCCTTCAAAACTAAATGCTTCATGCCACTGTTTTTCAACCTCGGTAAGTTTAAAAGATGTGTGGACTTCAACTCTCAGAATTCCCCAGCCAGCTTTGGGAATTCTGGGAGTTGAAGTCCACACATATTAAATTTGCTGAAGCTGAGAAATACTGCTTTATGCTTTTGAACAGCATTCTAAAATGCCATATAGTTTCTGTATGATTTGCATTCTCCTGTTGAATTCAGATAATTTAACTTGGATTATCACAGTGGTTCCCAAACTTTTTCAGTCCACCGCCCCCTTAGTGCTACAAACTCATCCTCAGTGCCCCCCCCTTCAGGTGGGCGTGGCTTGGTGGTCAGGTGACCGGGTGGGCAAGGCCAACTTGTAAAATGTGGTGAAACTCACTTAACAACGCTCTTGTTTAGCAACCAACATTTTGGGCTTAATTGTGGTCATAAGTCTTTCTTTCTTTTTCTTTCTTTCTGTCTGCCTTCCTTCCTACCATCTTTCTTTCTTTCTTTCTTTCTTTCTTTCTTTCTTTCTTTCTTTCTTTCTTTCTTTCTTTCTTTCTTTCTTTCTTTCTCTCTCTCTCTCTCTCTCTCTTTCTTTCTGTCTTCCTTCCTTCCTTCCTTCCTTCCTACCATCTTTCTTTCTTTCTTTGTTCTTTCTGTCTTCCTTTCCTCCTTCCCTCCTTCCTTCCTTTCTTCCTTTTTTCCTTCTTTCTCTTT
>QLTV01002657.1:2343639-2355724 GCA_003457575.1 Thermophis baileyi
CTGACATCCCAAGTCATCAGGAATACGAGACGAGCCTGGTGAACCAGAACCAGAGGGGCCGGAACAAGGAATCGCTTTGAGACAGCGGGTCCTAGTTCCCCGAGAACAGCCAACCCCTCGGCTCCCGCCATATCTACCTCTCCCAGTCATAACTGTAATACTCCGGCTCTCCAATACCCTGGAGATCCCCCCCACCCCAATAGCCCCCCTCCTCCCCGGCAGCCAAGGCACCCCACTCATACCAAGCCGGGGGCCATATCTGAGCCCCCATCATGACAACTCTCTTATATTTCTCCTCACTTTCTCTGGATTTTGAAGGTAACCCCCAATAGATGAACTGCATGAAAAGCTTTATCACATGCCATTGTCACTGACATTGGACACAATTGTAGGCTTTACTTTTGTATTAACATGCTGGTTGAACCTAGAAACCTACAGTATACAGTATATTAGCAGATGCAATATATACTGGAAATACATAGTTCTAACAAATTCTGGTTTATGAACATAAACACAATTCTGTTTATATTTTCAAACAATTGTATTCCTCTTATGAAGGCTTGATCACCTGTTGTGGGAGCTGTGGGAACCCTGAAGATGCTCCAAAATGGCTTCAGGGTTGACACTGTTGTTATTGTTGATATTACTTCCAGGGCAGAAAAAAAATCAGAATATTTATGTTTTTTAGCAGCTTGTTGCTATCAGTGTTACTTTTTGGGTGTTCATTTCTTAAAATTGAGTTTGAGAGCTGTTGCACTGATTGAATCATGTGTTGTTCATCCTCATCCTATGCAAATAATTTGAAGAATTTCTGAAGTCTAGATAGAAAAGCAGAAAGATTTGAAGCTTTTCCTTTCAGTTTTTCTTAGCTAACACCTGTTTTATTCTGAAAAGCAGAGTTAGAACTTCGATTGGGAGGGACAGCTGTCTGTCACATAGCTATACCTTTCCTTTCTGCTGTCTTTATTTGGATATTTTAAATTCATGCAATGGTTTTAAGAAGAAAAGGATTTGAATCTATCCAAGCAAAGGTCATCCTTTCCTGAAAAATTCAGAAGGTGTAAGGTTGTTCAAAAGTTTCAGAAGCCACCCCCTTTGGTTCAAGATACTTTAAACCAGGGATCTCTAAACTTGGCAACTTTATGACTTGAGGACTTCAATGCCCAGAATTTGGATTTCAACTTGTGGACTTCAACTCCTATGCTGGCTAAGGAATTCTGGGAATTGAAGTCAAGAAATCATAAAGTTGCCAGGTTTGGAAACCCCTGCTTTAAATAATTCCTATTCTGTTTCAAAAGGCCTAATTTTGATCCAATCCAAACCACATTTTCATTATTTTGGAAGTAGCAGAGTAGAAAGGCTACATGAATAACTTTGTTTCTAGAAAATCTCTATACTGACTAGAAAAGAAATGCCACAAACAGTTCTCTAAAAGTGAAGACACTAATTTACTTGGAAGCAAATTAATAACTTGCACCTTTAATATTTGAAATGTATTAAATTTTCATTGATCAATAAATCATTATGAGGCAATGGCTGAGTTTAGATTTCGAATGGCCTATTCTGACTGAATTTACTGATTAAAGATACAAGCTAAGCCTCCTTGGAGATCAGGTCAAATATTTCCAAACTTTATTTTAAAACTTAGAATGGGACCAGGACTTCAGAATGTCTCTCTGATGTACTTGAGAACCATTTACCATAACAGCAATAACAAATTACAGCCAGTCACTAAACTGCCAAAAAGTCTCAATGGTTATCTCTGTCATTGTGGCTTTCAGACAATTACAAGCTATGGAATTAAAAACAGAAGACTATAGAAACTATAAGTACAGGGAGCTTGCCTTTACAGATCCTTTAAATATAGTTGCAAAATATGAAGGTATCATGGAAAGAAGTACTAGTAAATATAAATCTGGAGTTTTACCATTTCTAGTATATCTAATCTAGCTATTAGATGGATTAAAATGAGAGAAAACATGATGTTGGTTAAGTATCATGGCTGATACGTAGATGTATTTCACATTACAGCTTTGATCAACAAAGAAATACTTAAATTATATTTCTGGCACAATCTAGCTAGGGATACACAATGCCTATGGGCTTTAGTACCACGCCCAACTTAGAATGGCCTATTGAGGATCACATTCACAAGGAGGTTACACCACACCCTATATTGGGAGCAAATGTTAAAAGGCATATGTAAAAAAAAGGCCTCAGCCAGGCTCTCTGGGGCACAGAAATGGATTGTGGTGGGTCGCACGTATCCCCTATGCTATATTTTGTAATACTGCAGGCAAAGGAAAGCTGTCTCTCATTTTAATTTCAATAGAAAGAACATACACCTAAATCCTGTTTATGATTGCTCAGACGACTTCCTTTAGGTACAAATAGAAATCTTCCTAGGTAGGCCTACCCCAGGCAATAGCTTTAGCATGTTTATGTTTTGTTGAAATAAAAAGAATTTCATAGTATTTGACATTGACTAGGCTGTACTCTGGGATCATCATATACCGAACAAACCAGTGCTTTTACTGATAAATTTGTTGATATTCCTATTTCACACAAAGGAAGTTAAGACACAATAGATAGAATTTGAGATTAAGATCATATGTATTCATACATTTGAAAGTGACATTTTCATATCTAAGGGCTGATTCCTTTGATCCCAAAATCATGTTTAGTATTTGGTAAGATGACCAGAAACATTGCAGTCCTCTTGTCATGCCAAAATTTCATCAGGCAGTTGGATAGGGGAAATTTGAAGACCTGCTACAGACTATGTACAGATCAAGTAAGTTTTATCCATGCAATTTCACATAAAGCAGATAAATAGGGAAAAAAGGATTCATATTAGTGCCCGGCTAATAACCATGTAGTCTAGAATAAGAGAACATATATACTATAATTGCAATAGTATCCCAATAATTAACCTCATATTAGATTGTTAAAGCCATGTATGTGAAATATTCAAGGTCTCATAGGTACTGAAATTTGCCACTAACACTTGCTGTATATCATGAAGGCTGGAGAATTCTGGGATTTGAAGTCCACATATTTTAAAGTGGATGAGATTGAGAAACACTGTTATATATAAAACAAATCAGGTTTAAAATAGTGTGCTCACTCTTTTAATCCTGCTCCCGTGTTTTTAAAATCCAGAAGGCCCAGACAACTGAAATCAACTTAAATCTAGTCTTTTCTGCTGTTTTCCATTTGTTATTTTTTTTTAAATGCAGTCATAATGGACAAAGTCTACTACTTTAGCATTTTCACCTCATTCTCCTATACATATATATCAGAACTAGGCAAACGAACATCCATAAAAAAAACCCACTATGATAAGAATAAGAACCACAATTCTAGATTAACAATTTCTTCTTTTTCTGGATTAACAAGAATTATCTGGGACTATTTTGAATTGTTTCTGTTAGAATTGTAATTCCTTGTGTCAAACTTTCGCTCTGTCTCTCTTTCTTTCTAAGAGAACCTGAATTGTGGATTCAGCCTTTCTGTTATTGAAACTCAGAACCTACAATCAGTTACCATGTAATTAACTGTATTTTTTTTCTCTGTCTGGTGAATGTATTAATTATCTTCAATACAACATAATGGACTCTCTTCTCATGAACATAGTGTCCTTGGAAAAAGTTTTGTCAAATCTCTCCAGTAACCGAAAAGTACTTTGGAACAGCAACTTCAAAAGTATTTCAGGAAGAAAGATAACATTTATAAACAAGAAAACTCACCTCAGTTATATACATTGATGAAATTTGCCCGAAAGGTTTATCTTTCTGCATATCACATAGATCAGGGTCCCCAAACTTGTCAACTTTAAGACTTGTGGACTTCAACTCCCAGAATTCTCCAGCCAGCTATGCTGGCTGGAGAATTCTGGGAGTTGAAGTCCACAAGTCTTAAAGTTGACAAGTTTGAAGACCTTTGACATAGATGAAATTTTCAGCAACATTGTAAACAACAATTTGGAGGTAGGTCTACCCAAAGAAGTGACGGGCACCTCTGATCTCATGCTGCAAACCAGGAAGAGCGGGAAGGAACACCTCCCCCAGACACATAAATTTTAAAGATAATGATGTCTTTGGAATGTTGATAGCACAAAACTTTCAAAAGGTGAAATTATTTCTAAGTTAAACCAGCAAAGACGCAAGCTGGCTTAGGCCTTTTCCCACCTTTGTGCTGGAGAACAGCAGGGTTTAAATTACAGCAGCTTCAGTCTTTGCTTTCCAATCCCTTAATCCTTAAGGAGCAGAGGTTTCAGTTCAAGACAACTTCACACAGAGCATTAAAAAAAGGGGGTTTTGTAGAACCTCCTTGTAGAGGGATGATCATTTCCCCCCCCCCAGCTGTAGCTTTCTCTTGAAAATTAAAAAACAAGAAAGACCAAATAAAACTGTTATAAAATAATTAATGCGTGTGAAGAGTCCTGTTTTTGTTTAATATATGTATATGAAAAGGAATACATGATCTTCAGTGAATCGTACCTGTGGTTTTCATCATTGTTTTACTGGTATTCCCTCATGTTTGTGAGATGCCAGATCTCCAGTAGAAATGGAAACTGGTCTCTAAGGTTGGTTTACATCTGGTAGCCAATGCTGTTCTTTTTCCAAAAAGCTGTATAGGTTGACTATGGGCAATTATGGTCTGATCTAAGACACATGCATTTGCTAATTTTTTCCAGCTGTTCTTGGAACACTGAATTTGCCTTATCTATAATTAATGTTTTCTAATAGGACTAAAGTAAAAAAAATAATACAAAAACGAAACACAGAATCATTTCATTTTCTTAACATTAGGTTCTGATGGTAACAATTTTATATAAGTGTGTATGTGTTTGCTATTTAAAAGCAAAATTGAGTTTAGAGTCCAAACTGTAATTTAAATTAAAATTTCCAGGTGTTATATATATATACGTCTCTACATCAAAGAGAATGGGAAAATAATGACTTATTTAGGTTTGCTCCCCTAGGACTTAAATGGGGCAGAAGTGGTCATAATTGATTTTCAGAATCATTCTGGAAACTGTTATGAAAATTTCTAGTTAAGCTGGAATGTTGTTTTCTGAAACTGTTGCTGCACATTGCCTTCTGCAGGCACTTTCAGATTGTGCTAACCATACCTTCATCAACTGCACGGCATTCTGTTATTCTAAAATTCTGCAGGGAGATGCATCTGGTATGAAGCTATCATATCAGGCAGTTTAACAACAAAATCATTTCCCAAACATGTGAAGAGCTTTTAATGGAAAAATTCATCAGTGCAAAAGCCTTTACTGAAAAATGAGAAGTGGTGCCTGATTACTCTATGACAGTTTCCTCTGCATTAGAGAGTTTCCTAATTTTAAGTAAACATTTCTTTCTTTAATAAGCTTGTGCTGAGAGGCGCTGACAAGTCACAGTGACAGAATTGCATTCATATGCTTTTTCTTTTGAGCTGGAGAAAGTGGAATGCAGTGCAGTTGTTGTTTTGAGAACACAAAATGCGTGAAAGGGAGGGAGAGCTAATTTTCTTTTTCTTTCTTCCCAGTTTTGATTCTTCCTTCAAGATGGCTTGACCTTAATCCAACAAACTTAATGTGACATAACCCTGAAACAAAAACAGGAACGCCTCTCAGGTCCAGCTTTGGAATGAAAAAGCTGTAATTATTAGTCCTCTGTGTGATCTTTTCAGATTGTGTTGATGAGATGAAGTTTAATCTCCTTTCTCTCCTCTACAGCACCACAAACCACAGGCAGTTTAAGGCTGCCTGGAAATCTCTCACATCTGGAAGAGCAATAATTCTTGGGATTTTGCTTGACAGCCATGACAAGCAGCAGGGCAGCCAGAAACAACTGTCTCTTCTGTTGTGTTACTTGCAAGAAATCAGGAGGAGGAGGAGCAGCACAGGACCACATCCTTCTTCAGCATATGTTAGAGGAGGAAATACTTTTATTTTCTGCCAGATGCTTCATGAATACGTCCTAAATATTACATAAGACAGTAGCTATCACTTCCAAACAAAATTCCTTGATGTCTGCTAAGCTGCAAAACATATGAAGGCCTATTGTCTGGCAAAGGATTTGCACAGATTCTTCAGAGATGTATAGAAAGAGAGGGGGGGGAGGAGAGAGAGAGAGAGAGAGAGAGAGAGCGAGAGAGAGAGAGCGAGAGAGAGCGAGAGAGAGAGAGAGAGAGAGAGAGAGAGAGAGAGAGAGTCTCAGATTTTCTCTTTTGAGAGAGAGAATTTCAGATTCTCCATTTTGATTTATAGGGTTCTGCACACCCTGTTGGGGTGAATATGATACCATCTTCTAAGCAGGATTATATCATGAAATGTATATGGGATTTAGCTACAGTAACTTTTGCTGGGCAGTTCAGAATGGCCAGCAAAGTACAAGAATTTACGGCAGCACAGCTTGTGCTGTCAGACTCAGGGCTGGTGTTTATGATTTCAGCAGAAGCAGAAATAAACAACTTTTCCTTAATGGTTCTCTTTATATGTCGGCAGCAGTACACAACAGCAGCTGGTGCAGTGATCTGTTCAATGGCATACCCAACCAGTGCCTGGTAATTTGCATTTCTGCTTGTTCTACTTTCCTTCTGAAGTAGCCAGAACTTCATAAATCAGAAACAAGTACCTGAACAAATAGTATGTATTTTTTATCTTAAAAAAAAAAGAATTATATGTTGGACGAATAGAATCAGATGTAAGCCCGAGGAACATTCCTATTTAGTTCTTTTTTAACAATATGTCTGTAAAGAATTCTATATGTTTAAAGATAAAGACATAAATATATTTAACAAAGGCTTTCACAAACTTAGCAATAGTAAAAAAAAATACAAGGAAATTAAGGAAGCAGTGCTCAAAGAGAGATAGAAGGAGAAATGCTTTTTTAATTTAGTGATATGAACCATTCTATTAAATACAGGCCATTCCTGGTGTGCTTCCTTAGGAAAAAATGTATTTTCTCTGGTCTGGAAGTGGTCAGAAAGTGAAAAAGTTTTCCAAGCCAAAAAAACTCAGCCTAAAACCCCATGAAGAGTTACCTGGAAGCAAATCTTACTGAACACAGTGGGACTTTCTGCAGAGTCTGTTGAATGCTTTGGGAAAGAATCTGTTGAATGCTTTAGATATAACCAACACAGTATTAAAAGTTTGTTATTTTTTTTTAAAAAATAGCCTCAATCCAGAAAAGGACACAGAAGAACACATTTACAAAATGGAGTGCTTGCTGTGTCTCAGAAAGTTAGTTTGGAATCTACCCTATCTTCTAGACATACTACTTCCAAAGCTGTTTTTTAAGTGTACTTACTTTGAGGCAATCTTTGCTGTAGTATGTAGTAGACTTGTGAACCAACCAGGGTTTATTGTTTGTTTATGCCTTAGGGCAAATATTCAGACAATTATGGGAAGAATTTTCCCCCTCCTTTCTCTTGTTATGCTAGCTCTGTCTCCCCTCCCCCCTTCTCCCATAAAAGAAGAAAGGAAGGAAATCATAGTTATTGTAATGTTTAAAAGCCCACTTCATTATTTTTTAAATTACTGGACAGAATGCAGAAGTTATCCACTCTAGGTTTTGTTAGGGGCAAATTGTTTGTGATATTACAGTGGTAACAAAGTAGAGGCAGTGGCCATGCATAAACATCTAAGCTCTCCATTAATGTAACTTCCACTGAGTTCTCTAGATTCTAGACAAAAAACTCAGTTGCAGTCTTTTGAAGGAGAAAGTTTGTGAATTAGTGATTCTTTGGGATGCACAGATCCTGCCTGAACAGAGGGTAGAAATTGGCCAAGAGAGACCTTGTCCAACTCCAGCTGTTGCAGCTGTTTTAGCTCAGCCTAATAGAGAAAGCCATGGTGATGGTGATTCATGTCCTTCTCACTGCACATTATGTATATTGATTATTGCAATGTGAAATGTAGATGACTTGGAAGCTACAAGCAAGTGTAAAATGTAGTAGCCAGACTGCTAGCAGTTAAATGCAGTATTCCAAAACAACACTGATTTTGCAGTTGTTGCACTGGTAGCTAAACATTCTCAGGCCTAATTGAAAGTATTGCTCATCACTTGTAAAGCCCTATATTCCACAACCCTGGCTTACAGTAAGGAGTACATTATTCAAAATAATTCTGTCCATCAAGCATGATCATCCAGAAAATTCTATTTAATCCTATATTGATAAGAGATTGAACATGAAGATTGAGGCCTTCATGAGGTGGTGCAGTGGTTAGAGTGCAGTACTGCAAGCTACTTCAGCTGACTGTTAGCTGCAGTTCAGTGGTTCAAATCTCACCGGCTCAAGGTTGACTCAGCCTTCCATCCTTCCGAGGTGGGTAAAATGAGGAGCCAGATTGTTGGGGGCAATATGCTGACTCTGTGAACCGCTTAGAGAGGGCTGTAAAGCACTATAAAGCGGTATATAAGTCTAAGTGCTATTGCTATTGCTATTGTTGTCCAATGCTGTGGACACATTACCTCAGAAATGCCTAACTCTTTGCTCCTGGTGTTCCATAAAGTAATGAATCCACTTCTTTTTAAGTTGAAATTTGACATGTAATACAATGGTATCTGCACAGTCATAAATATGGTGGGTTATATTTTGTTGTTTATATACTGGCATTGATTGAATTGATTTTTATAGGAAATTCAAGACTGTTACTTAGGAATTATGTTTTATATTGATTTTAGATTGTACACTATCCTGCAGTATAGAAATTTATAAAATAAAAAGACAAAGCCTATAACTAGTTTGAGTGGGTTTATTAGATAGCAGCAGAAGCAGAACTAGAGATATGATTGTTAACCCTATAGATTTTTCGGAGAGTAGGATGAGTGAGTCAGTGAGTGAGTGAGTGAGTGAAAGAATAAGAGAGACAGAGTGTTGAATTTGCAGGGATGATGTCACCACTAGCTGCTGGAAAAAAAGAATGATAAATACAATTCTTGTACCATATTTTTTATTTCAGAAAATTAGTGGTTTTTTTTTTGTTTTAACTATACCACTAGATAATACAACATTCAAAAGTAGCATATTAAAAAAAAAAAAACCACCTCTCAGGCTTTCAAAATAGCCTTAAAAGGTAACCTTGTGCAATCTGGTATTATTGTAACTGACAATAATCTGAATTTACTGAATCCAGATCTTGAAGAAGCTTCATAGTTTCTTCTCCAGATCCACAACGGCAGTCTCCCAGCCAAGGAAAGCATTCCCAATGCAATGTGGTAGGTAGGTAGAAACAGATCTCTTCTTTGCAAAAGAAAGAGAAGGGGAGAGTGCTTATGGTAAGTCTGTAGAGGGGAGCCATGATGCTGAGGGGAAAAAAAAAACATATTTGGCACCCTTACATCTTTGTAACTGTAACTTAAGAGATCTGGGTAAACCCTGATCTCTTAAGGTCTATTTTAAGATTTTATCTCCGATAGTCTGTGATTGGATGGCACGCCACAATCAACATTTCATAAGCACTTAAAAATGCATTTAAGTAAACATTGAACATTCTGGCTTATAGTTCTTGCTATGAAATTAAATATAAATTCTCCCAAATGATCCTACATCATAATTATCTTATGTAAAGCATTTTCACGTTTTTATTAAAAAAAAAATCCAACCCTCACTTTTTAAAAGTTCAAAGACTGCTGATAATTCACTGTATATATATAATCAGGCAGAAAATGCATTTTAAAAATAAGAAGAAATGAGACAACAGCTCCGTGCCAAAGAAAAACAATCTCTCTGCCAAACTACACATTGTTAAGTTAAAATGTGTTCCATGTGGAAATAGGAAGACTGCTCTGATAGAAAGGCTAGTGATCTAAAGTCATCTGGCTGCATGCCTGTCAACTACACATTTTGACTTCCAGTTTTACAACTAGAATCAAAAATGTTTCTTTTTTCCCCTCCCTTTTCTTTCAGATTCTCAAAAGATTGTTTCTTTCTCCTGGTGATGCAACACATTCTCTAGTAAATTTGTACATGCAGACTCCTAGGTTGTAAACAGAATAATATCCTACTATCATCAGTCATAAGATTGATTCAGATTCAATTCTGCAATTTGGAAAATAGCCTAATAAACTCAGACCAAAATAAAAACTTTCAAATTTAATTTATTACCAGATTCAAACAGGAAAATATAATCACATGAGAACCTTGAAGGGTGCCACAGAATTTTAATTTAACAGTGTATGTGGAAGGGGATGATATTAAATAAATGGGCACCTTTCTCTGATTTCAGCTGCCCTAGCTACTGGAATTTAATGAGACACTTAAGTGTAGACTTCGGCAAGCAAAAAATAGTATATATCTGATATAAATGTTGGATTTTGGAAATCCATTCCTGTGATAGCTTGACAAACTCATGGCTCTTCCTTCTTCCTCTCTCTACAGAATGGGATAACATTGCTCTTTCTACAGAACAGAATAACAATAGATTTGAGTGACCAAGTCTGCCCAGTAAATAAACTTTTGTGTCAAGCACAGGAAAATCAGCAACTCCAGGCCATTTAAAATGAATATAAAAGTTTATTGCAAACTCATGCTCTCTACAAGAATCTGAACTACTAACAGTCAAAGCAAATTGGCGGTAGATAAGAATGGAATTCATGATGGACTGGACTTAGATCTCTTGTGGGCATGAAGGGACTCAAGACTGATGATGTGTTTGACCTCTCCTTCAGGCTCAGTCTGGTCATCTCCTACATTTTGTTTTTAAATGAAAAGGCCTCTGATTAGATTTATTTTTTTCTGGGATAAAAATGATACATAAATTGCCCTTTCTTTTGATAGTAAACAGCCCCACTTTTAAGATAAAGGAGACAAGGAAAGTATCTAAAATCTTTTACAACTTGGCAAGCTACGTGTATCCATATGCTTATGCATTATTTGTAATTAGACAGTGCATCTGTCATTCATTGCAGTCTAATTCTGTTGCTTTCTCCTTCTCAGCCTAGAGTTTACAGAAAATGAAAGCTATAAGTAGCTGCATTTATTTATCTACGGGAACTGTGCTTGACTTTTTGCAGTGTTAGAAAGTGCCTGAGGCCACATGATAGTCCTATTTCAGTTCTGCTTGTTTCTGAAAGATCAAGCCTCATGAAACCACAACGTCACTCAGAACTTGTCCAAATCTGACAATCACTCCTACTCCTTATTCAGGACTAACTTTACAATAAGACAGGAATGTGGTAGGGTAGAAGGAAGAATTTGGGAGAAATTTAGCAAAGTTTCTGACTGGATTTTTTAAAAAAACGATTGAATAGTGCTAGCATACATGTGGTTCCCATCTCTTCAATCATGTTTTGGGCTGGATTTGAACTGAAATATACTGATATGGATAAAAGTAGGATACTTAACAAGACTGACACATAAGATTTCCATCTATCTTTGTGAAAATATGCACAACCAAATGGCTATTGTGAGGAACTTGTGAGAATCTATTCTGAGAATCAAAAGAGTCATCAAACTATACGTACCACTAATAATCACCAAAACCAAGAAAAACAAATTACCCATAAAAATAAGGAAACTTCAATCCAAAAAAAGATCTCTTTGGCGAAAAAATAAAACTGGCTGCATTGCTAACTTTAAAAGCCGCTACAAAAATCTATGCCACCAAATAAAGACTGAATGCACCAATTATCACATTAATCAAGAAGAAAACCTTCTACGCACGAAATCCACCTGCGCCTTCTATAACTTTGTAAATAACCAACTCAAAGACTCGAGATCCATCCCACCCCTTAAAGGACCTAATGGTACAGACTATAACGATGAAACCATTAAAGCCAACCTTTTTAACACATTCTTCGGCTCAGTCTTTGTAAACAGCAATGGCTCCTGCCCAATATCTCCTAGTCGTACCACAAATAATTACAACGATCTAACACAAACTGATTTTACAGAAGATAACATTTCAAAGGCATTACGCAACCCAAAACCATCTCTATCTATTGGACCTGATGGACTATGTGCATATTTCTTAAAAACTCTCTCCACAGCCTTAGCTGAACCTCTTAGCATAATCTTCGATAAATCTTTCAGGACTAGCTCCTTACCCAACTTATGGTCACTAGCCACAGTCATCCCTATC
>QLTV01002657.1:2356536-2393051 GCA_003457575.1 Thermophis baileyi
TTCTTCCCCAAACCCAAAAAACTTTAACCTTAGACTGTCTACTGTCGACCTCACCCCATTCCTAAGAGGTCTGTAAGGGGCGTGCATAAGCGCACCAGCGTGCCTACCGTCCCTGTCCTACTGTCCTATTGTCTTCATCTATCTGTATTCACTTTGATTATGTTTATGATTATACCTATACCTGCTATCTTGTACATGTTTGACAAATAAATAAAATAAATAAATAAATAAATATGAGTCTTCAAAATGCTGATGGGCAGTATAATCAATGGACTTCAACATGGAGTAAAGCTTCTCAGGAAGAGATTCCAGTATTTTTCATGCCAGTCTCCCAATGTAACTCAGTTCTCTTCTTAAAGAGCAATTATGGCCATGTTCTTTTCATAAAGGCGGGGCTCATTTAACCCAGCTTTCAGTTTTTCCATTTTTATTCTGTCTCCATACTCACAAAAAAAAAAATAGTTCATATCATACAAAGTAAATTGTAAAAAACTGGGTGGCAGGTTTTTAGATTTCATCAAGTTTTCTTAAAGCGTTTTTCTGTACTCATTATTTCCTGAAGAAAAATAAAAGTTGCTATTTTGTTTTAAGTAGAAGAAATCTCTCCACAATTTTGGCCTTTTGAAAAATGTTAAAGTTATATAGTGTACCCTTAGTGTTGTCTAAATCAACAGATTCTCTGAGGGCTTTTTAAAAATAGTTTAGCATCCAGTCCTGTTGAAATAATAGTTTTTATAGTTCTGCTTCCTTTCTTAACGACTTGCTGTGTATGTTACAGATACCACTGTACAAAGAGACATACATAAAGCAGAAAGCAAACACCTGGCTAAGACTTTAAACAGAGGTCACTATTCCATTGGTGATCTCTGAGAGATTCTCCCTGCTTCCTTCATTACTCATGTTAAACTTACATTTATAATTCTGTTACAGTATATACTTTCCATATATAGACTTGGTAATTAACAACACTGAAGGTTCTGTTCATTGTGGAATATTTCACATTTTTCAGATAAGTTGAAAGCAATGAGATAAATTTTGATTACCATATTGCGTTTCAAAGCATTCAGTGATGAAAATACAGACACACAAGCATGAAAACACAAATTGCCTGTGTGTGCATGTGCATATGTGTGTGTGTGTGTGTGTGTGTGTGTGTGTGTGTGTGTGTGTGTGTGTGGCTTAGTGAATAATCTTTAGGAACTTAAATAGCTAAGTTTCAGATAACACTCTGAGAACTTTGTTTACTAAAAAAAAAAATAATGATTGTAGACTAGTGCTTTCCTCCTCCCCTTCTTCCACCCTCTTCTTTGCTAGAATACCCAGGTTTTATTTATGATTTTGGATTTTATTTCACAGCATTCCAGTTCAGTATAGCATGATGTATTTAATAACCATGTCTACTGTCTTAATTACCCTATAAAGCAGGGCTCCATTGCTATCTGACCCTCCACAGCATTCCAGAGAAGTTACAAGACCATGGTAATTACCAACTGTCTGTGAGAAAATTAAATAAAAAAAGGCCTAACTTTTTAAACCACCATTTTAAGCAACCTATTACTTCTGAGGAATAAATCATTGATTAAATAGCCTCCTTACCAGGAAAATAGCTATTCCATACCAAAAAATTTCCCTTTGCATGATCATGGAGAGAATATTAAGTATTCCTTAGCTCAAAAGGTTAGGTTTTATGTCTGTTCAATGCTTTTTAATGACACACTTTTCTGCAATTTCACTGTAATCAAAGCCTCCCCCCCCCATGCAGCTAGTAGGCTACAGCTATTTGGCTAGTCTTATTTTTTTTTTTCATGGGTATAGAATATAAAAATCTATTTAAACATGTGCAAGGAAAATGCATTTGTAGAAGTAGAAACATTTCATTATTAATTAAATCTCCAATTTTGCTTGCTTTCCTTTGATTAGCGCACTCATTTTGTCTTTTCTCTATATATGTTTTGCAAGTGTTAATGGAAGCTCAAAATACACATCGTTTTAAAATGCACATTGATTTGGAACATGTAAATCAGTCTGACCACTGTGCCAAGCACCCTCAGAGATCCTTTATAAGCCTAGATGACACATACTGTTCAATGGGAATAAAATGACTTCCAAGTTAGTAAGATTCTACCACTTCAGGCTGCAAATTAAGGGTGGGGTGGAAAGGATCCCCTTTAAATATTTCTCTAAGGATCATATACCTACATTTTTAAATCCCTTACAAGTGTTCAGAGTCAGTTTGCTGTGATATAATACTTGAGGTTTGTGGAGATATCTATTTTATTCTGTAGTGTTCATCGCTATGTGCAATCCCATTCGGAGTTTGTTTTCTCTTCAAAAGAATTCAGAAAATACTTTTTATCTGGAATATTTGTGAAAACTGACAAAGAAAGAAACTAAAGACAGAATCGTATATGCTCTTGGAAAGCGTTCCTACTTCATTAGGGAATCATTCTAAGACAGGGGTATCAAACTCGCATCATCACGTTGTCATCACGTGACGTATCGTGACTTTCCCCCCTAAAATGGGTGGGCATGGCCAGCACGTGACTCATCCGGTCCACAGGCTGTGAGTTTCACACCCCTGTTCTAAGATATTTCCAGAACCAGTTCAAATCTCCACTGTTTTAGTCTGCTTTTCTTCCAGTTGCAATTTCTCCTCATCCATATGGCTTATGACATAAACAGACCTATACCTGAATGAAACTACCTCTGGAAAAAACGTAGAAGGTCAGGGAAGAAAGACCTGTATTCCTCCCCAGAATGTTTTCTCCTTCCAAGACATTATATGTCAGTTACTTGCTAATTTATAGATAAATATAAAACTAAAGTAATATATTTGAATACACTTTATAATATTTCTATATGATACATCTCATTATATGAAAAAAATAGGCGACCAATTCTCTTTTGTGACTGCTCAGTTGGCTATCAAAGTACAAACTACTGATGGGCAATTTCAAGGCTTGTTTCCTGAACTTTGGGGATTAAATTTGCTAGATTTTCAAATTGAGCAAATTTCAAAGTAAGCAGGACTCCTGGGCACTCTAGTGTGGTCCAGTTTTGAAAGCTACCAGTAATTGTCCTCACAAAATACATGTAACTAGGCCAATTTGCCAGGACTATGAAAAATTTCAAAATCTAACTAAGTATGCTTAGCAACCTACATTTATTTTTTAAAAAAGGTATCGTAAGAGTCCAGAAACACTAAATTAGACAGAATTTTCCCCAACCAGCCTTTTAGTGACACAACAGTATAAAATGTCTATTTTTTTTAAACTAGTGAAAGTTCTATTGAAAACTTTTTTTTATGCCCTTGGTAGCATATGTAGAGATAGAAGTATCAGCAGTACAATAGCAGACTTTTGTTTTGCAACCCAATCTTGTGGAGGCCCACGCACTCTGGTGCCTCCTGGTGGGCAATGTAACTGAAAAAGATCACATAGTACTGACCCTCAGCAACTGCCCGGTCAAGTCCCTGCAGTTTTCTTTCAAGATTTCAAAAGTGGTTTTGCCATTGTCACCTTCCTAGGGCCGAGAGATGGTGACTGGCCCCAGCGCTCACACTGTGTTCACTTCTAGTGTGGTATTTCAGTCACTTCAGTAGATTGGCTCTTTACACAGGATGTACTGCTTGAAAATAGAGAAAATTCCCCACACCCTCTTTAAGACAAGGGAAAAGTCGTGCAAATCTTCATATGTGGGGAATGATACCTGTGTCTCTCTGATTGGAGAGGTTAAGGGAAGGTCGACTGTACATATTATTCTGAAAATTTCTAGATCTCCTTTCCTGCAACTACTGAGCACGACAATCTGGATAACTCCTAAAACTAATGCACTGAGTATATAATCTACAGTGAAGGTCTCTAGAGTTATAGAAGGTCTCTAGAGAATAGAAGGTTTGAACCTCATAGAATATTGCATGGCTACCCATGTTTGATGATGCCCAGTAAGGATGAAACCATGCTTCCTAGTGGTCAATGTAACTTAAAAATACCACACTCAGATAAAATGGCAGACATTGGGAGGTTCTGCTTCAGCAACAGTATCTGAATATATTCTTGTTCATTTAGAACTATGATAATAAATAAGAGGCCTCTAAATCAGGTTTGCGTTTATTTTAGTTTTCATACTGAAAATTGGTCTTTTAACAAAGCAAACTTTGTCCAAACAGTAAATAAATAAATTGGATAAATAAACAATTTCAGACTTTGTAGGAAGGATACGAATTCAACTTCAGGACCACAACAAGCCTAAATCTTATATGAAGCTGCCTCGCTTTGCTAGGGGGGCGGGTTGATCCTTAGTAAAGATTTCTGTTAGATTCGCGTAGGAAGAATAGCCGAGACGTAGGACAGTTCAGCACCTTTATTGTAGTGAGCAACAGCTCAGTACGGAATGCTGGCTGGCTGCAGGGAAGCCGCTTTTATGGGTTTCCCTTTTATAGATCTTGGGGCCACAGTAAGTTAGGAAGAGAGCCCTCTTCCTGTTGTCCGGCAAATCTTGGAAGTTGTTGGCTTCCAAGAACATGCGGAATCTGGACATGTAGGTTCTCCATTCTTCAGTTTGAGGATTGAAGAAGGCTGGAGCTGGAGATTGCTGTTGTGTCATCCTGTTGGTTGGCCGATGCAGGTTAGAAAGTGCATAAGATGGCCGTGGATTGCCACGAGGTGCCTTTGTCCTGTTGTCTGTTTCCACCACCTTCGTTGCCAGTGTTAAATTCGCGTAGGAAGAATAGCCGAGACGTAGGACAGTTCAGCACCTTTATTGTAGTGAGCAACAGCTCAGTACGGAATGCCGGCTGGCTGCAGGGAAGCCTCTTTTATGGGTTTCCCTGCCACCTGCCGGCCAGTGACATTGGTTCAATTCTCCCGCCGCTGACTAAGCCAATCAGCGGCGGGCATGCAAATACGTACTCGGTACGTCAGTATGTAACAATTTCCAATTGAGAAAAGGTAAGAAAAACATTGCTGGACCAGGCCAGCATATCAACATATGAAGCACAATAAAAATATTACTCTCTTTGAAGTATTCATATGTTACTAAAACATCCTTGAATACTTTGCACACTTCTCCATCTATGCTATCTACGCTAGTGTATATAATCCAGTCTGTGGCATACTGGTTTAGCCTAGGGTTAGCACATTTCTTGGAAAGTAGGTTAGGTAAAGTATGACTAAGTCCCAAAGATCCCTATGATGGTTAACAAGAAAGATTACAGAGAACAGAAGAAATACTTTGAAAAAATATAGTTATGGCTCGAAGTGTACAATTGTGCACACATAAAATACAAGGTGGTGATAAGGAACATGAGGTACTGAGGAACAGTAGCAGATTCCATAATAATTTGTACTGGAACCAGGTAAGAATGAAAGTATGTCTTGATCTCCTTGATTCATATATATTATCCCTCAGTGTGCATTTTAATCAATGCCAATTTTGCAATTTAAAAAAAAATCCTGTTGGTAACTTGGGTTATTGGAATTTCTCACAAACATGGTTTGTTGTTTTGTTCTGGTATCGCAAACGAAAGATAGAAATCTTATGGATTACACAGAGAAACTTGAAAAAAATCCAGAATGTAGTCTGTATTTGATGTGACTTGGTGTTCTGCTGTCAACAGAAGTAATTAATGCTTTGATGATCAACACATTAGGAAAAAGCCAAGCCTCAGCTAAATTTAAAGAAGGAAAAGAAAGAACTTGGAAAACAATTTTGTGCTCACTCAAAACCCAATGCAACCTCAACTCCACCCATAAATAGTTTAAAATAAGGCTTGAGACACATCTTTTTATGGCTAAAGACTTAAACCACAACCAATTAAATGTATAAACTAGTTTTCTCTATCCAAATGTTTTGGGAATACAACACCCAGCATTACAACTTGGAAGTGGAAATTGTAGCCAAACACATTTGGAGAGCATAGAGGTGGGGAATACAGCTAAAACAGTGTACATCCATATGCATGTGCACAGACACTGAAAAACATAGACATTTATATATACACAGATGCTGAATTCTTTGAAAACTGCTACTCAAATGGGTTCAATTCATTTGTTCTTTTAAGTTGTATGATTTATATGACATCCCAACTCACAAAATCTTATGGATTTACTCCAAATCTAATATTACTGTTATGTTACATGTAGTTAATATTCTGTAGAGATTTTCAGTCATCCAGGTCATGGTTGTCCCAAAGGTGCTTTTTCAGGAGCCCCTGGAATTTTTTTCTTTTCTTTTGAAGACATTTCGCATCTCATCCAAGAAGCTTCTTCAGCTCTGACAGGACAGTGAGGAATGGAAGGATTTATATTCCTTGCAGACAGCTAGTAATCTGCATCCTTTTAGAGGGTTGTTGAAGCACTTGGAGGTTTATCTGTGTCTTCAGGGTCACCTGAGTAGTGCTCCTGGTTCCTGTAGTCTGCAATTTTTCCTCTGGAAATCCATTCCTACTCCCACACCATTCAAAGGGTGTTCATCCCAAATTGTATAGCTAAAAGTCTGTAGAGATTCTCAGTCATCTAGGTCATGGTTATCCAGGAGGCAACTGGACTTTCTTGGTTGTTTTTTTTTTGAAGATGTTTCACTTCTCATCAAGAAAAAAGCACCTGTCCAGTGTACCATTTGCATCGAACCGCTCTGCTCCTTTGACTTGAAAAATGGGTTTGTTTTATTTCTTTGGGGTTTTGGTGCCTTCAAGTCAGTGTTGATTCCTGGTTACTGCTTGGACAAGTCTCTGAAGTCCTCTTGGCAAGTTTTCAGAAATGGTTTGCCATTTCCTCTTCTCTAGGGTTGAGAAAAAGTGACTTGACTCAAGGTCACCCAGATGAATTCATGCCCAAGTCAGGACTAGAATTCACAGTCTCCTGGTTTCTAGCCTGATGCCTTAACCACTGTGTTAAATTGGCTCTGTTTATTCCTACTTAAGTTCATATTGTGTTCTTCTTCAAAGTCTAACTTTTGCTTCCATAGCGTGTCACAGGGAGAATCACTGCCTGTACAATTCTGATCTTTGTAGGCCTCAACATATCCCAGCATCTGAATATGTCTTCAAGATCTTTATTGTGCTTTGCTGAATGCTAATCTACAGAGTATTTTTTACTGCTGGGTTCTTTATTAATTTGTTTATTGGAAAGTAAAAATTAGATAAATTAGATGAATTGATATTAATATATGAACCATATGAATTTCTTCCTCATTATCCAGTAAGAAACATAAATACCAAGACAATATCATTTGAAAGAAACTGGAAATAAAGAGGTTACCAAACACTTTAGCCAATAACAAGTCTTTTTTCTGCTTGATTTCTCTGGAAATATTCCAATTCTACATTCTCAATAGGTGAAGCTGAATTGTTTGTAATATATTGTATAGGCCTTATGAGAAAACTTGAATATTTTTTAAAATAGCATTCTCTCACATGGAAACATGTTACTCCCAATATATTAAAATGGAGAAATATGTTTTATGTTGAAAAAGCACCTGACTTAAGCAAGAGAACAGATCTGTATCAATTCTAAGTTAGGTGCCACTCTTGAAAAACATATTTATATGTAAAGAAAGGGATGAGATGGTGAAGGGCGTAAAATGGAGTCAATTTGCATCAGAAAAAGTTCCATTTCTGAATTTTAAAAGGAACACCACTGTGATTATGGCAAAGGGGTCAGGCATGCAGTGAATTTTGAGGGACCCATTACGAAAATAAAGTCCATATAGTTATAGGGTCCCCTATATATTTAACTTGCCACTGACCTATTTTTTTCTGTCTGTGTCTTTGACAGAGTTGTACAAATACCTGTAAATGTTTCTGAAGAAATGGAAGCTATTAAAACCATCTCATTTGGAATCATTAAAACAACCAGGTTTCTTCAGGTCTGTGCCTATCCATTTTCCATATACAGCACAGTTACTACATAGGCACAAGCATGGGGAGGCAACTTTCAGCTCTTTTGAAGCAGCCATGCAACCCTGGACAAAGATGTGGCTGGCTGTTTTAATAATTTGAAAAGAGATGCTCCCACATGTTCTGAAAGAAAACTTTAGAAAGATTTTACAGGCACAACATTTAGATCTACAATGCATGAGATGGGGAATCCTTATGCATTTATGAATTTATATGGCTGCCCAACTTGCAAAAATATGACTATAGGTAGCTTACAGCAAAATCATAATCATAATACCAAAAACAAATAACATATAATAATAACATGCTAAAAACAATACCAATAACAAAAATAGTAACACTCAACAACAACAAAATACACAGACAGGACACACAAAACTATGCTCCACTTTCAATGCTCAGTGCTTGAAGGACTAGCCAGGTATTCAAAGTTTGGGGCCAGCCAGATCTTGGGATGGAGTGGGGAGGAAAGTCATTTCAGACAGAAGGCTAATAAAGTAATTTTTGCAGAGTCTGCCAAAAATTTCTATTTTGGAATGCCAACCCTTACCTAACATATTAAAACAAAAGAAAGTGAATGAAAAGATTCATTCATATGTGATATGTCATACGATATAATAGCATATGACAATCCAACCTAGAATTAAGGAGAAATTTCCTGACAGTGAGAACAATTAATCAATGGAACAACTTACCTCCAGAAGTTGTGGGTGCTCCAACACTGGAGGTTTGCAATAAGAGACTGGGCAGCCTTTTGTCCAGAATGGTATAGAGACTCCTGTTTGAGCAGGAGATTGGATTAGAAGACCTCCAAGGTCCCTTACAAACCTATTATTCTATGTTCTAAAATTTCATTGATATCAATGGATGAATGCAACTTTAATTGTGCAACAGAGCTTTCTAATTGTGTCTGTGTATTAAAAATACCTGCACTGTCCAAAAGCTGTTCCTAAAAGTAAAGGTACACCTTGAAACAACTGCATTATATTGGGGGAATTGTAAGAAATTTATAGGGCTGTCATATTTGAAAATAAATTTCCATTTCAATAAGACACCTTCAGATTCAAGCCATTAGTTGCAAAAAAGTGGACACATATTTGGACTTCTAATGTGACATACAGCAATGCTATTCCCAGTTGTTTTGAAACTTGTATA
The DNA here is from genome assembly GCA_003457575.1 of Thermophis baileyi. NCBI lineage: Eukaryota > Metazoa > Chordata > Lepidosauria > Squamata > Dipsadidae > Thermophis > Thermophis baileyi. The sequence goes on from QLTV01002657.1 coordinate 2,365,589, forward strand.
AAAAGGAATTCATTAACTGGAGTGATGAAACATAGAGGCTGTTTTATGAAATTGTCTGTCTCTTTAGTCATGAGACTAAAATATAGCATTAAGTGTGAACCTTTTTTCAGAACAGTGAAATTTTCCAAGGCTTCTAAGGATTTAACTTCCTTTGTTTGAAAAAAAAAATCCCAAAGATGATGGGGGAAGGGGCATTTTATAGTATTTGTTTTATTAGAGCAGTAAATTTAACTCTGAAAGAGGCCAATTAGCTGCAAATTCTGTACAAATTCTCCCCAGAAAGATTTTCTTACAAACTTTTTACCTTACTGTTTCTTTCTTTCTTTCTTTTTTAGGAAACTAAATGTCTTTCTGTTTTAATGGCTGTCAAAAGCCAGCCTTCTGTTTGAAAAGGTCTTTTTGAAGGACTATCCTCTGGTTAAGAGACTTAAGGAGTTCTAACTTTGGCCCAGACTTTGGGCTATGGAAGGAAGGAAGGAAGGGAGGAGGAAGGGAGGGGGGAAGAGGAAGAGAAGAAGAAGAAGAAGGAGGAGAAGGAGGAGAGGAAGGAAGGAAGGAAGGAAGGAAGGAAGGAAGGAAGGAAGGAAGGAAGGAAGGAAGGAAGGAAGGACATGAAAATACCTTTGTGCAGTTAATATCTGGAGAGCAATTAATCAGGCACATCTTTCATCCCATCACAGGGTTCCAGTTTGATAGGATTGTTGCAGTTCTATTAAATTACAGCTACAACGACATAAGCATATATATGCAGCTAATTATATAAGCCTATACACCTTTTATAGGATTTTCTGTCTCAGTTACAACAGTAAGAGTCATGCTGGTCAGCTGTTTGACATAATACATGGCTAAAGTAAATTCTGGTTCTTCTGAATAAATCATTGGACTATGTACTATTTTTGTAGGGTTTCAAAAGCTGGATCAGAAAAAGAGGAATTTGAACTTGCTTCCTCAGCTAAAATAGTCTTTTTCAACTTGGTTTTCCAAGTATAATGAACTTCAGTACCTATCAGCCCAGACAGTATATGGTTTTCTGCCTGGGGATGATGTGAGTTGTAGTTCAGCAATCATAATTGGCATCAGATTGAGAAATGCACTTGACATTATCTATATAAGCAATGGTAAACCTGAAAAACCCTTGCCAAGAAGACTGCATAGATGTATCCGGGCAGTCTCTGAGAATTGGGCACAATGAACAGAAGGAAAAAAAAAGTAGAACACTTCTTAAACCTAGGGAAGTCTTGTTTGCTAGGGTCACAATATTCACAATAATTTTCTTATGATGTCATATAATTTTAATTTGTACTTGAAGAGGGCAGATAATTAATTAAGGGACATATTTGACAAAAGTCTAATTGCAGCATATTCACTAGATATTGTGAGTGGCGTTGCTGCTTCTGCTTCCTCAGCAATCATAGAGGAATATCTCATTTTCTTTGTTCTGCGTGAAACCCTCTCCCTTTCTCTGCCTCTCTCTTTCTCTCTCACACACAGTCATGGTCACATGCAAATAGACGATTGGAAATGGTTACTGTAATAATATACAATAAAGTATAGAAACCTTAAAATTAACATAGAGCTTTCTAATTTTAGCATTGCTTATTTTAAATACTCCCTGCATAATATTTGAAATTTATATGAAATCCTACACTCCTTTTGTTTATATTCTGATGCAATTTCTTTTGTTCATGTCAGAGGGGCTTGATACGAGAAACGATGTAGTCATGTTCTCTATCATTCTGCTCCTGTTCCAATAAGTATTTTAAAGAGAATATTTGTTGTGCAGTGCTCTTTGACATCTTGTAATTTTAACTCAAAAGACCTTTTCAACCAAGCTCCTAGCATAGCTTTGCTTATTGCATTCATTTTCAATCAGATTTTTTTTCCAGGGGATTAACTAAATCTCTCTAAAGATACCTATCACTGTAGGTATATGCCTACACACAGGATGGGGGAAGGGACAGGGAAAGTGAGTACAGAAGAATGCTAGTAAGATTTATCTTTAAAGGAACATAGTAAACTTGAAAATCTCATTTCTCTTTAGAATGCATGCATCTGATATTACTAAAGGCTGGTTGACATTTTATGCATTTTATGCTTAGATTATAAGTATCCAGGCAATAGGAACTGCAGAGATTTGTACAAGGAATAACCACACCACAGTGGTTAGATTTACTTGATACTGTCCCACAATGTAAGCCAAACAAGACCTAACATGCAACAGGAAATTATTGGAGAAAATTCTGACTGAATTAGCATGAAATCATTTGGTTTTATTGTTTTGTTAATGATTCGTTGTTAATCTTTTGCATGTTCACAAACATCCCTTTGAAATTTGTAGCTTCAGGGTCAAATTGCATGTTATGTTAAGCATATGCTTTAAAAGCTTTCTTGCAACTGGTCATTCTTTTTTAGCCCTCCAGTCCTTGAAACCTGAACTAGAATTACAGTGATATGTACAGTGAGACATACTCAGTCTGCTTTCACACTGAGCATTTCCTACAAGGGTTTGCCCTGGACACTACTATTTGCAGCCAAGAACTGGAGTCAAGGGAAATCACATGTTTTAGAGTTAGGACAAGTTATTTTTTCAGTGGGAAATGGCCATGAAAGAAAGAAAGAAAAAGAAAGAAAGAAAGAAAGAAAGAAAGAAAGAAAGAAAGAAAGAAAGAAAGAAAGAAAGAAAGAAAATTTTCAATTGCATGCCATTTTATTTTTTTACAAATAATTTTAGAAGGCATTCTGATCATGGCAACTTTCTTTACAGACCCCTCACATCCTGGACATAAATTGTTTCAACTTCTACCCTCAAAACGACGCTATAGGGCACTGCACACCAGAACAACTAGACACAAGGAGAGTTTCCCCCCAAATGCCATCACTCTGCTAAACAATTAATTCCCACAACACTGTCAAACTATTTACTAAGACTGTATTACTATTATTCTTCTCATCCTTCCTATTACCTATGTCCTCCCACTTATGACTATAACCATGTTGCTTGTATCTTTATGATTTATATTGTTTTATTTGTTTCCTACGGTAGTATGATTTTTGATTGCTTTAGTATCCTATGACTATCACTAAGTGTTGTATCTTATGATTCATGATGATTCATATTTATGACTATGATCATGATTTATCACTTATACTTTTTATGTACAGTACACCCTCCAATCCACGCCACTCCACGCCACTCCACTCCACTCCACTCCACTCCACTCCACTCTATTCTGCATTGTATTCTGTTCTGTTCTATTGTGCATTCTACTGTGCATTCTATTCTATTCTATTCTATTCTATTCTATTCTATTCTATTCTATTCTATTCTATTCTATTCTATTCTATTCTATTCTATTCTATTCTATTCGACAATGTACATTATTTTACTTGTGTTGTAAATCAATCTGGCTGCACTTGGATCACTATTTTCCTGCTGACTTGACTGAACGGGGTCCATGAACATGCATAGGCTACACAATGCATACATACTATAGTTCAAGAAATCAAACAGGAAAGCTATCATAGTAGCCTTTGTATTTACAACAGAGCACATGGAAATCTCAACAGCATTAATTAAATGTGTATAACATACATGGGGTGCACAAAAACACATTTCCATTTAGTTGAGCACCCTCCTTGCAAAAAGAAAAGCAGAACACATAAACATGCTCACAATCAACCCTCTGAATTCTAATTTTCCCATTAAAAAGCTTAAACATTCACACATGAATAGAATAGAATAGAATAGAATAGAATAGAATAGAATAGAATAGAATAGAATAGAATAGAACAGAATAGAATAGAATAGAATAGAATAGAATAACAGAGTTGGAAGGGACCTTGGAGGTCTTCTAGTCCAACCCCCTGCTTAGGCAGGAAACCCTACACCACTTCAGACAAATGGTTATCCAACATCTTCTTAAAAACAACACACACATAATGATACAGTTACTTTCAGGCAATCATACTGAAAAATCAGTTTTAATCAGTTCTTATGTTTAGGATCTGCCATCCAGAATCATTTTAAATGAAAGGGCATTAGATTGTTCTCTAAGCATGTGCTTGAACAACTGCAGCCGCTTCCTCACCCATAACCTGCCATCCCCATTTTGATATGTACTCAATACCAGTAGGGATGAAACAATGCTGGAGAAAAACCATGCCAATCATAACTTGCAAACCAACAAGTCAATCTTGAGTGATTTGAGCCCTTGAAACTCCTAAAAGAGAGCCACTCAAATGCCCTATGTTATGTTAAACTCCATTCAAATCTAGTATGTTTTGTTTAAAGGTCAGGACCAAACTGTCGGAATATGGTGTTCAGTTTTGAACTGAACAGGCCTTCTAAGCTCAAACATGTTGAACTTGGAACAGTTTGCGCATCCCCTTCTTTAGGCTCATTTATAAGCAATCAGTAAGACTTTTACCTATGTGGTTTGCTTCTATGACTTGTTCACATTCCACAGAGGTGACATCCTGCGCTTGTAATGTGCTGTGTGTTTACATAATACTGTCAGAAGGAGGTACAATTTCAGATATTTAAGTTTCCTTGATTTCTAACCTGTAAAAGTGTAACTAAAACCCCTCTGGTCCTACATCAGGATCTACCAATTAATAAGGACTAACACAGTACTTATTTCAGGCAGGATTGCCTTGGACTTTGTAGTATGGATTCATTTTAACTTGCCTTCCAGAATACTCCTGTATTCATCAAGAGCTGTCTTGTACAAAATTAAAATTTTCTTCTAGTTAACCTTTCTAAATTGGGGAAAGAATTATCTTCAAGTCAATATAGATTAAGGTTGGCCTTAAGTCCGCACAGAAAGAAAGCATAGAGAAAAAGAAAGGCTGTACCAAACTGGTGCTTTTTCTTGAAATTCCCCTATCAGATTCTGAGAATTATGGTATAAGTTGGCACTTTTGCAGTGAAGAGAGCTTGCTTTGCTCTCTGATATGCTTACATGATCCACCATAGAAAATTAATAATATTCTGGTTACTTAACCATCAATAAGGTGCTGTAAGTTGCTGGCCTAGGACTAGTGTCTACCCTCAGTTCTGAAAACCCACTACATGACTTTGGAACAATCATGCTCTCTAAATTCAACTAAACCCCCAATACTGTTGTAAGGAAAAATTGAAGGAGTGTTACACGCACTAATATTCAAAAAGGTAGTTAGTATCTGCAATATCATCCATATATCCATATGCATTGTCTCATAGATTCTAACCGTCCCATGAGCCCTAGCCCCATGTATGCCAGCTACAGCTCCTGGAGGAAAGGTAGGATTTCAATCAAATAAATAATTAAGTAGGACCAATAGGTTGTATCTATTGAACCACTGTATACTGTACAAATTACAACTGGGAGATACTTTGGAAATTCTTTTGTGGCTTTAAGGAAGTAGAAGTTCTTGCTCATATCTTCCTACAGTTTTCCTCCTAGGGTATCCTGAGATTGGCTTTACTCTTCCCAATTATTTCCAATGTGAGGATCAAACAAATAAACGTTTACATTATTTTTAATTCTTCACTGACATTAAGACTGCCAAATACTTCTACTGAGTTATACACTGGCCAAAGCTTTTGTTTAGGTATTGTTTTGTGACTACTTTTTTTTGTAATGGATTTTCAGTGGCAATTTATTTTCTTTCTCTTATTTGTAATTCTGGCCAAAGATCATAATAAAGAAATTTCCATTTTTTAAAGTTGGTGTTTTTTCCCCATCTCTTTTCGGATCAACTTCAGAAATGTATGCTGTGCACGTAGTTGGAATATCTTTGTGCAGGTCCACCCAGTCAGAAGACTACAGTTTTTATCTGGACAAGACTACTCTTTTGAAAGTCCTATGGCATTTTCCTGAAATAGTAGATCATTTGTATATTGGCCATGCTTAAATTGGGACTATTATATCTCTTCACTGTTGAGTGACAATGGAGGACAGAATCCTTTGGGATTTCATAGTCTCTTGATAGAAACATGAGAGGTCAATTGATTGAGGTCTTGATGCCGCTTGGCAGATAATCTGCTTCTCTAACAAGTCCAGAGTACTCCTTTTTTACTTAATGTGGGTGGAGCTCAGATGATATCAGCAGTGAGATCAGTGCTTCGGTCAGGAAATAATCCTTCCTAGGTTTCCTTCCAAAGCAAAATCCTTCTGTGCTGGGAAACAAACCATTAGTTGTTTTACAGTCACACTCATGCCCTAGGCAACATCAGTAAACCTCTCCACAATTTAGCTTTAAATTTTTCCAGATTTTTCTGTGTCCAGTAAATACATTCTTTCTGCATAGCTCAACTGCTGGATCTTCCTTCTCACTGCTAACCACAAACCACTCATGAAACTCATAAAATTATCTCTCTCTCTCTCTGTGTTTCATTTTTTCTCCTCATTATAAATTTCTCATAGGCATTTAAAGGTCCATAAAGTGTTGATGTAATGAATTGTGCTCTGTTTCAAAAGCAAGCACAAATACATGATTCTCCCTCTGTATTAAAAAAAAAATAATACTCACGAATTTGTTCATTGTCAAATACTTTTCTCAGAAGATATGAATATGGCACTTGAGAGTGTGTGTTTGTGTATGCAAGCATGTGTGTGTTTGTTTACTTTGTTTGGAAATAGCAGTGCAAGCATTCTGTTGTAAAATGTTTGTGTCAAGAGTTTAAATAAAAACAAAGCTACTCAAATCTCTAATTAAGAAAGAGAAGCATATATTATTTAGAAACCTGTATTCTGCACAACAAGAAATGGAGTTAAGTATCAGATGATTTCCAAAGAGGCTCAAGGTTGCTATACAGAAGCATCCAGAAAAGTGCTAAGGACATCTTTACTGTCATTGAGTCTTCAGTCAAGGAGAAAGAGCATCTCTTCCCCTTTGTACATGTACATCAGAGGTGGGTTCCTCCCGGTTTGGACCGGTTCGCCCAAACCAGTAGTGACCCGCTAGTGATGTCACAATGATGTCACGGATCCGGTTCGGTTGGTGCTGGTCCGTGGGCGCCACCATCTTTTTTTGGAATTTTTTTGGAATTATTTATTTATTTATTTATTTATTTATTTTTTCTTCTTCTGCGCATGCGCAAAAGCCGAGTTTCCGGCACTGCACATGCGTCGCCATCTTGTTTTTGGCTTTTTTAATTTTTAATTTTTTTTTTGCACTGCGCATTTTTTGCGGCCATGCGGCACAGGAGGAAGCAAACCGGCAGCGAAGTAAATTAGAACCCACCCCTGATGTACATGTACAAAGGTAAAAATGCAATTTACTTTGCAGTTCTACTACAATGCCAGGATAGGAAGGAGACACATAATTTAGATCAGGAAGGCTAAAACAGGATGGAACTGCATAAGACAGGATGTTCCTAAGATACATCACAAAGCTTTTTAGTGGACTGTTGAGAGCCTGACTGTGTCTAGGAAGGTAACACATGGTGCTGATGATGGGGTATTGTCTTTACACATTTCCCCTCCCTTTAAATTGTAGCAGAAATATAGACAGCAAAAAACAGAGGCATTAACAACTAACATAAGTTCTACACATGCTTCTGTATGATTCTAGGTGCAAGTAACACCTGATATTCTTTAGTGGTGGCATTGACAAAAATCACCATCAGTCAATTGTAAAAGGCAGCTTTACTTGGAAGAGTTTATATCTTGCATTGACATCTTTAACACCATCAAATAACATCCTATCCAAGGTCCTTGGGAAGGACTGCATAGTTGAATAAAAATGCCAAATCCAATCTAAACTGACTAACCATAATAAGAATAATGTAAAACTATTAGAAGTGCAGCAATAATAGCAATAGCAATAGCACTTAGACTTATATACCACTTCATAATGCTTTACACTCTCTTTAAGTGGTTTACAGAGTCAACATATTTCCCCCAACAAACTGGGTTCTTATTTTACTGACCTAGGAAAGATGAAAGGCTGAATCAACCTTGAGTAGGTCAGGATCGAACTGGCTGTGGGCAGAGTTAGCTTGTAGTATTGCACTCAAACCACTGCGCCACCATATTTGGAAATATGCAATGCTAAGAGAAACAATTAAGATAGGATGGGATATTCTGATATATTTAATTAAAAGCTAGAGTTGAAAGTTTAGGAAGAACTACAGCAGATTGCCAGTGATACTAGCTACAGCTAGATGATCGTGTAAAGCCAAAATACAAGGTTTCTTTGTGTCAACTTACCCATCGGCTTCTACATTTTGGAGCCCTGTCAGATCACCTGTCCCTATTGTATGATGCAGAATAAAAACACACCCAGACATAGGCACATATGTACACACATACATGCACAACATGTGACACTGAAGGGAAAATAAAGTGCTAATGACACTGTCTCTGCACACTTCCTAAGAAAGCAGGGTCAAGATGAGCTGCCGCTTCTGGACCTACTTTAAGGGTCCGGAGCATTTTCACAGTCTTTGCACTCTCTGTGGGTGTGAGACACTCCAAATGAAGTGCAGCTCCACCAAGCACGTCCTGCTCTTTCTGCATTAAATGGCAGAATTGGTTTTCATAGCAGAGGAGAACACGTCCTGCAACCTTTTAAAGGATTGGCACAGCAAGTACACTTCCCCCATGCGTTAGAGAGCTCCAGGAGGTATTGCATCTGCCCGAGGCACAATGCCTCTTAGAGCTCTCGACTGAACAGCAGAGCTCTTTGCATCCCGGCACAGCCCTCTGAGTCTATACCCTGCAATTTAGCTCTAAGGTGGAAGGGGGGGGTGTCAGCTGCTATATTATCATGCATATCTGCTGTTTTCTCCGGGGAAGGCTTTGTATTCAGAAGGATTATTATGGGGCAAAAACTGTAAATCTCGGTGGTGATTAAAATGCCGAAAGAAAGACACTCTTCTATCGCCACAGTTTTTAAGGTCCTTTGCAAATGATCCATTTATAGTGTAACAAATGTACAGTTGTTGCTAATTAGCCGTGGGGCTATCCTGATATTGTCTGTCAGTGAAAGGCGTCTGGGTGAAATCACCAACTGCAAACAGCAGTATCTCATGGCTGGGAAAAATACAGTTCTTCCCTCACCAGCAGGCCATCGTCATGAAGAAGGCTGTTTGGAATGGTGCAGATCACTGGAGGAATTCGATCCTTGGCAAGGCCTCCTTAGAGGATCTTCATCTGTACCTCTGTACCTAGATTTTGTCCTTTCTGATGCATTTCTTGGCTCAACAGCACTTTAAGATATTAGCACACAAAATTCATACTTGGAAAAAAAAATAACTTTTAGACATAGTTAGGGTGACAGAAAATTAATGTAAAATATGTGTTAAAATGCAACATTTTGGGTGAAGATGGTTTCTCTCTGTCTCTCTTTCAATTGCAGATCAGTAAGGGAAGGGTGTGTAATTATGAGTAATACCCAGCAAGATTGATACAGATTAGGAATAGGCTGGTTAATCTTATTTCTAGCCACTGTTACCACTAGAAAGTGTCCAAGATATAATGTATGACAATCAACATGGTTTTCCTCTAGGCTCACATAATGATATGGCTTAAAGAGAGTAAAGGGCCTCAGAGGCAGAAATCCTGCCCTATGTAGCTTTTTCTTCTTTCACTTCCATGCCCTAAAAGTCATATGATAAAGATATGGATACAACTATAGGTTTGTTCTACACCATGCAATTCTTACTGAGGAAGAGCACCAGAGACTAGGTAGGAGTAAAAGGAGAGAAAGAATATCCAAAAATGCTTGTGGCAGGAATGAAATTCAAATTTTTTCCCTACCGGTTCTGTGGGCGTGGCAGGGGAAGGATATTGCAAAATCCCCATTCCCTCCCCACTCTGGGGCCAGCCAGAGGTGGTATTTGCCGGTTCTCTGAACTACTCAAAATGTCTGCTACCGGTTCTCCAGAACCTGTCAGAACCTGCTGAATTTCACCCCTGGCTTGTGGGGATTCTTAGAGGATAAGACTACTTAAATGAGATAAATTTGTTTTCAAAGGGGCATATAGCAGAAATAAAGTAATGATGAATCTCTTTCTATTGCTTTTATTTTCCAGAAATACTACTGTAAACTGTTTATGATGCTGTTAATGGTTCTCATACAAAGATGTTGCTAGAGATCTGGTAGAGTTCATAATTATAACCAATACTATATCTTTAAGTTCAGAAACATCCATTCACGGACCAAAAATAGTATTCTGAATCCATACTTTATTGCTGATGTCAACAGCTCTTTCAATGTTTTGAAATACAATCTTACCTAGCATCATGGATATCTTACTGTATATATTGAAGCAATAGCATGGAAGACACTTGATCATCCAAACATCAGCAGTATCCACAGACATATCCAAAGTAGGGCTTGATTGCAGTGCAGTTATGGCATTGTGAACAAAACGTTGTGCTTCATATATATGTGATGCACAGATGCATGCATAAATGAGATGAGGTTTGATCATGGTCTGACTACAACACCATGGATGCTGTTGAGTATTATTATAATTCAGGGGTGTCAAATTCACATTGTCATGGCAGTGACACATGATGTATCGGGACTTTTCCCCCCTTCGCTAAAGCGGGGCGTGGGCGTGGCCAGTGTGTGACGCATCCAGCCTGCGGCCCGCGAGTTTGACAGCTTATTATAATAGCAGCTGTTATAATTCATTAGCTACAAAACAGAAAACTTGGATTGTAGCAGAAAAACAGAAAACCCACTTATTTCACTTTTTTGTCCATTAAAGGACAATATGGTATAGTAGTCATAGTAATGGTATAGATATTCATTCAACCATAAAGTTCACTGTGTTACTACAGAGAATCAGAGACTCACAAAGATGACCTTGGAGAAAGTATGCATCAAGTAGAAAAACATGAATTATATTTGGGAAAGGAAAAATCCCAGAAACTTAATTTGATTCCACCATAACTTTTTTTTGGTATAAAGGAAGGTAAAAGAAAACACTTTCAGTTTTAAAGCTTCTGTTGCTATAGTTTATATCAGTGAAATAAAGTTCAACATTTCTTGTGTAGAGTCAGTCTCCTGACCTGGCCTACCTTAAGGTATATGACTTTGGGCCAATCATTTGTTCAGATAAAATTAGTAAAGATCTCCAATTTTTACCACCTTGAGTTCTCTAAGAGGGGAAGGAATATGCCTGCAATAAGTCATTGAATATACATCCAAGATTGTTTTGACCCTGAGGAAATCATGCAGAACCAATTAGTAATATAAGATTCAGCTGCAAACATTAACATTTGCAAACTCACTAGAGTTCAGGCAAAAAAAAGTATTTAAGCTTAGGGTATCTCTTATTCTCATCTCTTGAGGATATGATGATATCAACTAGTACTAGACTAATTGTAGAACTGCCCATAGCAATAGCACTTAGACTTATATCCTTCCCCATAGTGCTTTACAGCACTCTCTGGTTGCTTTATTTAGCTCATGCTAAATAAAGGATTTCAGAGTTATTTCCAGATTTCAGAGTTAACATAGTTATATCATGTGTGACCTGCCAAATTTTGATAGGCAAATTCTATCCTGTTCTTGGTCTGCTTTCAACCTATTGGTTGTAAATAAAAAATGGACTGTAGTGGAAGAAGCATCATCAGTGCCTTCTATCATTAAAAAGGGTTAAAATTTACTAAATATCAGTAGTATCTATAGGATATAGTAAAAAACACACAAATATAATCAAAAACAAAATGAATAAAACTATGAGAGCGAAATCAAAGCTTCGCCTGTTTTATGAGCAGAGCTTTGAGCTGCAATCTTGATTTTTTGTTTTTCACATTTACATTCTGCTTTTCTCATCATGTTGAAAGGGATATAGATAGGTGTTCATATGCATGGAGAAAGAATGTCTATTGTTGAGAAGAACCACATTAGATAGAATTGGGAACCTGCTCTTAGGAACATCCAATGCCATTTTCAAGAAAAGGGAAGAGAAATATATCATTTTATTGTGGGTGGGATTTGTTGCCATGGGTGGGGCTTGCTGAAATGCCTGGGTATTTCTGTGTAAATTATAAATATGGAGTCTGTATGAAAGCTAATCTTTCTACTTTGTGCATGTGGTTGCTTTAAAAATTGTTTCTACTATACAGTTCAATGAGAGGTTAGTATGCAAATCTCAACATCTCTAATCTCAGACTGACATTTCAAATTGCTTAAGAAATTTACTTCTTTCATATGACATTGAAAGAATGAATGAAAGCCCAACACAATGCCTTTTAGTTTAGAATTTAGAAGTTTACAATTTCTCAAGCAGCTTCTGCGTGTCCAATATTCAATCAAATTCCAAATTTAAGGTACATGTGTCTATTTATAAACAATGTTTTCTTTTTAAAAATAATACCATCTATTATGATTGCATATGTGATTGTATCATGATCACTCTTTTCTTTAAAAAAGAAAAAGCATGCAATCTACATGCGATCTATATTAGTGACTGGTAACCACACCAAAAGGAGGGATTGTTTTAATTTATCCCACTCAATGAGTTTCCCCCAAAGAGAAAGGTAGTGTGTGTGTGTGTGTGTGTGTGTGTGTGTGTGTGTGTGTTTAAAGATAGATTGTGGGACAGGATCCAGCTGGGAAACTTGTTTTTGGGATGGAGACTTTGCTTAACCAGTGTTCCTGTCATCGGCCTGACCTTGCTGCTTTTCTACAGTGCCATTAGACCTTGGGTGCTGGCTTATTTTCCTACAACAGCCCCCAACTCCTTGATCCCACTTCATCTACTTCACGGACACAGACATTTGTTGGGCTTATTAGCTCAGCAGGAGCCTTATCATATTTTGTATCGGAGGCTGCTGGAGATGTCAAGAGATGGAAATGTGGTGTAGCTTTTTATCCTCCCTTCTTGCACTCTCTCCTCCAGCCCCACAGCCCATTTGGATTCAATGCTCTCCTGCCACTAGCCACCGAGATCTCTTTAAATATGTCTAGCTTTGCCATCTGTACCAATAAAACTGCAAAGGCTTAGCCATGATTAGGCTGTCAAGATTTATTAAGTTAAAAAGTATCAAAGTTTCTTGCTGCAACCCCAGACCTCTTAAGAGTCCACCTCCTTTTGAATCTCTCTCACCCACCCACCCCCTTCTCTAACACTGGAATCAGTGTGCTTTGCCTGACCTTGACCAACATCTGCACCCAGGGAACACTAATGAATTTGGGCCAATTCATCTTGGAACTCCAAATTTAATCAAGCTGACAAGCCAGGGAAAGCAGGCTGTAATTAACTCCCAGCATTTTAGGCAATCTGTAAAATTCATAAACTTCACTTGATCTTGATCTGGCTTTATTGAACATTGTTTGCTTGTTTGTTTATCTGTTTGGAGAGCAGCATACCACGTCAAAATTATAGAACACTTGCAATTAAAGCAGGCATTTTCAATAAAAGGATTAACTGTATTTTAATAAAATAAAATCCAGCCATCACCAGAATCTCGGATGCTACCAATAAAGTAAACATGGTGATCTGTTGCTGCTGCTGAACAGAAATCTTAAACCTAATCAATTAGGTCATTTCTGTTTAAAAAACTGGAGAGGGAGATCTGTTTAATCATTTTATCCTATTCTCAAGATAGACAAATGCTTGGAAAAGAAATGCACATTATTAAATTTTGTTTAAAAATAACTCACATAGGACTCAAGAAGAAACAAAGCTTAAGGATATTTTTTAACAATATATATTGTTTTAATTTATTAACCATTATGAAATTAATCCTCAGACTTTCAAATAAAGCTTGGTGTTCTTCTTTATTAAATGCTACACAAAGAAAATATAGTCCCGCTACCTGCCCTAAGGAACACAAAGAGAAACCTAGTAAATTTTTGATGGCGTGTAGAGGTATTACCCACACTCATTCACACATACATAATAACAACAAAACCCTTTGTCTGATGCTGCTCCCACTGATGTTCTTGTGGTTTTTAGGATTCTCCTCATCTTTTTGCAGTCACCAAACCTACCCCCAGGGCAGTTCCTCAAATCCTCCAGCTCTCGCTCTGTTTTTCTATCAAGAAACATCCTGATTCTCAATAGGTGGTGTTCCCCTGTGGCCACTTGAAAAGAGAAGAGGACATGATTTCGGCCAAAGGCATTCAAAAGTGACATTTTTGTTCCAGATTCATATGAAAGGGAAAAGAGGGATAGATTAGAAGTGCAGTAAAATGAAAACAATCCAGAGGTTCAGCAAACTGCTTATCTCACAATGATGCTGGGAAATTTCTAGTCAGTGGGACTGCAGATTTTTCCTCCCCTCCCTTTCTTCCCTTCCTGCTTTCCTTATTTCTCATCATGATTGTTCCTGCTCCCTCCTCTTTACTACTTGCTCAGATTAGGTTAGGTTAGGTTAGATTATTAGATTAGATTTTTTTTTTAAAGAACCAAACATGAATTTGACTGCCTTGTTAAAACGTGTCTCTAAGATGGTGGCTAGTCTTAGAATTGGAGCTAGGGTGAGTATCTTCTAGTAGCTGAGAAATGGACACATCTTTTCTTTCTTTTTGAAGAGGATAGGGTTAGAGTTAGGGTTTTTTATTTTTATTTCCTATGTTTTGTGGGCAGGGAGGGAGGATTAGAGGACTTCTTTCTATTTTTCACTATGTTAGGTCTATTTTGGGGCATATTGTATTAACTTTGTGGGTTTCCTATCTCAAATGGCTACATTACTAATCCTAGAAAATTATGTCCCAAAATTTGTTAGCATGGAGAAAGGAATGTTAAAAGTGAAGGTCTTTTGAAGCTTAAAAAAAAGACTACACACATTACTTAATGCTAGAGGTTGGTTCAAAATGCAGTGGCCTGCATGGTTTTGTGCAGACTTCGGTGTGCACATATGCCACTTCTACTATGGGAGCTGCTTTGGTTGCTGATTTGCTTCCAGGTGCAATTCAAGGTGCTGGTTGTGACCTTTAAAGCCCTTCATGAATTGGGACCAGGTTACCTGAAGGACCATCTCTTTCTGGTCACATTCACCTGACCCACTAAAGCAGGGAGGCAAAGAATGTTGCGGGACCCGTCCCCTAATGATACATCTGGTTGGACCCAGAAGAAAGGCTTTCTCCATGGTGGTTCCCTCCCTTTGAAATATCATCCCTTCAGAAATTAAACTGGCCCCCACTTTGAAACTCCTTCATAAGGCACGGAAAACTTGATTTTGCTAGTGGTCTTGGGGAACCTAGAGTGGGATGGAGCCCCTCAAATGGTTTAATTGACACTGTGTTGTTGCCAGGATGAGTGGGTGGGGGTTATTGTTTTTTTTTAAAAAATTCCTATACTGTGTTTTTATTGTTTGTAAGCCACCTAAAGTAACTGTGAATGAGTAGGTGGCTATATAAATTTTCTAAATAAATACATAAATAAAATAGAGGTTGCTCATATTTATTCTATATTGGTGGTAAAAATGCAGCTTTTTAGTTTTCTAGGTTGATCCATCCAAGTTAATGTTGTAGTTATCCACCTGAAATATTTATTCTGTCCTAAGTACCTGGATCCTGAAGGAGGAGCGTTCACAGAGGAGCTAAAAATCATGAAAATAGTTAGTGACTGTACAAGGAACATCCCCTTTCGTGACATGAATATGGAGCATGTGTGGAACACCTTAAAAAGCAGCATGACTTTCATTGTGTGGCCACACCAGCCATCTTAACTTTTTTGGCCTTCTCCATTGACCCCCCCCCCCACGCTGCAGCATATACTGATATAATAGTACAATCTTGTAAAATATTGTATACAGACGAGAAAGGAAAGAAAATATGAGCTGAACTTCCTGGTTCTGTTTCTGATATGAACATTTCGATGGCCTTCTCCTTTAATATTCTGGGTTATATGCCTGTAAAAGGGGACTATCTACAGTATGAATAGGTTTGAACAGGTAGTCCATGCAATTGGAATGCAGGGCTGAACGCAAGTGTACTCAGGATTATATTGATGATAATGATGATGATACAATACAATACAGCAAACTCCCTTTTTACTATACAACACAATAAAATATAATAACTTATTTCTCCTGTGTACCTCCAATTTCTCTCAGAGTTATTAGTAACCAATAAACTGATGTAACAACAAAATCCTATAGATATCAGGCAGGCGAGATCACTTTTATTCTTAAGAATAAAGAAGAAACAGGCAATAGAAAGAGTAAATACAAACACTGAATTCTACGTAAGCACTGCTAATTATGTACTGTGCATTTTAATAGAATGCAAAAGGCTGTTCACATATATTATTTATTAAACATATTTATGCCCTAATGACCAGTAAAAGCTAGCAAAGTGCAACTGGATGATTTGATGACCGGAAACCTGAATGTTTGCTCAGAGAAAGCAATCTCCTCACTACCATTATGTGTACAATGTGTGCATGAGTTTTAAAAAACAACAACAAAAAAAGAACTTCAAAGAGTACAAAGATTATATCAGCCCTTTCTGTTTTGTCTTCCTTGTAGTGGCCCCAAATCACTAGGACATGATAATCAGAATGAAAGATTTTGATGGTCAGAATGGAATATTCCTAGTTTGGTTCATAAGGAACTAAATATAAATGGCACAGACTTCTTATTTGGACATATAGGACTGATGTGTGTGTATGTAACAGAGTTGGAAGTGAACTTGGGGGTCTTCTAGTGCAGGGGTGGGTTCTGGTTTACCTCGCTGCCAGTTCGCTTCCTCATGCACCACGTGGGCGTGCGCCATGTGGGCGCAATGCTAAAAGCCCAGCTTCTGTGCATGCGCAGAAACAAAAAAAAAATGGTGGCACCTACGGCGCCGCCGAGAGAGCCGGTTCGGGGGCGTGTCCAGCTGGTCATCGCTGCCGGTTTGCCGAGCAGGGGGATATTCCCGCTACCGGTTCTATAGAGCCGGTCCGAACCGGCAGGAACCCACCTCTGTTCTACCGGTAGTGTAACCCTCTTGCTCAAGCATACCATTTCAGACAAGTGATCAAATTTTGGCTTCAGCAGAAAAGCAGAAATGGAAGAAAACTACACAAGTATACATGTATGCAATCCTTTGCCATTCAAAGAGATAGTTCTCAAGATATTTTACAAGTTTTACTAAACACAATCCTTTAATATTTCATAATAAAGCCACACCATAAAGAAAAACCGTTCTTAAAAAGTAGCGCAAAATGTGAGATAGGTGGATTTCTATATCATATAAACAATTAAACTTAAAAAAATAAATATGCTTCCCTTCTCCTAGCATTATTATCTATGGTGACCAATCTCCATCTGCTTAATAAAGGGCTGTTTTTTCTCTCTAATATGTGTGAATAGGATAAGAAAAAAGAGGAAGCAAAAAAGGGAATTTATCATCCAGTTGTCCCTCACAATATTGTTAATTATATTCCTTTCCAAAGAATATCAAAAGGAAGCAAGTAAGCCTTTCTTCATATAGAAAGGCTTTTGTGATGATCACCTCCAGCTGTTGAATATCCTTTGGAAAGAGAATCCAAGACACATTATGCAAAGACCCAACTCCTGGATAAGTCCATAATGCTGAGAAAGCTGGAAGAAAAGAGAAGAAAAGGATAATGAGCAGCAAAGTGGATGGACTTGACTATAGCGATGATGGGTGTACCCAAAGAAGACTTGAATATCTATGTTAGGGGCAGATCATCCTGGAATGTCCATGTATGCAGTTGCTAAAAGTCAACACCAACTTAATGGAACATAATCAATCAATCGATTGATCGATCAGTCAGAGATTTTATTGCAGGTGAAAGAGAATTCTAGACAAAAAGAATGAAGGAACCGCTGTCTAGGAAGAGGTAGGTTAATGTGCTAATGGTGCCTTGGAGCTACTACCTTTCTTATGAGTAGCCTTTTGGAGTTGACTATTGGAGTGCAGTAATTCCATGGGGCATAAAGATTTCTAAAAGCCACTGAGAGAAAATAGGAATTATGGTCGATAGAGAATGGCATCAATGACCTTTGCCTTGGTTATCTAATTGATGGCACTTATCTTATTTCTGATGATGGTTTTATTGTGTAGTTTATTTTTTTGTTTTTGTTCAGTTTTATTGTATAGTACAGGTTTGAAGGCATAGTAGTGGGCACTTTTGGAATGTTGAGAACACATGAGGGTTGTAGGAAAGAACCTGCTGATCACAAAATGGCTGCCATAGAGGGAATCATAAAGCAAGTATATACCAGAAGGCAAATTGTTTGTTTTGCTTTCCCTTTAATCCACAGAAAACTCTAGAATTTCTGCTTATCGTAGTATTTATTTGGAACTAGCAGACAACATTTTATACTAAACAGTGGGCTACACCTGCTTGGTGTAGTGGTTAAAGTTCTGGCCTAGAAACCAGGAGACGGTGAGTTCTAATCCTGACTTACAGTAGGTATGAAAGCCAGCTTGGTGACTTTGGGCCACTCCAGAGGTGGGTTTCAGCAGGTTCTGACCAGTTCTGGAGAACCAGTAGCAGGAATTTTGAGTAGTTTGGAGAACCAGTAGCGGAAATTTTGAGTAGTTCGGAGAACTGGTAAATACCACCTCTGACTGGCCCTGTCCCCATCTATTCTCTGCCTCCCAAGTCCCAGATGATCGGGAGGAGATGGGGATTTTGCAATAACCTTCCCCTGGAGTGGGGAGGGAATGGAGATTTTGCAGTATCCTTCCCCTGCCATGCCCACCAAGCCAAGCCACGCCCACCAAGCCACGCCATGCCCACCAAGCAACGCCCACTGAACTGGTAGTAAAAAAAATTGAATCCTACCACTGGGCCACTCACTTTCTCTTTCAGCTCAACCCACTCAACAACTCACAGGGTTGTTGTTGAGAGGAAAATAGGATGAAGAAGGAGTATTATGGCCAAGTATGTTGGCCACCTTGAGTTATTTATAAAAATAATAAAGGTAAGATAAAAAACTAAATAAATAAATAAATAGCCCTATATATTTTAATAAATATGTATACTAAAACCTGGTACTTTGCAGTATGCCTGCTTCTCATCTAAAGGTTTAAAATTAAAAATTAAATTTTAAACAATTTTACAAGAAAATAAAGAAAGTTGGACCAGGGTACCTAGAAACAACAATATTATTGTGCAATAGTTACCATGTTATTCCCCCCCCCCCCGATATATACTTTATCTCTCTCTCATTTAAACTGAACATTGGTTAATTATTTAGATCGACTATCATAGCAGATATGTTCCAAGCCTACAGAGAATGTTTTTATAGCATCTAATTTGTTATCTTTGAAATATATTCTTAATGTTTACATTATTGTCCAATCTCTTTCAACACAGTATGTGGTTTGCTAGTAGAATGAAATTCTCATACCTCATTGCATAAATTCATCAACCAGTACGCACCTCATTTCTTTCCCAGTTAAGCATAACTGTCACTTGAAGTGTTAAGACAAGATGGCTTCATTTTGGCCAGTCCATTGTTTTTACCAAACAGAGTACCCTGCTAAGAGTTGTATTTTGGTATTTTGTTTGGGATAGCATGTTGATTCAAGGGAAAACAAGATATTGATATTAACAAAATTGGTATTCTTCACAGGATGAAACTGATCGTTTTATAAAGTTTGTTGTTCTTGTTTCTCTTGTCTTTCACTTATATTTTTATCCAACAGTTAGCCTTAATGGATACGGAAGCAGAATTAATTAGGCCCTATGGAAGCAGAATTAAGCAGGCCCTATGAGCTCACATTTTGGACAATGAGGTGTTGAAGGACACAACTGTGGGTGCTATGCACAGTTTTCCTCAAACAGAGAATGCTGTGATGCTCTCTGCAGATCTGGTAGAAAATAAACTTCCACTAACTGAAGTAAGAATACATGGTTACTTTGATTTTTGAATATGGAATATGGGGAATACCATCTTCATCTTTGCCTCTAGCTAATAGTGCTCTCGGTCAGTCCTTGTAAAAAACCAACATCAACTGCTATTCATGCTTTCTGTAGCTATGTCTAATGCCTTAAAGGGGCATTATAGACTTCATTGTCCCAAAGGACTTCATTCATTTTATAGACTTCATTCATTTTTCCAGCACTCAGGTTAGATTAATAAAGCTGACCTGCTCAACAATATTTAGCCTAAACTGACATCAAATTTGTTACATATCTTGACTGGAACTTTTTTTTGGGGTAATTCTCTACATTCTGCTGGATAACAAAAGTAATTTCAATACCAGTTAATACTTCACTACTGTGGCAACTGTCCTGTATGGGTACATTGCGATTTGACTTTTTCCTATTCGACCAATTTCATAAATAGGAATTTTTATTATCAACTATTGCATTTAAAGTTCCAAACCAAAAAGGAAAAGAAACAGTATTTCTGTTCCAGAGCTAGGAACCTGTGCCTGGTTTCTATAAAAAAATGCATTTATGTTCATTGGAAGCCATATCATATGAATAGGCCAAAAACCCTAGCAATAAGAAAAATAGAACTATACAAGTTAAAAATCCATTCCATCTTAAAAATTCCCATCTCTTTTGCTCAGTTTATGCATACACTAACACACACACACACACACACACACACACACACACACCAAACACACACACACACACACACACACACACACCAAACACACACACACACACACACACACACACACACACACACACACACACATATGTATCCTGCATGCTGCAGAAACTGCATTTGGACAGGAGGTGGAAATAAGCCCTGCAGCTGAAATTATATTGCCAAATGGCCTTTGTATGATTGTTCTTCTCATTATATATTTATTATTTCTTTATTATAAAAAATGTGGCTATTTTCACCTGTCTTTCAAAATCAGATACCTGTTATCTTTTCAATGCTTTCCCCAGATATATTGTCTAATGCACATAGTTAAATAGAATGTGATCAAATTTTATATGGACAGCATATTTTTCAAGGAAGCCTGCCTTTCCTGTGTCTTTATGTAGGCAAGGCACGTGCAGTCTGAACCTTTCATTGTCAGTTTTAGCAACAGGATGAACAAGTCATTCTTTCAACAATTCATGATAGTTGTATCAACGAACCAAGCTGGCATGTTCATCGCTTCCTTCCTTGGAGGCCTTCCTGGCTGAGAATTTCCACAGCTACCATTGCAAATGTACCGCAAATTTCCAAGGCACTGAGCTGAACACTATAAATTGGCTCAGATGTACATGAATAGCTGCTCATCCAGGTTGTTGGATTTGGATGAGCTGTGAAAAACTGGAGAAGCTCATTCATGGGAGCATCCAGCAACAGCTTCTATTGATGGAGTGGCCTGAGAATAAAGAAATCCCCAGCTTACAAGCATTACTTTTTATAGGTATAAACTGTGACATTGCCTGATTCAATCATGCAATTACTTGTATATGCAGGCACTTGTACTCATCAGTGCCAATGGATAAAATATGAATTGGCTCCTCCCATGTCATTGCACATTTTCTTGAGTTTTTTTCAGGTGCTCCAGTGACTTGGGACTTAAGCTTTTCTGGCACTCTTGCTTCTTTCGATAGGACTTTCAACTACCTCTGTTGGTAGCCGTTGTTCTATAAGGCACTGTTTTAGGATGAGAGCCTTTCAGAATATTTCTCAACTATCAGCTTTGTATCATCTTCCTTGTAGCACAATGAAAAGAAAGGAGGGGGATTAGATGTGTGGAGAGAGGGGGGGGGGGAAGAAGGGGGGGAGGGAGGATTTCAGTTTGTCTGATTTTTGAGATTTATAAATATTACCTTTTCACCATTTTATAAGAAACCTGCACATGTACTTCTTGTAACAGCATACCGGATCTGACGTATCCTTTTTGATGTGCAGGGTTAAATTTAAATCTATACTGCCTGGTTACCAATCTCTGCAGTTGTACTCAGGCAGGGCTAGGAAAGATTGATGATTGTGATTGTGAGATTAATCCTGCAATGTTTACAAGACTCCTGAGCTGAAACCTGGTTGGTCATATCATGCTATCCAGAGAAGGCCGCTTGGCTTGCCAGGGTAATTTCTTCTGATGCAGTAAATAACTAGGCATAATGAAAATACTCTGATGTATTCTACTGGTTGATTGATGCTCTGCATGCGATCTGGCACAAGTAGTACACTTCCTATCACAAATTTACATATACAAACCAGTGGAAGGAGCAGGGTAATGTCAGCATCCTTCAGAAACCCTGGGATGCTACACAATTTTATAGCAGTTATGAATTACTGTTGACCTTTCTGGCCTCTTCCACCAGTGTGTTAGGCGAAAGCGTATTGAAAGTCATTAGTCTGAAGCAGTCATTCTTTACATAATTATTGCTATTTGTGTGGGAGCAGATAGTGTTTCTTTTCATTGTTAAAAAAATTAGCATTAGAGAAATCACCGCTGTGAGTCTATGGTAAATCTAAACTCTAAACGCACATTTTAATAAAACGAAGGCAAGGTAATTCTTTTGACTTCCCTGAAGTATAAAAATGGATGTTTCTGGAATTAGATGAAATCAAATCAAGGGCTGCCTGGTTTGTTTGGCATCTCATGGTTTTAAGAAAGCAACTAACAATGAATCAATAAAGGTTTAATGTGGCTATTTAAGCAGAACATCCTGACTGGCTTTTGGAAGTTCAAAATAAACAAGAAATATTCTACCTGAGGATAAAAATGTCTTCCTAAGTCCCAGGATAAGTAATTCCTTTTGAAATCCTAGGGAAGCCTTTGTCGAACAAATAGGAGCAGCTACAAAAATCTCCACCTTTCATTACTAATGTGAAATAATCAGGCTTTCAGCAGATCCCAAGAACACAGCTCCTTATTATCATTTACATTTTAATGTCCTTAAAATTATTACATGAAGGGAAATGTTTTTGATACATTACAGCATTTCTTATAAATGTGTGATTATGTTAATGGCTTTTCAATCAGTATCCTAGCCTGACACCCTAAGAAAATTTATGCAAAGTTCATACCCTGTCAGGGCCTTTAATCAGGACCATTTATTAGACCCCCACCTTCTTTGATGGTTGCTTCTCTCTTTATTAAATATACTGACTTGGCCATCTGAAGAAAAGGACAATAAAAGGTTACTGGGGATGAAAGCATGGATGCTATTTGCTCATGTTTCCTTTACAGACACTTCTTCAATAATTAAGGAAGGGCTTTCTTTGGCCTTTTAGGCGTTTGAAGTGCATATCAAACATAACACTTAGTTCTTTTTTCATGGAATGTTTAATGCACAGAATTAGTCTTCTTAAGCTCAAAGCTTCCGTTAACATGAAAATGCTAGCAGACTGTTGTTAAGAAAGAGCTTTCCCAGCAAAAATTGCCATGCAGCTTTGCTGTATGCGCTGCATGATATTGGAGGGGGTAGGGAGCTGGATTTGAAGCATTTCAGTAGAATGCCTCTCATTGGCTTCTGGTTCTGAAATTTTATAATTTAGTTTGCCCTTTCAAGGACCTTCATACAGTCCTATTGTTTTATTTATTTATTTGCTACTGCCTGTTAAAGACTGCATTACAAGACATTTGCAATATCAGAAATGGATCTTTTTTCCCCACCTTTCTTCCTTTACAGTAGATTCATTTATTGTTTTTTTTTAACACTTCATTAAATGTGCCCTAAACAGAAGAACCAAACAGCACCTTTTCCCTATGTGGATTACATGCAGGGAAAAACACACAACAAACCAAAGATCTAGCTAAGTGGTATTGACAACCTGGGGTTTGGATACAAATTCAATATGAGAAAACAAACTCACTTCAATGAAATACAAATAAACAACAAATTCTGTTTTAACATGTCTAAATAGGTTGCGGGTGAGTGACAGGCGTGGGTCTCATAGGAAAGCCATTAGTGGAGCATTTGATAGGAAAACATTTGATTTGAATGTGTGTTGCTCTTCCCCTCAGGGGGTGATCTGAGTGGTATACTGGGGATTTGCAGGCGCCCTTTTCACTCTAAAATGCCTGCTGGGCTATATCATAGCAAATGAAATTTGTAGGTTCTCCTAATGCTAACAAGTTTCTAACTCTATCATTTATTTAGGAGGCTTGCTAATTATTTTGGGCCACTGATGTTCATTTTCTAATTCTGCCAAAATTATTTTTAAAAAGTTTTAATAATGACCATCTGGGTCAATTTTCTGCCAATCCTTCACAAACATTATTTCATTAGGAGGAGAATGATGATGGTGATGATGATGGTGATGATGATGGTGATGATGATGGTGATGATGGTGATGATGATGGTGATGATGATGATGATGATGGTGATGATGATGATGATGATGGTGATGATGATGGTGATGATGGTGATGATGGTGATGATGGTGATTGGGGAAGATAATTCTTTGTATATTCCCTCAAACAATGGGCAAATGTGAGACAAGTCAACAACAATAGACAAGTGAAAATTAATACAAGAAATTAGTCTTGGCAACAGTGACCTTAACCAAAAAGAATCAAAATGATTTGAAATTTTGATTGATATGATACTAGCAGTCAATTTTTCATTTTAAAACATTTTTACATACATATGTATAAAGTAGTTCATAATAAACTGCATATTAACATTTTATTCATTTAATTAAGCTTTCAATAGTACAGGCTTAACCATGTCTAATCAGAAATAAATCCCACTGAATTCAGTGGACTTACACAAGTAGGGGTGCATAAAGTTGCACTTTTAAGAATACATTTAATGAAATCAGTTGTTAGTAAATGTACTGATATAGAAAGGCAATATTTTGTTCTCTATTTATTCAGAGCATTTGCCCTGCCATTGCTCAAATAGAAGGTAATGATATGCAAACAAGTATATTAAAATAACACAAGTAAAACCAAGTCTGAATGAGCAAAGGAACACATGCTTAGTTTTGTTCTATTTTTTTCTTTTACAATGATGAGGTAGATTAGACTACTAGGATTGAGACCATCTAGAAAATCCATGGGTTGATAGGGATTAGAATCTGGACCTCTCTATTCTTAATTTTGAATGATTCTGCTCTTTCCTAATTGGAGGGTCTGATCAAAGGTTGCGGGAGGGGCAAAGAGGTGACTCAATGGGCATCCCAATAAGAGGTGTGCCAGGGTATAATTTTAAGTCACATTAAACTTCTGGATGAGATCATTTGTCAGCTCAAGTTAGTGTCATCAATATACCAATGATAACCCTATATGGATGGTATGGGAGATGTGGTAGTTCTTACCTAGTGTCTGAAGACAGTCAACATCTGGGTTGGAGAAATAAGCTCAGACTCAACGCAAGCAAGATGAAATTCAAATTATCTGGTAATACTAACTTTAGCTCTTGATGAGGTTGGGTTCCTAAAGGAGCAGACTCACAACTTAGGAATCCTAATGAATTTACACCTCCAGCATGGGAAGTAGATGAAGGCTATGGCTAGGGCTGGTTTGGCCAAATTTCAGCTGAATATCAGCCTTGTCTAAATGGGAATACATTGAAGTTGAGAACTCACATTCATGTCAGCTCACATTTGGACTACTTCAATTTGCTCTGCATGGATCTGCTCTTGAAGACAATCTGAAAACTTCAATTGATACAACCAATGCTCCCTGAATGCTTTCTGGTACTACCCTGTTTCCCCCAAAATAAGACATCCCCTGATAATAAACCCAATCGTGCTTTTGAGTGCATGGCAATAAGGCCAAGCGCTTATTTCAGGGTTCAAAAAAATATAAGACAGGGTCTTATTTTCGGGGAAACACAGTATCATAAAACAACATTGCTACAATATCTTCATTAGTTGCTGGTTTTATCTGACTGCAGTTCACGGAGCTGGTCATTACCTGTATCTTAAAGACTGTTTGTCCCATGTAAATTTTGCCACCCTCACTGGGTGAAGAGAAAATACCTATTGAAGAATTGAAGAGACATAGAGGTGGATATTGTTGATGGCTGCTCCCTACTTTTGGAACATTCTGAAGAATGATCACTGCTCTTCTGGCCTTCTGGAGAATGTTAATGAACTGACACTTCCAGAAGGCCTTTGGAGATGAATAGATGGAATAAAATTTGCACCAAAAAAGATACTGTTATTTTTCACTTGAGAATTTTTATTCCTTATATCATTATTCCTATGTTGAGTTTTGATTTTATTGTCTACACTGTCTAGAATCTTTGGAATAAGGTATTTTATAAAACTCTGAAACATTGACTTTTTTTGTCTCAGAAAGGTGGTAAAAACCCTTCCTTCCTTCCTTCCTTCCTTCCTTCCTTCCTTCCTTCCTTCCTTCCTTCCTTCCTTCCTCCCTTCCTCCCCCCCTCCCCCCCCCCCCCCCCCCCCCCCCGCAACCCACCCATTCAGCTGGGGATCTGTGCCTTCCGCCAGGGCTTGATCAAAGATGCTCATAATGCTTTGCTCCCTCCCTCCCTCCCGAAAATCAAACAACCAAACCAAAGAGCAGATAAAACTAGGAAGATATGGGAATCATTTCTATTAGACTTTTTATATCACCAACAGTGATTTATGCTGATCAGTCTGCCTATAAGAAGTCTAAACAGGCAGATGGTGATCTCAAACTCTATATAAATATGTATGCTGTATGTATATAAGGTGTAAATGTAAATATACTGTATGTGTGTAATTTTATATATTGCTCATGTGCATGCACGTGCCGCCTGCATATATTAAGTATTGCTGGCTGCAAAAAGGCAAACAATATAGATGAAAATCAGCCTCTGTAAAAGGCTGCAATCCCATGATTCTATCTGAGCCAATCACTTAACATATCATTCATGTTAGCTTGCTCCCATCATCCTCGCCCTGTCAGGAGCATCTTTCTTCATTTTCTGCTGCTTCTCAGTTCCAAGAAAGTAGAACCACTGTATCATTTCCTATCCACAACTGAAGCTGCTGATTTAAAGGCTTACTTTTTGGGTTAACCCCTCCTCCTGCTTCTTTTCCTTCTCCAATGATTCTACACTGTTCTCTGTCATTTGGAAAAAGAGGGAGGAGGAAAGAATGGAGGGACGAAAGAAGGAAAACGAGAATGGTAATTTTGAGCATGTAAACTATTCCTTAGCTGCCTTGCCAAAATGATTCAATCTTTTAATAAAATATAGAAAATAGACATTCTTATTGAAAATCTTCCTAGGAAATCTAATATTTATTGGAGCTATTAAAGAGTTTGATTATTTTGCTTAATGAGTCCTAGTTACAAAATCTGCCTTATTTCTCAGATTTCTCTTATGCCTCTGCCTCTATTATTATTTACAGTGCAAGAGGATGGCCTTCTGTCTTAAAACCTAATCACTGCTGCCTATTAAATTTGGGTTTCATATGTTGCTGGAGGTAGAACTGATTATCATAGTGAATGAAATACTTGTTTGGCATATTCCCAGGGGGGCAAAAAGCTATTCTTCAAGGTGATGCATCTCATTTGAGGAATACATTAACAACTGAAGGCAGTTAAAAGTAGATGTGAACTCCCAGGGAGCCAAACCTGAGACTGACCATATATATATATATATATATATATACCGGTATATATATATATATATATATATATATATGTATGAATTTAGTTATAAGCAGAAATATATAAATATAGC
>QLTV01002657.1:2406433-2420322 GCA_003457575.1 Thermophis baileyi
ATATATAAAAGACCGGTTCTTATTTTCAGGGAAACATGGTAGGTGTCGATTTATCAATTTATTGTATAACTGAATGTAAGAATGTATGTTTGCCTCATAACTTTGATTAGATAACTTCAATACTCATGAGGCAGGAAAGGCAACATAGGCTTGGATATGGTTTGAAGTCCTTTCTGTACTGGACCGGGCTGGACTGGCCTTCTTCTGGTGGCTTGAGATAGAATCATTTTTATCACCTAGCACTCCTTCCTTTACCTAGGTTATGGTTGGCAGGATTGGTTTTGTGGGATTGGAGCCAATGACACTGGCTGAATTGTTGGATTGCCAATTGTACAGATCAGCTTCTCTGTGCTGGGTATGCTCCATAAATTTGCAGTGTTCAGTGACATGGTAGTAGGAAGGAGACTGGCAGAATTGATGACAAGAGAGAAGACTCTCCATTGGTTTACAGAGGGGATGTGTGCTTTAGAGCAGCACAGTAGGCACTGGAGTCTCCTACAGTCTTTCTTTGATCATGGACATGTGGAGGTGGGTATTTTGTTGCAAGAGAGGCAGAACTGGGTCAGGCCTGGGCCTTACAGTTGCAGTCTCCTCATACAGTTGGTAGCTATCTCCTTCTTAGCTGGGAACTGGAAGAGTCCTTGTAACAGCCATTTTAGGGTGGGTTAATCTCAAGTGGAAATTATTGCAATTTAAGAATTTTAGACTGTGAGGATTTTGATTAGGAATTGGATTCCTAATCAAAGAAAGATTATGAATGGTGTGCTGTGATTCTGCTTACTTTCTCATAAGTGAGAGCTGGGCTTTGAGTGAGGGCTTTGATCACTGGGCTTATGAATATCTAGGTGCCTAGCTTGTCCAGTGAAGGCATTGTGTGATACTATATGGAAGGGAAGGGGGGGAGGGCTGGTAAGTGGAGGCACTGAGTGCTTTGCAGAAGTGCCTTTAATCTTAGGAACTCTTGGTTACTTAATTGTTCATTATGTAAGATGGGTGAATGGGCCTGGGTATGGACCAATGTGGGTAGGAAAAGGGACAAGCCTCTGAAGGGATCAGGGAAGATTATAATATGTTGGTAATATACCAGAAGTAGGTATATTGTTTCTGTGCCACATTCCAGCCTCCAATCTCACTTCTGGGCCTCAACTGGTAGAGCTCCAAGGCCCTGTGAGCCTACTTAAGGTAACTCAGATCCTCCTTGGAGGAAGTATTTCTGAGATTAACCTCTGCGAAGAATATATTAGGCATCTGACAGGTGCAATATCTTGGATTCGCTTTGCATTAGACACCAGCATTGAAGCAGGGCCAGTGAAAGTTATGCACGCTAAGCCTTGCAAAGTTATTTGGGAAAAGTTTGATCCTGTTGAGCCTAAGGAAGTGGTCAGGGTTCTTGTTGCTGTTTGATCTTGTTAAGCCTGAGGGACAGGGTTTTTGCTGCTGTTAGATCCATTCTAACAGCAACTTTAGATCTAATATAGATCTACATAGATTTACATTAGATCCATGCCCCTCCTGCTTGATCAAGGCTGCCTGGGAAGGGAAGTGTGATTTTATCCAGGTGGTGGTTAATTATTCCTTGAAGGAGTGGGTGGTTCCACTAAGAAGGTGGTGGTGTGCCCTCTTCTCACTGGGCTGTCACTCAACCCACCCAGTCTGGACAGTTTCTATCCAGTGTCCTTTCTAGGGCAGGCTGTGAGAAGGTGATCGCACTGCAGTTCAAAGAACTCTAGATGAAAGGGATTATCTGGCCTCCTTTCAGTCAGGATTAAGTCATGTATGGGACAGAGATGGCAATGATTTCACTCTTGGTTGACCTTTGGCAAAAGTGGCATTGGGGGTAGTGCATTTATCCTAGGTCTTCTTGACCTTACTGGCTTTTGATACTATTGATCATGGTATTCTTCTGGGGTGAGCAGCACAGTGCTGTTTTGATTCTCCTCTTTCCTCCTGGTCAGTTCCAATTGGTGTTAATAGGAGGGGAGAGGTCTAATTCACAGCCACGATTTAGTGGAATGCCTCAGGTCTTGGTTCTTCCTTCCTTCCTTCCTTTTAACATCTACATGAGGCCCCTTGGTGAGGTCATCCAACAGTTTTGGGTCAGGTATCACTGATATGCTGACGATACCCAGCTTTATATCTCCATCCTAGGCTGCCTGAGTGATGTGAAAGACATCCTGTCCCAGTGTCTGCAGGCTGTGGGAACTTTGGGTGTTTTGGACTTTCTGTTGGTGGGGTCTTTCCACCATTGGCTTTGAACTTTCAGATGTTCCCAGTGCAATTGGGGAGGGGGTCCTCAAGGAGGATATTGAAGAATTGGAAGAACAGCAAGGGAGAGAATGAGAATGTTCATTTGAATGTCTGAATAGGCTAATATGATATCTTATTTTGAAACGGATACATGTGCATTTGTATTTTTCCCAGGCTACTTCAGTTCCCAGTTGCTTTAGAATTGAGGAGTTGAGATAGATGGCTGGAACACCATAATGGACATTTGAAAGAATATCTACTTTATAGGAAGGGACTGAGAGGGTTAAAACTAAACATATTTTCTGGAAGATAATCAAAAGTTTTGACCAACTTTGAATATTTGCTAGTATATAGATATGTATGTATGTATGTATGTATGTATGTATGTATGTATGTATGTATGTATGTACTGTATGTATATAGGCTATATATAAAGGCTTGGACTGCCATTAATTTCTTATTTTCAGAAGGAATAGGGGTATATATTAGTAAATTATATTTTATAATTACAATTAAACTTGCCTATTCCAAGGCTTGTAAATAACCACTCATTTTGAATAGCTGTGCCCTCTAGACCTTTTTCAAGTTAGTATATTTTGCAGAATATTTTTCAACAAGAATATTCCCTTGGCTTTATTAACTTTTGAAACTTGCTGCCTTTTGGGGTTATGGAAAACTGGAAAGAAATAATATTTATTCCTACTATAAGACAGTGAAGTACCATTTGCCTCCTGGCTCTTCCCCTGACATCCCCCTCCCCCCTTCTTCATGCCTGAAGTTTAGCAGTTTTCCTTCTTGCTGCTTTACAGGTGAGCTCAAATAAAATATCCGTATTGCATATACAATAGATTTTGAACCTTGTTATAAAGACATGTAAAAGTGACCCTGCTAGCAAGTCTGCTGCTCATGCTGAGGTTTAAACAATGGATTTGGTTTCCCAGTGGATTTTCACTTTCACAAGTACTTAATGCAGCTTTAGGTGTCCCCAGGGCAGTCTGAACTGGCCACCAAACGTCTTTTTTAAGGGACTGAACAATGGCTTAGTTCCACCTCTGCTGAAAGTCAAGATTCATGTTTTCCCTCTCAACATTTAGTGTTCCTGGAGGCACTTGGTGCTGTCGCATTAGTGAATGAGACTGTTTTTATCCATCCCAAGGCTAGGTACTGTGTAGGTGAGGCCAAACCAGGTTTCCCTGTGGTGCTTTGTCAAAGCTTGTTAACCCTAAAGTGAGCGGATTATCACTCTAGAGTATGATTACAATTGCACCTTAAAGCCATTTAAAAAAAAAAAAAAGCTGAACCTTTTAATTCTGGAAGGGCTTTCATTATGTTTTGCTTGTCTTTTACAAGGGTTGCCAGCTTTCTTTGCATGGAGTACAGTCATTCCCTTGTGTTATTTTATGACACTCATCTTTTTAAACAGGGAATCTGGGCTACATCTAAAAGTAGGTATTGAGACTGGAATATGGACAAGTAAGAACTCAACCAGACCTCCTTTTCCATTTTTCGTATTTAAAATTGAAAACACTAGATGCTTGTTTTTACTTTTCACTCGGTTACAGAATGCTGGTAGCTTGTTTTTTAACAACATCACTGCTATTTCTCTTTTATCACATCCCAATGAAAATCTCCTCTACTCCCCGCTCCCCGTCCGACAACTGCTATGGCCCCTATGATCCTAAGCAAACAGTTTTGACAGAAATACTAGAGCCACTGGAAGCTTTTGTGCTAGGCGAATAGCAGTTCTGGAGATGGAAGTTTTCTTAAGGTTATGGTGATGAAGGAAAAAAGATAAAGTCTCTCTCTACCTTGTCCCTCAGCGCTGGCATCCACAGGGGTTGTCAAATGGATCAGCTTGATGAAAGCAATGTCACGGTGTCAAAATGCAAGCCCCACTCTTTTTGTACCTCCGTTGTGACATAGCACACCTGACCAAAAAGAGTAGAATGTGCAGTAGAATGACAGGTGATGTGTCTTTCATTGTTTCAACAAAAGTAGCCAGAGTCTGTGGACACCCAATAAAACCAATTCTGGCCAACAGTAAGAATTTGCATTAGTAATAACTGAAAATAGAAAGATTCAACTTCTTAAGATATGTTTGATGTCATACAGGTGTCTTCAATTTATGAGAATTCCTTTAGTGATTATTCAAAGTTATGACAGTGCTGAAAAAAGTGAGTTATAGCACTTAGACTTATATACCGCTTTATAGTGCTTTACAGCCCTCTCTAAGCGGTTCACAGAGTCAGCATATTGCCCCCAACAATCGGGGTCCTCATTTCACCCACCTCGGAAGGATGGAAGGCTGAGTCAACCTTGAGCCGCTGAGATTTGAACCGCCGAACTGCTGAACAGTCAGCTGAAGTAGCCTGCAGTGCTGCACTCTAACCACTGCGCCACCTCGGCTTTTTTTTCACTTACAACCATCACAGCATGCCCACAGTGATGCAATGGGGATCCAGGCACTTGGCAACCAGCTCACTTTTATGATGGTTGC
Organism: Thermophis baileyi; assembly: GCA_003457575.1. NCBI lineage: Eukaryota > Metazoa > Chordata > Lepidosauria > Squamata > Dipsadidae > Thermophis > Thermophis baileyi. Next base: position 2,411,178 of record QLTV01002657.1, read on the forward strand.
AGCATCTCAGGGTTATTTGCAACCTTCCCAGGGTGTTTCTGGGAAGCAAAGTCAATGGGGAAGCCAGCAGGGAAGATTGCAAATTGCGATTTTATGGTGTCATGTCTTACTTAATACTTGCATTGCTTAATGACAAATTTTCCATTCCCAATTATGGTCATAAGTCAAAGACTACCTATATTGCTTTGGACATCAGAATACCTTTGGGTTTTGGTAAGTGGCCTCAGTTGTCACTAGTAGACCTAAAACAGTGAAAAGAAGCATTACATGAGCATAGGAGAATTAGAAAGAGCCGTGGTGGCAGAGTGGTTAGAATGCAGTACTTCAGGCTAAATCTGCCAACAGCCAGCAGTTTGATCCTGATCGGCTCAAAGTTGACTCAGCCTTCCATCCCTCCTAGGTTAGTAAAATGAGTACCCAGATTGTTGGGAGCAATAGGCTGACTCTGTAAACCACTTGGAGATGACTGTAAAGCACTATGAAGCGGTATATAAGTCTAAGTGCTATTGCTAGAACAGTAACTGGAACACTAGAAGTTGACCTTATGTTTTTGTGATGTCGTTGTCCTTAAACTGAAATAAAGTATGTACATTATGGAAAAGTGTTTATAACATATTTTAAAAAGAGAAAATTACATTCCAAATTTGAAAATTAGAGGAGACAGCTTACAAAAATGTCCCTATCAAACAAAATTCTTTCAAAGATTGGTTTGGAATTTTGTCCATATGAAATAAATTGCAAACGTATGCAGAAAGGATGCTTTGCAAATTTGAAAACTTTTTAAAAACCTTTGCTATTCCCAATGTTTTTTTTATGAAGTTAGCTTCTTGTCTCCTTTGAGTGGCCCTAGGATTAATTATATAATCCTGGAATTGGCATATCTAGTTCTCTTGCATTCTCTTGCATTCTCGATCTAGATAATAGAGAGGCTTATGAAAGGTGGCCACACCTCCCATATTGGATGGGATGAACCAACAGGATCTCTGTAGATTCATCGTTTTATTTTTCCCTCCCATCTTACTTGGGATTCTTTGTTTAGACATAAATTATAACAGATCTATTGAAATCAATGGAATTTCAGTTAATCATGAGTGATTTGAGTCTCATTGATTTCAGCAGATATATATGAGATAAGATCAGGGGTGGGTTCCAACTTACCTCGCTGCCGGTTCGCTCCCTCCCGCGCTGCGTGGGCACGCCTCATGGGTGTGCCTCATGGGCACGCTTCATGAGCGTGCCTCATGGGTGCGCCTCATGGGCGCGTGCGCACCTCGTGGGCACGCATGCGCTTCGTGCGCACGCACATGTGCAGTAACAAAAAATCCAAAAAATAAAAATAAAAAATAGCCAAAAAAAAGATGGTGACCACATGCACAGTGCCAGAAGTCAGCTTCTGCACATGCTCAGAAGGGGGGAAAAATAAAAAAATTAAAAAAAATAAAAAAAAATAAAAAAAAATTTAAAAAAAGATGGCGGCCCCCACGGACCGGCACCGACCGATCCGGCCCGGTGACGTCATCGTGACATCCCCAGAGGGCCGCTACCGGTTTGGGAGAACAGGTCCGAACCGGCAGGAACCCACCCCTGGATAAGATTGTTTATTCCAGTGACAGAACAATATTATAGCTATTTCCAAAAAGGTTTTGCTTTCTGAAGCTTCTTTACATACCGTAGCTGTTCTTTAATTCAGGTGTAGTTGAACTAGATATGATAAGCTTGTTATAGTGACATTGTTGCATATCAATAAATTATTTATTGGTGAATAGAGTAAAATAGCTACGCTTGGAATTTTAAAACAGTGCTAATAAAAGGCAGATTGTAAATATTAAACATGTAGGGCTACATCCAAAGTTTAGAGTAGACATTTCAACTCATGCAGTGAAATTTGCCATCATCTTCTCTCTTGTACTTTTCCATGTGCCCCAGATTTGATCGCAAATGACTTCTTTCTTCAGGAGCAGAGAAAAAGGGTATGAATGTATTAAGAATCCATTCCTCTGTCAAAAAGACATACGCCAGCAAATTACAACATTCGATCCAAAAGAGTCAGAATAAATTTATATTCGATAAGCTAATACATGTTTCAGATCAACCAACATCCATTTAAACTAGTAGAACTTGGGAAGGCACAGTTTATATAAATGAATGTTATGGAGCAACTGTTCCAATGGTTTGGACTACAGCCATATGGAGAAGGAGCTTTTGATATGGGAATGAATTCTGAAATTCTCCAGCTATCTATCAATAGAGAAAATTACAAAGATAAAGGGAAGGGTACAGTAGATGGGAGTGTGGGAGTGTAAGTCACATATATTACTACTGAGAAGACCAACAGTAGCATAATGTTTCCTCTTCTCAGCGGCAGAAGTAGCAAATTTGGCAGCTGGACTGCCATTTTCCATTCTGATCAAAGTCTCATTGGTTATCATTTCAGGACATCATTTCTGCTTTGAAATGGCTGTATTACTTGAAACGCTGACAATAACCATTATTTGGACAAAATGGTGATTTAAAGAAAATCATGCAAATTTTTGTAGACTTGTTTTCTACAAGATGGGCTGGTTCAAAAGAAAATCTCAATAGATGTGTCAGAAAAATATTGTTTGAGAAATGTTCACTCCCCTGAACATTTTGGACCATTATTATTTTTAAGGCGGACATGAGAATATTTTTACTCTTCCAAATGATGTTGAACTATAATTCCCAGCAGATTTCATATGGGGCATTTTGGAAGTTGTAGTTCAGCAAACTCAGGAGAACCATAAATTATCCCTCCAAGTTTTAATGGGACAGAGTGAGTTGCCATTATAGTTTGTAAAATCATAGACATGAAAGGGGCCTAAAGATGACCTGCTAGTTTTTTTTTTTTTTTAAAAACAGGATAGCCAATCCTACAAGGTTCCATACATAACACAGAAACTGTAGAGATAAGGCATAGGAAGCATTGATATAAAGTATTTCTCAGCTATATATAAACTCTTCTACTTTCAAACACAATTTAAATCAAGGCAGCAAAACATAATTTTCTTAAAATTTAGATTTAAATTCATGTATAGGAAGGGACTACCTAGCACTCAGGACTTTCTCAGAGTGTATATTATGTTTTATATAGATAGTTACTATTGTGGGAGAAAGCGTTTTCTTGCTGTTATCCACTGAAGAATATGGATCATCATTTCCGCACATGACACTGCGTGAACCTACATAAACCGGCAGATCAAAATATTTATTTTACTGGTATACATTATGAACAGTTTTCCTGCCAATGTTTTATAATTGTTTGTGATCTACATTTTAAAATCAATATTATATTTTTATAGGGACCACAAAAATCTGCATATCTATAGAGCCATATATTTCATTAAATATTCAAATGGCTCTGCAATATTTAAACAAAATCCATAGGCTAATTTCATTATTGCCACGAGCAGAATATTATATTACCTGAAAAGTGCTCAATAAGATTGATTTGTGTTTTGCCTTCTGTAACACTGTTTCTACTGACCACTTGCAAGAGTCTTTGAAAACCACAAGGAAGGGTTCTGTCTTTACAATGCACTGCCCAGAATTCTCAGGCTTTGCCTTTGAAGCACTAGAGCCTATCAACAACCCAACTACCCGGCAAAAAGCCTTTACTGAAAATCTTTCAGAGTAGCTATTAGTGCAAATCAAAGGTTGAGTGTATTCTAATCTATTTTTTTCCTCTGTCACTCATCTTGAATATTCATAAATGATCTGTGCCCATTTGCTTTCAACCCTCTGATAAACTCTGAACTGCTATAATTTAATCCCTTCTACAATTCCTTATGAAGCCCATCAATGCCATTCATAATTAATGCACTGCAGAATGGTTTCTGGATGAACTCAAGTTTTTAGCCCTCATGGTGGATCGATGCTTCTGACCAAGTCTGTTTCATTATTGACAGCATCTGCCCACATTTATTCTTATAATTAAGTTATAGTTCAACTCTTAACTTTTCACAAGGGTTGGGAAATGGCTGTATGGTGTTCTTAATTTCAGTTGCTGTTTCATCTCGCTCAGTGGGTGCCTATTTTATTGTTAAAGGTCATACTCATTTGTCTGCTCCAACAAAAGCAGTCCTTAAAGTTGGCTGCGGTTTTGACAGACAGTGGGTCCTATAAGTGATGGCCTTAAGGACAGACCTGGCACTGCGAGACAGTCACCACAGCAAGGGAAATAACAGATAACAAATCATGCCACTATTTTTCCTCCTGGCGTGATTGACGACATCACAGCGGGTATAACTTTTCAGTGTCTTCAGATTAAAACCCCCTCAAACAAATGAGTTCTTCAAATACTGTCCAGGGGCGTCAGAATCAGTGGCTGGACCCAGAAGCATTTTAAAAACGAAGAAGCAGAAGGGTTTTTATAAGGAAGAAAAAAGCCAAAGCCAAAGTGCATAATTCAAGACTAGGGAGTGCAATTATTTAATTGTCATGGCTCTTTCGTTTTGCGCTTGGATGGATGAAGAAGCTCTTGAATGATAAATAATGGTATAATAATGGGAACCACATGAAGAAAACATGTTTAGAGACATTTGCCAACAAATAGCATGCCAGCTCAGGCATAAAAGGGAAAATAGTATATCTAGATTTTTCTCAAGGAAATAATAAATGTAGCCACTTTAGACTATTTTAGCAGAATGAGGGCATCATTTTAATTGACACAATCTGCCACTGACAGCATATGTGGATAAAGAGGAAAAAAAAGTGAAACTTCCAGATATTCAGTTTAGAAATATGCACTGGAATTTAAGGCACAGAATAAATCCCAGCTGTTGACAGTAGCAAGATATTCTCTTGCCAGCTTAGAAAGGCAGAGTATTATTGTAAGCATATCCAAAAACTACAGTATGAAGGGGAACCTTCAATTTCCTGCCCGTTATTATTAGCAAATGCTTGTCCTGTAAGCACATAGAAGCTGTATTTTTAAATAAAAGAGTTGCACACCACTTTTCTTTATATTTGAGAATTCTTTCTTTTTTTTTAAAAAAAAAAGAAATACACAGGGGAGATCTATGCTGTATATTTTATATACACAAATATATGACAAATCAATATTTGGAATTGAATGCAAGATGGTATGGGAGGAGTTAAAAAAATTAAGGTGGCAGCTGTAACTATGCAATAAAAGACCCATCCTTTTATGTATAATGTATGATACATGTTAAAAAAGAGTAGGTGTTTACTCATGTAGTTATAACTATTATCTTGACTTTTTTGGTAACTGCCTCCTCTTTCAGATGTCCACATTGAAAGAATATTCAGTTGATAAAAGTTATCCTAGATTGTTGTAAGTTACATATCTATAAAGCTAGAACACGTTCATAAATCTGCATTTCAATTTATGTGAAATACTAATTGATCATTGTTGATTATTAAATTGTGTGTGGAGTTAAACTACTGAAGTTGTTTAGTATACTGTACAAGGCTATAATCTCATGAGTCAATTGTCCTTTATTTTTTAGAAAGAAACAATATAGTTCGTCAAATAAATATATATTAATGTACACCTTCTTCCTTTTTCATATGTATTTATATTTATATGCATATAAGCCAATCATAAAATCAAGAAGTTTCTGTAGTGGATTAAAACATGGAAATGATCCTCAGCCTAATCAGAAAGCAGTGCTAAGAACAGTGAATGAGTAATCCTTGAATGGTATATGACAGGCAGCAGATTTGCTGAACCAATGTGCAAAGTAGAAAAGAGACCACAGGGTTGGAAATAGAGGGAATATAGGCTGAGATCTAAGCAGCTGCCATTAATGGCAAAATGAATTCCTGAGGCAGTGAATAGGTCTTAAGATAAGGCTGATATTTTACAGTATTCAGTTGCTGCCTTGCACATAAGAGTGCAGCCAGCTCAGAATATGCACATGTGACATGTTCAGTGAGGAGAGGGCTTGATATTAAAACAGAGTTTGAAGAGCAAACCTATATCCCTTTTGCTTCTTATTGTAATATTGGAAGGAACTTGGTCAGAAAATGTGTGGAGTGTAATCTTTGACCTGTACAATTTCAACTTTGGACCTTTCAATTAAATCTAAAGCACAAAGTGCTCTTGCTGGCACTTCGTATCATGATAGATAAGAAGAAAAGATTTCTGCAATACATAGTAAATGTCAGAGAAGCATATTCTGGAGATGGACTGGAGCTCATGGAGAGGTAAAAACAGGTTCTGGTAGATGAGAAAAAAATGCTGCCACAGAGAGCCTTGTCTTTCAGAATGGAAAATATTGGGTGAGGACCCCATTATCCTATAATCTCATTCTAAAAGTGGATAAAGTTGGAGAAAAAGCGAGCAGGATCAGGATTAAAAATTTGCTCAAGAGGATTACAAATATACATATGCAGCAAAACATTCACAGACCCAGGCACATTATTACTGGCAAAAGTTTCTCATAGTCTCTCCTTCCAGGTAGACCCACCCTTAGTTTCATTTTACCTGCTCCAAATCAAACTTTGCGCTGTCTTTATCAGAAGACAAAAATTCAATCCTTAACATCAAAGGACATTTCTAAACCCACTTGAGATACAATCACTGGCAGTGAATAATAAACAAAATGATTCAGAGTGAATGGACTGAGTCTAGCTAATTAAAAACTTGGCAAATCTTAGTTATTGTGTGTAGCTAATTAGTTACTGAGAAGCCACATTGATCTCTGAAATAACTCAAAAAGACCATGTGCTGATAACATTACACTGATTACCAGCTTGTTTATCAAAATAAATATAAAGTGCTGGTTGTTAAGATGAAAGCTCTTATATGGCTTAGATTTTGGATATTTCAAAGGTGTTTTTTTTTTAAAATAATGTGGAATGTACAGGACACCCCCTCAATTGGTGAACTGAACCCCAATTGCTGGGGCAGGGTAGAGTGCTGTGGTTCTGAGTCAGAGCTGGGCCTTTGCTGTGACTACCTGATCCTCTACTTAACATAGCAGATTAATCTCTTTATAAGCTTTTTTAAAGTACCTCAAAACCATTCACTTTTAAAGCAGGTTTAAATTGCCGGTGCTTTTAATTTTGATTTTTAATATCTTTGGTGTAATGCCAGCTTTCTGTTTTTATTGTAAACCTCTGGGAGACAGTTTACAATACTGGAGGAGTAACAATTGAAATAAATATGATTTAGAATTCAATGGTTTCTTTTTTAAATTCCATTCCCAAGTTCCAAAACAAGGAAGCTTGTCTTTTTAATTTTTTTTAGCATGCAATAAAGTATAAATAAATTTAATTGAAAATGTCTTACATTTCAATGAAAGTTACTGTGGTTGGAAGAAACATTCAAGTATAAATTATGTCTTCTGAACAAGAACATTGTTTTATGGAAACATTTAAAGAATTTATTAACTATTTAACTCGAAATTTAATGTAGACAGCTCTTTATAATCTATTTTATTTTATTTATCTTTCAAAAACCTTGTTTGGACACTAGTATTCTATGCAGATACTTTGATGCAACTAATATTATACTCTAGTTAACAGAGAAAATATACAGAATCTAGTTAGAGCATTGTAGAGTTGGAATGCTCTTATGCAAGGAAGTTGAGATCCCTAATTTATTTTAATTAATTTGCCCATTATTTCCTCAGACTTAGTTTGAATTCAAAACTTTCCAACTACTTAGTTTCCAGTTCCCTTATGTTCATTGTTGTCCTTTTTTCACCTTTTCTATACTTTTATACGTCTTAAAGTATAATGCTCAGAACTGAAAGTACTCAGAGAAGTGTATGAGTAGTGTATAATAGAACTATTATTTCCAATTTTTTTTTTTTGGATGCTGTATTTTGCTTTTTGAGCAGCAATATGACACTGCTAAATCATATGCATTTTGGGATCAACTACAGTTCCAAGATCATTTTACAAATATTATCATCAGCAGGTTTCTCCTATCCTATAGCCTTGCATTAAATTCATTTTTATTCAGTGAAAAACCTTGCATTTGTCTTTATTAGTCCTCTATTACGCTAAACAACTAATACTATAGTTTTGTTTAATACTATTATACCAAATTACTATTTTTAATGTTCTTTATATTTTCTGGAAAGTGAACTATCTCCTCCAGTTTGTGTTACCTGGAAATTTGGTAAGTACTACCCCACTTCAATTCATTAATGAAAATGTTAAGTATTTTTATTCAGGAATGAACTTGGGAACATTTGATGGCACGTTACACAACTCTTGATCATATGATTTTTCAAGCCATTTATGCATATACATAATAAATAAAGCCATCTATCCTATGGTTGGTTAGTTTGCTAATAAGAATGTTGTAGATAATTTGTCACTTAGCTTTTTGAAGCTAAAATAGGCATACAGCATTCTCACAATCTACTAAGGAAGCTATGTATTCAAAAAATTAAATCAGATAATTCTGACAAGATTTGTTTTTTGTGAAAATGCATTGTTTCTATAAGGCTGATAAACTGTGTTATGAACTGTCTCAGAATCTTTCTAAAAATGTATATCAGAAAAACATATACGTATGTAGTTTTGTGAACATTTTTTCCCCTTCTTTTTGAATTCGAGAAATATATTTGCTTCCTCCAGTCATTTGGCACTTCATCTTTTCTCCAGGTTTTCTCAATGATAATATAAAGGCCAAACCATGGGTAGCTTGTGTCAGTACCCTAAAATTCATCAGGCCAAAATAATTGAACTCATTCAATGTCAGTGCATATTTCCTGACTACGTTTCTATAAAATTTGAGCTGGAATCACGTTCTTCTATCAGTTGCTCAAAATTACTTGGGAGAACGTATACTGTATTCTCTTTTCAGAGAAAACAAATTTGTCATTGTGACTGGTTATGAAAGGTACCTGGGGGTTGCAAAACTTTTATAAAATGACAAAGTTCTACCACTTTTGTACAAGTGTATACTGTCACAATACACATACCAATGGGGAAGAAGTGCATCACAATGGTACAAACTGCTCTTGTCATTTCTTTCTCTTGCTTTTCACTTGGACGCCTCTCTCCTCTTTTGTTATCATCACTAAAGAGCTGGTACAGGTAGTCCTCGACTTACAACTGAGCCCAAAATTTCGGTTGCTAAGTTAAACATTTGTTAAGTGAGTTTTGCTCCATTTTTACGACCTTTCTTGCCACAGTTGTTAAG
>QLTV01002658.1:5675-45079 GCA_003457575.1 Thermophis baileyi
AGTCATTTTTCGCCTCCCGAAGCCCCGCTCCACGCGTCCTGTTTTTGCCAAAAACAGGCCCGTTTTTCGCCAAAACAGGGCGCGCAGAGGCTTTGGGAGGCCTGCAGAGTGCTCCTGGGGGTGGTGAGGGCAAAAATGTGATGCGTGGGGGGGTTTGGGAGGCGAAAAACGGGCCCATTTTTCACAAAAAATGGGGCGTGCAGAGGGCTTGGGAGGCCTGTAGAGTGATCCTGGGGGCCGGGGAGGGCAAAAACTTTTTTTGGGGGGTTTACCTCTTCAAAATCTTGGTGCGTCTTATACTCCGGTGCATCTTATAGTCCGAAAAATATGGTAAGTCCTAATAAAGGCTCTTACTTATGCTTGGTTGGCTTCATCCCTCCTCTTCTTCCAACAATGCTGTAGGTGTTTCTTGTATTGTTTCATTTTCTAGAGCTCTGCCATAAACTCGGGATCCTATGGGATCCATGATCACAGAGTCCATATAGGTGTGATCCTATCCCAAGGCCCTTGTGTGCTCATTCCAGCCTGCAAGTATGGCTGAAGCCAAATCCTGCACCAGAGTCTTAGGAATAACCCCAAGTTCCCTTTGAAACCAATGTTCTTTTATTAGTGGTTATAATATTACTGGATGAGTTCTAGGGAGTCTCAGGAGAGTTATACAGATCAGATTGCATGATTGAAAAAGTTTTGATCTACATTGTACAGCTTTTTCCTGTTTTTCAGATGATATTGACAGTGTTCCTGAGCAATAATGAACAAATTTTGACTGAAGTGCCAATTACTCCTGAAACAACCTGTCGAGATGTAGTGGAATTTTGCAAAGAACCTGGTGAAGGTAGCTGCCATCTTTCTGAAGTGTGGCGTGGAAATGGTAAGCAATACTCTGGCTTTCCATATTTGTCTATGCTGCATTATGTCAAGCATTATCATTTATCAACTGGTTTTCGACAACAGTTTAGAAGAAACATTACTTTGTGACTGCACATTATCCACAGTTTAGGCTGAAACTATATATTTCAAGCGGGGATTCTTGAAAAATGCATATGAAAAATCAGCAGATTAATACTATATGAAAGTGTTTCATTTCCAATTATATCTTTATAATAATGAATTACAGCATAAATCAATCAAAAACATATTCATATATGTGTTATATTTACTAATTAGAATTCACATATTTAAATCCACTTTGAAAGTGAGAGCTTCAAAATATCTATTGCATAGTTAGCAGGATAAAAAGTCTGAAAAATAAATTAATCTACACTAAATACCACAGAGCTTAAGAACAGTAAATACTGCAATGCTTAAGAACTAGGGAGAACAGATATCTTTTTAAAAGCCCCCTAAAGGAAACATTAGGTGGGTGCAATTATTTACACTCAGAATAGTATTCCTTGGGTAGGGACAGTATTTGTCATAGTGATGCCTGCCTGATCTTAGAAGCAAGTCAGGTATGATTGGAAGAAGTTATTATAAACCACATATCCATGTGGGTTTTGTAGAATTTTAACACATCTGGATCCAATTTGGGGGAACTTAGCCTTCGGACTGAACTTTCAGTTTAGCTCCAAAATTGGCAAATCATGCAGTTAATAAACAGGATCTGACTATCTAGTTTGAGAAGAATTAAAACAACTATATTATGTATCTGTGAAGTTTCTATAGCTTCTTAAATTCACTACAGCAGCCTAGTTTTGTTATAGCTAAGAAGGCTGCAGCAGCCAGGTAAAGGCATTTCTGCCACCTCTGTTTCCACAGAGATTGAGCTTTTTTTTCTAGTTCCAGAGTTTTACAGTTGTCCAGGGAGCAAGATGTTGGCAAACAGAGGTAGGTGTTTGTTTGATGGATAGATAGATAAATAAATAGATAATACAGCAACCCAGAGTTCCAGATAATTTCCCTCAGTTGTTTCATGTAAATCTTAGATTCCATAAAAGACAAATGGAACTCCACAGTATTCTACTAGTTACTTCCTTCTCTTTAAATTTTCCCAGCAAGAAGCATGCTACTCAATCTAGCACAATAAATACCATTACTGTACTTGCGTAGATAGCATGCTTTTAGTGTGAACCTGAATAGAGTTAAATGTGCATATTTAGCCTTAAACCTATAGAATTAATAGAATTCTGATGGGATATTCTGAATGGAAGAGGTTTCTGCCTGTTTATTCTTAGTAAAAGGTAAAAAAGATGATATGATTATCTTGATTATCATAAATTAGCAGTGGGTAAATATAGTAAACTGCCATGATCCTAAAAAAAAGTGGTAAAGAACAAATAAAAAATATTTAGGAATTAAGAAAGATGGGGATATTACATCTTAGTGACATTCTTTAAGTCATTGCTGCTTAGTCATTGCTGCTTTCATATTTTTACCAACAACGTGTTTTGTCAGACAGCAAAATAGAGATGTAATATCCCCTTGGCTTTTGTGTGAGGCTGATGGACTATGTGGAATGTGGTAGCTTGCAAATTGAGTGTAATTGTTTCTACAGTGATAGTGACTAAAGCCCTATTTATAATCAGTTTGGTTGCAAAATATGAGATCCAATACTGTAGGATGTAGTTGTTAACAGTGTTAGGAGTAATACCAACACTGAGGTGTTAATCCTTCATCATTATTTTCTAACATATTGAGTTGTGAAAGAGTAAAATACTTATGGCATTCAGAAGGTCACTGGATGATTGTGAGCCAGTTATTCCCTTTTACTCTAACCTATCACACATGATGCTCATAATGGGCAAAAACTGGATGAGAGAGTGCTGTATACAGTACCTTGAGCTCCTGAATGAAAAGGTGGGATATAAATCTAATAAGTAATATTTTAAAATTATAAACATGGTAATGACTCACATGAAACTACAGACTTGTGCAAACTACAATCCAGTTCAGCACTACTGTCATTATTTTTAGAGATTATATAATTTCAATTTGTGAACTTTTTCAAAAAGGTTACTCTGTAATTGGGAGGAAGAAAGAATTAGGTTATCCACTGGAACCCTAGAATATTATAATTTTGATGGGGGGGGGAGGAATGACAGGAAAATAAAACATATATATTATTTTATATACTTGTTTACCCTTATTTTAAGTAAATTGCCAGTGAAGTGCTCTAATGAGTGATTTTTGATTCTGTATTCAGAACGACACATACCCTTTGATCATATGATGTATGACCATCTACAAAAATGGGGACCTCGTAGAGAAGAAGTGAAATTTTTTCTCCGACATGAAGAATCCCCAACAGAAAATAACGAACAGGGTACTCTTTTATTCTATAATGTTTTTTGCTGTATCATGGATATAATGTTTATGTGCCCCAACTTTTATCAGTTTGAATTAAATCTGCCAGCATAGTGATAAAGTAGTAGATTTTTAACTACTGTAACTCTAGGTAAAGGTTATTTACAAGTATTTCTATAGATAATGATCCTTAAAGGTATGTTTCCTATCCTTTTGTATGAGGAATGGGCAAACATTCCTATATATAGTGATGTGAGATAGTGATGACAAATTACAATAAACATTTGTTTCTAGTTATTGCAGCTGAAGAGGGGTGAAACCAGTTTCTGAACCTAAGGGGAAATTGATTTATTAATTATATGTATTATACCTATTCAGTTGTCTGACTTAAACAGCAATTAGATTATTTTCAACCTAAGATTACTTAAATTCTTAGATTATATTTTCATACTGTATGAACGGATGACTTAGTTTATGAAATATGTGAAACAAATATCAAATATTAGTGTTATTTCTCTACGCATTCAATTTATATATTACTAGGACCCACATTAAACTTATAATAATATTCAATGGCAAAGATAAGAAAATTCAAAATACTACAATGCATTTTACTAGAACTGTAATGTTAATTTTAATTCTTATAAGTGAATTCCTACTTTTTAATTGTGGAAAACTTGGAGTGAATGCTTTAAATGAAAATAATCCATCTTGTATTAACTACTGTGAAACAATATCAAGATTTACTAGTGCTTGAAAATAATGGTTAAAATATTTAGGTTTTGCTTTGACATTTTCCTTTTCAAACAAATCTTGCGGGTTTGTAAAAAGCTATCACTCTTTTTGGGACTGAACATTGTACATTTATGCATTCTATATTTAGAATCTTATTTTGCCACCTGATACCTTTGGCCCACAGTATAATTATAGGTCTAAAACACTACATATAATCCTGATTTAAACTTGTTTAGTCTACAGTCCTAAGGATGCTTACTGTATCTAAAAGCGTTTTCATTTTGTTTTCAATTGCTAGCTTGTGGATTTTCAGTACTTTTAGTACTTTTAGGCCCTAGACAAGCTAATTTCTGTCTCAGTAACATGTTTTACTTAAAAGCAGCTAGGACTTTCTATTTTTTTCTTAGTTAGAAAAAGGAAGTGAGAAGCAGGACTTCTTAAATATACAGATAAAAGCCTTCATTTTGCTTTAGGGGATAAGGGCAAATTTAGACATCAAAGGTAAGTAGGAATGAGTGGGTTCTTCTGGAGATTATACATAACACACACTACCTTTAAAAATCCAATACTAAGACTGAAGATTTCAGAATAACTGAAGAAATAAGTTTTAAGACTTTAAATATGCTTTCATAAGAAAATAACATAATAAGACATTACTTGAAAGGTAAAAGAACAAAAAGAATAATGACTAATAAGATCAAAGGTCAAATAGTTATGAAGCTAGGGTCCATTTCAAAATATTTAACTTACTTGAACACTAAAACTGTTCAGTCAACTGTTCAAACTGTTCAGCAAACACGAAATCCTCTAGGGCTGCACCCTTTGACATATAACAGTAGTATATTTCCCTATTCCATTAGTCTGAGGATTTAAATCAAGCATTACAAAATCAGTAGTACTAATAAGCAAACTCAAAAATTAATAAGTGCTTTTCGAGCTTTTGATGTAATATATCAAGGAAGAGCTCTTAATTTGAAAGAGATATGTGTACTCTGTATAAAGGTGGAGCTTGTATATCAATTTAGAATGGAAATCTCTGCACCCCCACATATTATACCAGAAATAAAGAAAAATAAGAACCAGTCTTGCATCTGTTACTACTAGAATTAAATTTCCCCCCTGAACCTTATTATTAATTTATTGTCATTGTTCTGCTCTCTAAATTTTGAGAGGTCCTTGGTGCCCTCTGAGCTTGGTTGTGTTCTTGCAGATGTTTCATTACCCATACTAGGTATCATCATCGGAGTTAGTTATCTAGTCAGGACATCGATTATGTTACCTAGTTTGGATAATGAACCATCTGCAAGGAAACAACTAAGCTCAGAGAGCAACAAGGACCCCTCATTTCAACCCTGAACTACAAATATTTTCCTTTATCAGTCTCTAAATTTTAATCCATGAGTATTTACTTACCTGTGATAAGATGAGCAGCCAATAAGTTTAATAAATAGATAAATAAAAATTGTTTCCTTGAAATTTGTGTTGTATTTCATCTTCTTTGCAGTTGCGTTTTTAAAGCTTTTATTCTTAACTCATCTATAAGTTAACATATTTCTTATTTCTATTCATTCTTCTTTTCAACACTATCATTAAGTCAGCCACTCCCAGTATTATTACAGTACAAGAAGCTGCAACTTCTCTCAGATTTGTGGTTCATTTTGTGTTCAATCCACATTCATTCAACATCCATTCATATTTGACTTTATATTTTCTTGTTTTATCACACATGCTTCTTAAGTACCCATTATTCCCATTTCATTCAACTTTTATGTGTTTTCTGACATATCCAACTTTCAAGTCTGTTTAACATAACCATTGTGCACAGCAAGTTTTACTTCTTTCTACAATAATTATTTACTGTACAGACTATATGATACACTTCAGTGTCAGAACCATTTCTCATACATTTATTCACAAATACATTAAACAAAAGTATGTATTTATTCACAAATACATTTAAACAAAAAGACATAATAGAGGCCACCAAAGACTCAAAAATAAGCACCACAGCCACCTGTGCCTGGAGTTACAGCTGATGCCATACTTGAAACTCAAGAGGGCACATTTCAGAGAGGGGAACCCCCCCCCAATTGCCCATCTAGGTATTGATGATACAAACCAGGTTGGTTCAGTTGAGCTTTTTGCAGGTCAACCTAACATTAAATAGCAACAGCTGGAGACCAAAAGCTTTGGAAACCAGGACTTGGGGTTGAGCACAGGGGGCCAGAACACAAGGTACTGGTATTAAACACTGGGGCTGCCTTCTCCAAGAGAGCCCTGTCTCCTGTCATAGCTCCCCATGCCATCATGATTGCAATGCCCTCCCCTACCATCTCCCCTCTCTCCCTGTTTTGCTTCCCTTCCCTGATCCCAGCTCCCATCCCTAAGGCACTGGAAGCCATCCACATCCAACCTAAACAATCAAGACAGACAGATTCTGCTCAGGTTCTGGCACTCATTGCATCAACCTGACCAGGCCCTCCATCCAACCATCTTACCTATGCCTTCCTTCACACAACTCTTGTATCCTAAACCAAACTTTCCTCTTTTACTCCCCTATACTCTGTACCCCAGTCTTACCCAAGCAGCAGAGAAGCCACCCCCCAAAAAGGATTGGAAGGCAGCAACCCCAGCCTTTTCCCATATGAGGGTAGGAAGACAAATAGGCATACAGGTAGTCTTCAACAAGCCCCAACTCCAGCTACCAAATCTTATAAAGCCACTGGTCCATAAAAATGTTCTTAATTTGTATGCCAGCAACTTCAGTCCCAGATACTCCTAAACAGGCAAGGGAATCCACTGAAATGGCTGCTGTACATGTGGCCTCTTGAGCAGCAGTTGCAAGACACATGGCAGTCCTCCCACAGTTACACTGCCTTGCTCCTGCTCCTGCTGCCATAAACCACCTGGCCACGTGAACCCTCTACTCCAGTGCCCCCGACCTTTTGGGTACCAGGGACCAGTTCCGTGGAGAAAGGTTTTTCTGCGGACTGGAGGGTGGTGGTGATTTTGCATGCTGCCTGCATCCTGCAGATGGGGCTTTGTGTGTGCGGCCCGGTTTCTGGCAGGCCACAGACCGGTGCCGGTCCACAGACCGGGGGTTGGGGACCTCCGCTCTACTCCACCAGGGTCTCCACTGAGCAGAACCCCCTAGCCACGATCACATCCTCATCTTGTGCCCGTTGAGTCTGTTTTTATATTCTCTGGGGCAGCAGAGCCAAGATGGAGGACAGCTAAGGTGCTAATTATTTCTGCTCATTCTGCTGTGCTGCTGCATCCTCTGGTGTCTGTTCCACAGTTAGAGCAAAGGCAGCTGATTTACAGCACCACTGAGGTTCACTTCATGCTCACCAAGGAGCCTCCATAATGGAGGTGTCACCCACCCCCTGACCCAATCTCACTTGGTTGCCACCCAGGAAAATATCAACAGGGCTCCACTGGCTTTCCAACCCTCTTGGTCCATTGCCACCGCGCCAGCTCCCATTTTTTGATTTAAAAAAATATCAGAATTTGCATTTGAACAAAATTAAAGTATGGCTGTTTAGATCAGCGGCTTGTTTTTACAATCTTAGGCACACTGTTACTCTTCATGGAGAAATAGCAATCATGGCAAGCAAGTTGATATATGGAAAAGATTGGGCAGTGAATACTCCACAATGGCTGGTAGAAACTCAGGCTTAATAGAGTTTTGATATTCTCTTCGGTGAATAAAATGGTCCTCCGCTTATGACCACAATTGAGCCCAAAATTTATGTTGCTAAGCAAGACAGTTGTTAAGTGAATTTTGCCCCATTTTATGATCTTTTTTTGCCACAGTTGTTAAGTGAATCACTGAAATTGTTAAATTAATAACACAATTGTTAAGTGAATCTGACTTTGCTTGTGAGAAGGTCACAAAAGATGATCATATGATGCATGACACTGCAATCGTTATAAATATATGCCAGGTGCCAAGCGTACCAAATTTTAATCACGTGACCATGGGGATGCTGCAAGAGTTATAAGTGTGAAAAACATTTAAAAGTCACTTATCCCAGTGCTATTGTAACTTTGAACGATCACTAAATGAATGGTTGTTAAGGACTACCTGTAATTGAAATTAGCAGCAGCAGTGGTGATAGTTTTTGTGGAAAGGGAATAGTGAGCAAATATTTTACCTTTTTACCACCTTAGCTATATAACTGTGGAAAACAACATAGTAATTAAAACTGAGATAATGTCAATTCCAGTGGTATTTTAGTTGTTATTGAACTGAGGTTCTACTGAGATGTAGAAAAACAAGCTTCTGTACTACTAAAAAGATGGAAAACATTTTACTATCCTCTTCAGCATCTAAAATTTTGCTGGTCAAATTAACACACAAGGTTGGGCATTATATTTAAATTGTCTAAATGTTTACTAATACTAAAATAAGTATTAAACGGGAAACCTAAATGTTATAATTGTGTTTTTCCCAGGACGTCAGACTCAAAGTCATAGAAATGGAATCTCTATACCTGTGGAGAAACGTACAGAAAATGGGGTATGTGGCAAATTGCATATTAATTGTATATGTATTTTCAAGTTGATTTGTATTTTTAAACCTGGAATTTTGGCATCCTCGAGTGAGTTTTTATAATTAAGACAGAAATAAATAAAGTAAGATAAAATAACAACCAGCATTTTGTAAGGATGCAATATCCTGTGTGATTTTGGTAATTTTACTTCTGCAATCTTCTACAGTCTAATGTGAGAATACCAGAATCTCACATGTCTTCATTGGAATTTTTTTTAAAAACAACATTAGGATTAATTAGTCTATCTGGGCAAGTTATGCCTACTTTGGCTTTCTCAGACAGTATATTTTAAAATTTCTAAAACACATTTTAAAGTAAAATATTTTACATAGCTTTCCCGAAGGCAAACAATTTTGCATTTTACAAATTTGGCAAGGATTTCTTTTATAAAATTTATGACAGTTGACGGCATGCCTTTTTTCCCCCTCCTGAATTTAACATTAAAAAAAAGTTTTATATGGAATATTTATAAGAATTTAACCCACTGGTATTTCTATTATACACAAAAAGTTTTCAATATATGTTATATATTCCAAAACTGTGTTATTTTTCAACAATTTACTGATAGTAGTAATGTAGACTATTACAACAAATTTTAAATAGTGTTTTTTAAATATTCAGTGCCAGTATTTACAATTACACAAAGTTTCAATGCAGCTGTTGTGATTGTGTGGCATCTTCATGTATTGAATACTATCTTGGAAATAAATACCACATTTCTGCCATTAGTACCTAGAATGAAATACTTGCAGTATTCTTATATATTATATAAAAGAGCTTTATATAATCATATTAGCATCCCATTTCCCACAACAGACAGCTTTTAAGCAAATGCATGAACTCAGTAATTTCCTGACTGTTGAATAAATAGCTTTAGATTTATTTTTTTAAACTTTAGAGAAACCTATAGCAATATGGGATTTAGGAAAAGGTTTGCCATTGCCTCCTTCCTGGGGCTAAGAGAAAGTGATTGGCCCAAGATCACCCAGTTGGCTTTATGCCTAAGGTGAGTGTAGAACTTATGATTTTTCAGTTTCTAGCTCAGTGGTTTAACCACTGCACTAAATTCTTTTTATCGGCTATGCTGGTTCTGAATTCCAGTGTCTTTATATATGTAGACCTATTAATATATTACACTTATATCCTGCCCAGCCCCAAAGACTCTATGAAGTTAAGATTACAAAAATAAAACAATAGTAAGACATACAGAAATAAACGATAACAGAAGTTAAAATCCTGTGCTGCATGTTTCAACTCCAAATGATCTGTCAAGTAGTCATGTCTTTTCAGAAAATAGCATAAAAATATTCATATACTTCTGAATGTTACATTTATTTGCTAAAATCTATTTGGTTTGTTTCTATTCTTATTCTTTAGAAAGCAGAATTTTTAGAAAACTTTAGATAGCTATTTTATTTCAGTGATAAATGTTTATTTCAGCTATCCAACACTAGTAAGACTCTGGACAACATAGAAAATTAAAAAAAAACAGTAAAAGCATTTAAAAACTTAAAACCACACAGGCGTACAAGCCATAAAAGTTTCTATTCTGCATTGTTTGTGTTTTGAAATTTAAATCCATAGTCAAGTGTAAAAATGGAACTAGCTTAAACTTCTCCATTGAATATGAAAAGGACAATGCATTGAGCTAATTAGACTTGACAGCTGATGTGATCTTGTCATGATTAGGCTTTTCACTGCTAGCAAAATCCACTAGACTTTTTCATTCATTGATTTCTGATTAATGCCCAGGGGCAATTTTCCATATTGAAGAAGGATTTGGATAAGAGGAGAAGGGGGCTTTTGTTTTTGATAGAAGATACAAAGCCACCTGAGATTTATTAGATCTACACAAACTGAGGATGAGAGCTTATTTCTTATGAGATTTGGGAGTTATTGACCAACTTAGTTTGTGAATAATATTTTTGTAGCTCATTGGTTTTACTATTAATATTAACAATACACATTTGCTTATTGTTTCAGTAATCATACTTAGCTATGAAAATAAATGGTGAAATAAAAGAAATGGTACTACAAGAGTTATTATATTTACATTTGGCGATTGTACAAATTTCTTATGGAACACTGTCAACAATTTAGCTGAAAAAGAAATAATGTTGTAATGAAAATGTGTGAGGCAAGTAAATGCTTTTTGATGCCTGTAGCATTAAATTTAATCATGTGCTGTTTTGAATGTCTGTTTTTTGAGGCTGTGTCACCTTCATAAACATTGCGTTATCCACAATGTTGGAAAAACAAAAATAAAGTAAAGCCTATGGTATTTCAGAATCTTTTAATGAGCCTTAATCATAGCAGGTTAGAGCATATCACACTAGGATGGCTTTGTTTCCTCTTTAAACATCCAGAAAAATCCAGTTTCACAAGTCACATGAAAAGGAATAGTATTTATTTATAGTGCTTAATGAGGCATTTCTATTATTCGTAATTGCTTTTGAGGGATGAATTATAGTAAACACAGCATTCATATTTTGGCTTGCAGTTCTTTCCAGTTTCATTAAAAGGAGGATGGAAATCATTTCATCACTGAGCAGTCTTCAGTTTGTAGTATCTTTTGTACATTTCACAGTGAACCGATGTGCAGTCAATAGATTATCTTTTTTTCTATTTGCTTTAAAATTAGATTACATTTATTACAACTTTGGAACTGATTATCAGTTATTAAAGAGAAAATGCACTACATGTTTGTCACAAAATGAAATATTTGTCACAAAAGCAATTCATGCTCTTCTTTTAAATGGATCATTAAGAAGTACATAAGAAGTGATAAGCAGAGGAAATGACAAGAAAAATATTCAAGATTACCTTGTTTTGATTCTTTTTGGTATAAAAGGAGGTAGGGTTTTGGGAATTCAAAGTTGCATTAAAATACGCTACCCAGTTGAGTTTCTGTAGCTCTTGTGGTGTTTTGTCCTGGCCTATCTGGTAGGGCTGAAAGTAGGATTCTCTGTTCAACCCTTGTTTCCAAGTCCAAGCACTTTCCAATGCTGTCTGACCCTGTGTGGCAAGACTTGTCTAGTAGTCTTGAAGAACCGCCAAGCAAATGTGGGGAGCAAAAGTTTGTTCTGTATTTGGTTTCTATAGGACCTTTCTGATATCCCCTTCATAGATAGGAGGGTAGACTAAATCTGATAAGGGAGGTGGTGTAGAGGAGTACAGAGATCTTCTTTAAGAAAGAATGTGAGGGTGGTTATGTAAATGCAAGTCAACCCTGAGAAAGAGATTGGGTTGAGGAAAAAAAACCTCAAGATTACCCCGCCCTGATTTTCTTGGGTACAAAAGTGGGCAGAGAGAAACTTGTGTCAGGTATTGAATATTATTATAACCTGTGACATAGAATTCTAATAGTTCTTGTGATTTCTGTTTCCTGTTCTGCCCCACCTTGAAGGGCTGACAGTAGCAGACTGAATGAGGACATATAACTGAATGCACAAAAGACTGCTTAACATACAAAAAGATAATGTATTTTTTTCTTAGCTGGACAGTTCTGACCTACTTCCTTTGAACTGCAGCATGGGTTTATTCCTAGATTTAAATCCTTGAATCTTTGTACCAGATTTCAGCATAGCCAGCAGCATATTTGCACAGTTAAAGATTTTAATCTCTTCTCTTTTAGGGAAATTTCAGCAGGTCACAATTGCACAGCCAAAATACTGATTAGAGTCAGTTGTAAAAAGCATATGACTTTATTGTTACAACTACTTCATTGTCTGCTTTTCTGTTTATTATGGGCACAGTTCAGTACTGGTTATGATAAATAATAACACATATGAACTAACACCAGATTATTTGAAATACTATCTTTTCTCATATAAATCTTTTGGAAGAGACCTTTCTTTCTGCCTTCCTATTATCTGAGGAACACTTATTCCCAGAACATGGAGGTTCCTGACAAAAGAAAATAATATATTCTGCTGCTGGCAGCATCTTTTTCTTCAAATTGGGTTGGGTATGATGCTGCTGAAATTGTATTTAATCTATAGCTAGTGTTATTTGTTAATGTTTAATTGCTTTGTCTTTTAATTGCAACTTTGCTGTTGCCCACAATTTAAAACAGTGTTTTAATGGAATGTTATATTATTTTTTTTAGGGACGCGGTGGCTCAGGGGCTAAGACGCTGAGCTTGTCGATCGAAAGGTCGGCAGTTCAGCGGTTCGAATCCCTAGTGCCGCGTAACGGGGTGAGCTCCCGTTACTTGTCCCAGCTTCTGCCAACCTAGCAGTTTGAAAGCACATAAAAAATGCAAGTAGAAAAATAGAGACCACCTTTGGTGGGAAGGTAACAGCGTTCCGTGCGCCTTTGGCGTTTAGTCATACCGGCCACATGACCACGGAGACGTCTTCGGACAGCGCTGGCTCTTCAGCTTTGAAACGGAGATGAGCACCGCTCCCTAGAGTCGGGAACGATTAGCACATATGTGCGAGGGGAACCTTTACCTTTACCTATATTAATTTTTTATTATAAACAATGGCATAAGGAGAACTTTGGCGACTGTTTTTTAAAAAGTAATATTAATAGTATAATTAACCACATTTTAAATTATATTGCTAGATGAAGTGTCCAGTGTGGATATAAATATAAGGCCTATGCCTACCTTGAAAAAATGTGAGTTTTTTTAAAACTGTAATGACTTTAATGAAGTTTAGTTTAATGACTTAATTTTTTAAAGCAGCATCTTTTTAAGCTTTCATGGCGGCCTAAAATATCAGAGAAATGCTATGCTCCTATGAGGTGCAAAACATTTATTCTAAATCATTTTTGAAGTATACAAAGCCTTGATAAATATGACACTAGATCATTAGATAGTAAGCTCTGTCTTCGTTGTTTCGATTTTTGTATCCAAATAGTTTCCCTTTTTGTCTAGATTTAGTCAATCTTTTTTTTCTATAAAGCTAAATTATTGCTACTGTAAAATTTACATTTTCCTTCCCAAATGGATTCTGTGATTTTGTGAATTAATTTTTAAAAAGCATCAGTGATTATTTCAGTATTTATTTATTTATTTTACCCATCAGTAGCAACAGGTTCAAACTGTTACAGATAACAGGTTACAGTTAGAATAAGGCTGGTGGACTTCATCCCCTCTCTGTCCTTTTCTACTTTAGGAATTCCAGTACGGTATGTCCTACTAGTCCTGTATTACCTTATCTTTCCAGCACCTTCTTTTCTTCTTAGCCGTTGTTGTCTCTGATAAGTCTCAAATTAAGCATATCCCAATGGCTACTCTACCCCCGTTTTTTCACTGTCTTCCTTCTCCCCTATCGCTATCCCTCTCTCATTAATCTATCTTCTTTCCTACCATCCCAACACACTACCCCTGCATGGATCAAAATATTTCTTTTCATTGTATGAATAAATAAAAAACACATCTGTTGTATTCTGGACATGAACGGAAACATCAAAATCATACACGTTTTGGTTTCAGTATCGACAAACAAAATCAGCTGTTCCGTAGATGGATTGTTTTTCACATCTATATAACAGATTTTAAACAGATATGAAAACACTATCTTCAAGATTCCAGTCTGCAATTTATTTGGCACATGTGTTTCTTCACATACCGCTGCAGTAGCAAAATATATGAAAATTACAGGTTGATAAGCACAATCACATGCCAGGGAACTATATATTTATCACATTTCCACTTCATTGTTTTTTAAGACTGCTGTTTCTAGTACTGGTGTGCATAGAAACTTATCTTTGGGAATTGAAGTGTACATCAGCTGATAGAGATACTTTTAAATAAATGAAGAAAATAAATCATGCAGGCACTTCTGTTGAATAACAGAATTATTTTAATCATGATATATAACGTTCTTTCCAGTTCCTTGTCACTGGGATATGATAGAACTAAAAATAAAGTGAGACTTCACTGGCTATGTTTCCAGTAGGTGATACTAACTTTGCTCTGAAACAGTGGTTCTCAACCTTTCTAATGGCGCTCCCCCCGCACCACAGTGACCCCCTCCCCGTCCCCTCCCCGCGCGGGATGAGGTGACAAAGGGGGCATGGCACCAGGGGCGAAAGGCGCAAGAACCCAAATGGCGGCGTCCGGGCGGGTGGGTGAAGTCTCCCACTTCTGTAGCTACCGGCTATCCGGCGACCCGCAGGCACGGCCGAACCGGGAGCATTTCACCCCTGCAAGTGACAGTGGCACCAAGATGGCGGGTTAACGCGCGCGGCAACCCCTGTGAAATGGTCGTTCGACCCCCAAAGGGGTCGCGACCCACAGGTTGAGAACCGCTGCTCTAAAAGATTCCTCAGATGTAATAAGTTGAAGTATAAATATTATGTTTTAATAGAAGTTTTTCATTCATAGGTAGTATGGTCAGAATTATATTTGAACCAGTTTTATTTTAAGAGCAAGATTTCTCAGTTAATAGAAAGAAGCCAGTAGTTTGTTAGAAAGTGAAGCTCAGAATGAATTTTTGGAATCTGTGTGGGAGTAGTTATCTACCAGAATGCCTTTTATGAACACTGGAAATGCATTATTATTCTATTGTCAGTAAGTGCCATGAGGTTTTTGTGTCTTACATGTGATAGGCTCAGGTTTGTTTTGAAAAATAAATGATGTCATTCAGAGAACAACTATATAAGTAGTATGAGTACAATATTTAGTTATTTGGGCTCTTAGACTTTAACAGGATTAGAAATATTGTTGTTTTCTTTGAGCTTTGTTTTCTAATAGAAGACTTTCATTTGGATGAGAAGAATTGCAAATATTTTTCATCCATTTTATCTGAACTGTAACTGAATTAAAAAGAATTAAAATTAAAAGCTTGAATCCTTTTCAGGAAAACTGTATTACTTGAGAACAAATGTATTATGAAGTTATTTAATTTTCAAAGACTTGGCTGCCCTACTTTGATGGGCCAAACATACTGGTGCTGATCTTCAAAATTTGCAGCTCTGAAGCTGAGCGTCTTTCCTGTTCTTCTACAACCATCTTTTTCTCATGTGGAGAAAGAGGAAACAGCCAAGCATAATGCTACAGGTTTAAACCTTTGTTGTTGTTGTTTCTGTTTTGTTCATATACCACTGCAGAATAGTCATTAATGGTAAAGATTTGTCTAAATGTGTAGAAAGTATATTTGTGTCTAGAAGGTTATCGTCATAATTTGCTGTTATGAATAGAAGGTAAAATGCTATATTTTGGAGATGCTTTAGTTATTTAGTCCTTCAGTATTATGAAATATAGGCACTTAACTGTAATATTTTGGGGGAAATGCTAAATTAAATTTTAATGTCTTACTGATTTTTATATGAGAAGAAATTGCAGTTGGAACTATATCCTAGTCACAAGTTAAACTTTTTCTAAAGACGTGTATGCAAAAAAAAAATCTTATTGAAAGAGTCCAAGACATGGCTCAATAGATCTGGATAGAAGTAACTTTCTTTTTACTGGCTAGTGTTTTTATTTCCCTCATCCTTCTTGTGTTTTTTGATTTAGTATAGTTCAGACTCATGGATTTTAATATGCTGTATCAAACGTTGTAATATTTAAGCCATTAGGATTATGATGCATTCTTCTGTTGACTTTGTTTCGGTAATTGAATATTGTATTATTATGCACAATTATTTGATGGTAAAACAATTCCAAAGATACTGTTCAATTGTGAAAAATAAAATAAAGTAATGAAAAAACATGTGCATTCATTAATCATGATCACCATACTAATTATCAGATAATTTTGTTTGGTAGACAGACCAGGCTATCTTGAAATTCACAGTCCAAAACTGGTAGAAATTCAACATTATTAATAGAGAGGAAAAATAAGTCGTCTGCTTTATGAAAGGAGAAAATATATTGTATATGAAATTGTAAAAACAGAAATCTTTATTTAGTAAATGTGTAATTTATTTCTTTTAAAAAGTATGTTTTCCACTAATCAAGAAATGAAGCAATATGTTTTTGTTTAGTACAGATTTCATATTTTACAACCATAGAGTAATAATATCATTTTTGTTATTTTTCTGTTTAATAATAATGCAGTATTATAAGGTACTAGACAGCCCATGAACCATTGGGTCATCCTTTCAGAAATATTTCATTATATTAACACGAAACAGAATGACAAAATATGTGGGCAAAAAAGCAGTGGGAGTGACTTCCAACTTCCTGCTGGCTTCCCTATTGACTTTGCTTGTGGGAAGCTTGCAGGGAGCAATGGAAATCACAGTCGCATGACTGTGGCCAGCCATGGTGACGCTGCAGCGGCTACAACTTTGCAAATACAAACGATGTGAAGATCCTTGAAATTTCAATGTGTATGAGTGTATGGAGCTCAGATTTTGCATACATTTTAAGTTATCAGATTTGAGGTATCTCAATTCAAAAATGTTTGTGCTATGACGCACAGTTGGGCTAATTGAAAGTTACAAACACACAGGAGAACTTTAATAGATTTTCAGTAAACTGATTTCTGTACAGCATCCGATGTATAATATATACACAGTATGTAAAAAGTTTAAATACTTATTACTGAGTTTTTTTAATTTGGGGGTTTTATATTTAGGATTGTTCTAGGATTTTGTTAGTTATGTTACTGGTTTTTGTGGGTTTTTTTATAATTCATTGTTCGTCTACTTTTTGCTAAACATTTAAAAAAATTAAGAAACTTTGATGTGTCAGGCATGTAAAAGATATATTTCAGGAAGCTAAATTTTCAAACGTATTTCATATGTAATGTATATGTGTCATTTTGGAGCTCTGTTTTGTCCTGAGATTGAGTAATAAATTATTGCTTGCTTTTAATTTTTTTCCACTTGTGAAACTGAAATTGTTTTATTATATCTCCATTGAATGCTCTTCCTTTTTTACAATTAATATTTTTTCTTTATAGGTTGGAAATCCACGTGTTGAACTCACACTGTCAGAACTTCAGGATATGGCTACCAGGCAGCAACAGCAAATTGAAAATCAGCAGCAAATGTTGGTTGCCAAGGTAAAACTTCCATCAGACTTTGAAAATATACTCTCTAGAAGATTTTTTAAATCTGACTGTACGAAAAATGATGTAATTAAGAATTGCTGCAATTCAGTACTGTTTTTTCTTGCTTAAAATGCTGCTACAAGTGTACATATGCAACTGACCTTACATTAGGATTCTTAGTGAAGGTAGCATAATTGGTGATACTGCACCAATGCAGCAAAAATGACTAGGATATTTTATAAGGCAGCAATTGAAACACAACACACATTTTATAGCCAGGTGTTTTGTTTTGTTTTGTTTTGTTTTGTTTTGTGTTTTATTTTTTGTGTTTTGTTTTGTTTTGTTTTGTTGTTTTGTTTTGTTTTGTTTTGTTTTGTTTTGTTTCATCAATAGTTATTTGGAGGTAGTATGAATTAAGCTGCCCAGACTATTTATTTCATCTCTGAGAATAACACCTCTGGTTCTTCCTCTTTTTTTCTTTTGGCTGGCCCAGTTTCACCTGTTTATTTGAGCTCAACTGAAAATTTAGTATGGGTGCTTTTAAATTAAGCATAGAGTGCTCTGTGAATGTCAAGAATGTTAAGAATAGAGATAATCTGAGTTTCCAAAGGTTCCAAAGTAAATATTAAATTGTACCAATTGATTTCAGAATAATTAAAAAATAATAATATATAATTACCAGTAGTATACGGTTTTAAACATGCTTACAGTACAACTGGACATGAATAGCATGTTCAGTTCTGGTGCAGAAAGAACAACCTATATTATGAAGGGACTGTAATGAATCCCCAGTGAGCAAAGGTTATGGCATATTTAGTTCAGAAAAGGAGTAAATAAGTGGACGATTGATATGTAAAAATTGTCCATGGTATATAGGCTATTTGTCTGAACAGGGCTGTATTTTATCTATTAAAATTCCAAAAACAAATTGATACATAATTGATACAGTGTATATATTTTAATACTGAAGTATTTTAGCATATGTTACTAAAAATATGTGCTATATTAGAGGGCAGAAATGAATTTTAGTTGTTGTTTTGTGTAATAACAAAGTGCTATGAGAAAAAAGGAAGCATTTCCTGTATTTGTTCAATTCATAGGCTGTGATTCTAATATATATCTTGCTTTGGATCTCTTTATCTTTATATGTTTGTAATCCCGATAGTCACTGTTTCCTTTGGGAAGTTGTGTAATGGAGTGTTGGGACCAATTTTTCAGTGGAAGGAAGCATGTTCGAGTAGCAGGAAGTACGCTTTACAGGAAACTTGCAACTATGTTGGAATGAATAGTTCGCTTGAATTCTTAAAATGTATATGAGGTTTGATCTTCTTACAGGTTTGACAGGGAGTTAATATTTGTTTCTAGACTCAAAAGGAAAAAGATCGGCAGGCAAGAAAGCTTTAACTAATTTAAAGACTAGCTGTCTCAGCATGCTTTTAATACTAACAGACTGACTGGTAATATTTTTCTAAAAATAAGACAGAATGATTACATGTACTTGTTTTGATAGGAACAACGTTTGCGTTATCTCAAGCAACAAGAACGCCGTCAACAACAGTCTGTGTCTGAGAGTGAAAAGCTTCAGAAACTTAAAGAACGAGTAGAGACCCAAGAGACTAAGCTGAAAAAAATCCGTGCCATGAGGGGGCAGGTGGACTACAGCAAAATTATGAATGGCAATTTGTGTATGAGCGATTTCTCCCCATTTCTGTAATACTTGTTACTTGACTTTTTTGATCCATTATTTGATTTAGAGATAGTCATGCAGTGAATGCCTGTCAAACTACTGTGGTACTTCAGATATGGAAAGCAATCATCTGAACCATTTTGAACATGGAGTTAGTTGGAAGCCATTTCTGCTATTACACTTTTATTTTCCACCCCCTCCATTTTTCATGACAAAGTGCTGTATCAGAATATAGCCAAGTTTACATTATTTTTCAGCATGTTGTGAGCACACACTTGATTAAGAATGAGATATAAAAGTTCGTGTGTAGTTAAAACTGTTAAACTTGGTATGAATTATCTGAGCAATGTAAGACATTCATATATTTCAGTAAGCCAGGATTTTTTTTAAAAAAAAATGTGGCTTATTATGTGAGCCATAATGGTCTACTTTACATATAGTTCACCATCCTGGAGATCCGACAGGTTCCCATCCTTTTTATCTTCCAGAGAGCATCCAAGATCTGGCTCTTCCCCCCGGCCCTGAGATAGGGTGAGGTCATAGTGGGAGGGGGCATAGTTTGATTTTAAGGTGGGTATACAAAAGTTTTACATAAATATAATTCTGAGACATTATAGATTTACATACCATGCTTATTCAAAAAGGAAAGCACACGATTAATCAAATTCGAATCAGAAGAGTTATTCAGTATTAATATTCTCAATTTTTACTGTTTTTAGAGAACCTCTTAATATTATTTCTTTCAAACATACAATATTTATAAATGCATACACTGAGTTTCTTAAGTCCTTAAGTACAAATGCAGGCTTCTTTGTTTATGGAATTTATAGGCTGGTTGTGGCATAGTGGTTGTGGAATTTATAGGCTGCAATGCTTTGGACATGGAGCTGGATTGTACAATTTATAGGCTGCAATGCTTTAGACATGGAATTTATAGGCTGCAATGCTTTGGACATGGAGCTGGATTGTACAATTTAGGGCTTAAGTTTTCATGTCGGTATTCTCAGCTTCCCATGTTTGTCCTTTATTGCTTGTATGTCCTGAGTGTAGGGAACAGAAATAAATTGGACTTTTTATTTATTTAGGGATCAGAAAACTTACAGCAAGAGAATATCATAATGAACTTCTGTCAGATCACAGTTTCTCCATTTCTCATTCTTATTTTGCTCATAGAGATACAATGCAAACCAATAAAGAATGATATTTGTAGTTCTGGGTTGAAATGAGTCGTCCTTGGTGCTCTCTGGGCTTGGTTGTTTTCTTGCAGATGTTTCATTACCCACACTAAGTAATATCATCAGTGCTAGTCATTGGGTAATGAAACATCTGTAAAAAAACAACCAAGCTCATGAGACGCCTCATATAATGCAAAGATTGCAAGGATATAATTCTAAAGTGTTGCATGTAATCTCTGATACTCATTGATATTTCCCTTTTTTCATTTTAATTGTAGCTACTGAAATTGAACATATCAGTGCCATGTTCCAGGAGAAACAACAAGAATTACAAGCTGCAGTGTTAAAAGTGGACCAGCTTACTCAACAATTAGAAGATCTAAGAAAAGGGAAATTGAATGGGATCCAGTCTTATAATGGACAGATGACAGGACCTGCAGCTATAGAATTAAAAAAATTATATCAAGAGCTACAGGTAAATAGTTAAGATATTTACTTATTTATTAGCAGAAGTGTAGCCTTTTCTCTAGTTCCTTTGGTCTTTTAAAAATCAGTCATTTCTCTACAACAAAATAAAACAAAAATAGAGAATCCATCAAAGCTGAACAGGACGCATCAGCTATGTTGCACTAACAGTTCAGCCATAGATATTTATTGGGCAACTCCTACAGGTAATCTTTGAGTTATGACAGCAATTGGAACCAGGATTTCCATCACTAAATAATTTCATCATAAAGTGTAATGGCAGTCATGATTGCCATTGTACCCCCAGGACCACATGGGTAATTAAGCAAGGACATCATGTAGCTGCAACATGGGAAGAGGCAGAAGTTCCAGGCAAGGAGGCTGGTGGGTGAGAGCTACAGGTGGGCAGTTGAGTGGACTCTATAGAGTGCAGGTCATGAGATAAAATGCTGGGAATGATTTGCAGCCTCCCACCGGCTTCCCCATTGATTTTGCTTGTGGGAAACCAATTCGGAAGGTAAGGTCACAAATGGCAATCATGTGACCACGGGATACTGCAACTGTTGCAATTGCAAGCCAGTTGCCAAGCATCCAAATCATAATCACATGACCACGGAGACACTGCAATGACTACAATTTTGAGAAACGGTCTTAAGATCCCCTCATTCAGCACTGACATAACTTTGAATGGTTCCTGAATGAGTGGGCATAACCCGAGGACTACCTGTACCTCTGATAGTTTCTCCCATTCCACCAGATGCAATAGGATGGGCATATTCAGGTCCTTTCTATGAAACTGTTATCCTGTGGAAATGAGAAGGTGTCCTATGTCAGAGTGCCTGCCCTGTTGATTGGGCATTGCCTCTTCCTGAGATTTAGATGATCACATCTGTCTTGGCTTTCCAAAAAAGGCTGTTAAAACTAGGTTTTTTCTCCAAGTGTCAGGGCCAAGGTACTATTGGGAACCTATTAGTTAGCTCCACTTATTTTTCAGAGTGTGTTCCCCAGCACATCACGTAAAGGCCAACTATGGGTTTTGATCTAAAATCATAAGTGAGATCCAAGGATATATGTGAAAATGTGCAATGTATGCTTGCTACAAATTGCTTTTCTGGAGAAACCACAGGTCCTCAAATTAAGGGAAAACGAGACTGTAGTCTAAAATTACTTTAAGTCCTGTTACAACATACATTTCTGCTCCGCAGTATATTCAGTTCAAAAATAAGCAGAGAATGAGGAGGGAAATTACACACCAGCACTTTTCTGCTCACCTCTGAAATGAGCTAAGCAGTAGCAGTAGGATACTAGGAGATCTAGAATGAACTTCTGATATTAGCTCACACAATTTAGGTAGTATTCTGACTTTGTCTGACTAGCTTAAAACCTCACATGATCACATATAGATTATTTTTGGTCAGACATATAGATTTCTAGCTCTGCAAAAGTTGGTCTGCAGTGGGCTAGACCTGAAATTCTGATGGGATTCTATCTCCCTGCATAGATACACTTTAAGTGAATGAAATTCCCTTACTTTTCTCTCAGCTCCTGAAAAAGAAGGTTTAGGTTTGGGTGTCTTAAACAACAGTCTCTTATCAAACCATTGAGTTTCAGAAATTTCTGATACACACGAACTACTGTCATTTCATATTTTTTTAAATGAAACCAATTTCATAGCATGCATGTTTAGATCTTGTCTGCTGGATCTTAATTCTTTTCACATTAAATATCTGTGAGTAAATTTGGATCAACTTTGAATGATGATTATATATATTTTTTTAAAAATAGATTCGCAACAGGCTTAATCAAGAACAGAATACTAAACTTCATCAACAGAAAGAACTTTTGAACAAACGTAACATGGAAGTGGCTATGATGGACAAACGAATCAATGAGCTACGCGAGCGCCTGTACAAGAAAAAAGTTGAGGCACGTCAAAAAGAAAACATCCCTGTAAGATAAACTATTAAAAGGGCCACATTTCAGTGAGTTCTGTAAAGCCCAATGAATTTCCATTTTTATGCAGCTGTAGCATTCTAATATTTGGAAATACTCTTAAAGTTAGTGAGAAATGTATAACTTTTTAAAATATTTATTCACACCACAGATACACGTGTGATTAAAAATGTGTTACATACGCTGGCAAAATCTGGTGTTTATTTTCAATACTGCATAAAAGGTTGAAACGTATGAAACACATGACAACTTAGGGAGAATGCTCTGTAATCTGAAAAATACTAATTCTTGCACAGAACGCTCTTATAATTAGAACAGTAAAATAGAAATTGTATTTACTTTTTTATTAAATGTACTTGCCACCTATCTTGCCAAAGGAGAAATGATCTCCTCATCTCTTGATTTTCCTATCGGCTATCTATTAATATTTCTAGCCACATCCTTCTCCCTTAAAACCAGTAGAATGTCAGTGGGAAACCTCTGGCCATCTATAACTTGCTGAACCACAATTTGCAGAACCTTCAGCGGTTGTGGCCAATCAGAGAGAAATCTGTCAGGTGTACTTTTGTAACATATGAAAGGCTGCAGTTTCTTCAACCTTGCAACTGGAAGAAAATAGATTATATCTGAGATAATGTCTGATCATTCTTTCTATATTGAAGTAGACATTGAGTGATTTAAGGTTTCCAGCATTGAAGGTGTTCATATTATTAAGAAATACAAATTATAAAGGTGTGTGTGTGCCTGACTTCATCATAAAATCTATTTTAAAAAACGTGCTCTCTCTTAAAACGTCCAATAAGATTGAAATGAAGGAAGTGGAGTAGATGGCACTAATTACTTTTGAGCTTCAGTGAAACAATTCTAGCTTTTATTTATTTTTTAAAATGCATATTAACATAACTTTGGGTTTGTTATTTTTTTAGTTAAATCGGATAAATGGAACTTCCTCGCCACAGTCCTCATTGAATGCTTCAGGCAGAGTTGCAGCAGTTGGGCCATACATTCAGGTTCCTAGCTCCAACAACTATGCTGTACCCCTTGACCCAGTAAAACCACAGTCCCTCACAATTACTACTAGCACAACTCATGGAAGGTCCAAATCTGGTAAGTAGCTCTTATTGATTCTACTTGTTCTGTGCAGAGGAGTATTTCTTTAGGATGGCCCTCTATCTCTTGGGATAAAATACTGAAATAAAACCAAATGGCCCCTGCAACTTTCTTTGATTTTAATAATCTTGGGATAAATATCTCTGTCTCATATTTCTGTTTGGTACCTTTATGGATCTTCTAGATGTGCAGTATTATACAGTTCTGCTATGAAAATTAATTGCAAGAGGCATAGAATTAAAACATTATAACATGAATATTTTTTCAAAAACAGTAAGATTGCTGTTCAGTCGTGTATATGATAATTACGTATAGGCTTCTTTTTGAAAGTTAGCCTTTTTTCTCTAGTAAATTAAATTGAGAGCAATTTCTGAAAAGATTATATACTAAGTATATAAAACAGGTTCATTCAGAATACATGTCACATGTATTCTAATGTCACATTTTTGTTCCTGTAATTTCTGGGGTGGGGTGGGTTTTGTTTTTTTTTAGATGTCACTTATTCATTTTTTTAATTTTTACCCATAACCTACAGGTATTCTTTCTCTTCTTTTTATTTGTGACCATATCTAGTTATTTCCTATAGTTACAAACTATGGGTATGGTGGACAAACTCCAGGTCTATAGAAGATTTCTGGTTTAAACATTATAATGAATTGTCTTATCTCCCTCTCTTCAATCTGGTGTACACAATATTCACTCAGCATCTATCTTTTCTAAAATCTTGCATTATGAATTTGTAGATTATTGACAAATTAAGAAATTCTGATTTTAATATGGGTATGTGAAGTCTTATATACAGATACATGTTAAACAGAAAAAAATGTTTAGAGAGATTTTGTCATATCCACCTGTGTATTTTAGATAAATGTGTATATGAGTTTTTGGGAGGAGGAAAGAAAAGAGAATGATTCAGACATTTTAATGATTAGCAAATCTTAATACTCTCTTTATATATCTAGAAGAAACAGAAGAATTGTTTGTTAACATTAACTGTGATGCCACTTTCAAAATACTGAGGATAATCTCTGTTTCCAAAGAAACATGAATGCATGCATTGTTCATCTCAAAAAGTGCTTTTTCAAAAGACAACTGGACTGTTTTTCCTTGAGTAAGAAGAACAAAACGTTTCATTTCTCATCCAAGAAACAAAATGTTTTGTTCTTCCTCAAGGAAAAAAAACAGTCCAGTTGCCTTTTGAAAAAGCACATTTGAGACAACCGTGAGCTGGATGACTGAGAATCTCCACAGACATGCATTGTTCATCCTACCTTTACTTATATTCTCTGCTGTGTTCAAACAAAACAAATGATGTAATTTTAGAAACATTTTAAACTAATCTTTTTGTAAACCCTAGAATACCTTTCTGACTAGAATAGTTTGGGGATTTTTTTTTTTAAAAAAAATTAAATCAGGAATAAAAGAAAGTTCATACTTTCATTCTTGATCTTAAGAATGTTAGAAACATTCATTTAGAAATGAATTCATTTGATGGTTTCAGAAAGCAGGTCACCCACACCAAATGGCAAAGAAAAATAAAGTTTTCTTCAAGTAAAATTAGAGTTTTTTGGAAGCAGTGCAAAAGTGCTTTGGATATAAGTCTTCTAGGATATTTTCTCAACTTCTTAATCTAGTTATAACCATTGGAATTTTTGATGATGTCCTCTATTCTAGTAATAAACAAGGTTTAACTTTTTGAGATTGGCCGTCTGTGGCCACGTAACTGGGCACCAATAGGGCATCAAACTGAAGAGACTTTAGAAGTGCTTTGTCTTATGTTTATTTTGTGTGACTATGTCAGTGGTTCTCAACCTTCCTAATGCCGCGACCCCTGCTCCGCCGCCTTGACCCCCGCCCCGTCCCCTCCCTGCGCGTGCGCGTTGCCAGTCACCAAGATGGCAGGCTAGCGCGCGCTTAGGCGACCCCTGTGAAAGGGTAATTCGACCCCCAAAGGGGTCACGACCCACAGGTTGAGAACCGCTGGACTATGTGCATATGTCTTGCCTGAAATGAAAATGAGAAAACAATTCTCACAGCTATTGCTTTGAATTTTTTCATATAATTAAATTAAAACCTGGAACTACACAAGTATACAGCTTGTATTTGAGTATATTGGATATTATGGTCTATATTCTATGGAATGCAGAAATAACTGACTCAATTCATCTTTTAACATTCAGTCATTTTTTGCAGTAGGTATTCTGCTCTTGTGTTTTGCTAATAGATCTTGGAATTTTAGTAAAAACAACAACACAGACTCCACAAGCCAGAATTCTGCCATGTCTCTATCCTACATTTTAATATATATTCTGATATTAAATTGACTATGAAACTTTCCAAGACAGATTTTAAGCTATAGATTTGATGTCACTTTTTTTAGATATGTGTCTAAATTAAAGCAATCTTTTCATCATAATTTATATTTATTATATATATTCATATACATTATTTGCCTCCAGAAATTGATTTCAAAGTGGCTTATAATCCTACATGAGATTTTTACATGTGAAAAAAGTTCTTTGAATATAAAACATATTTTGGCTGCTGCTTCAGCTATAATAAAAAACAAAAACCCACAACATTTCCTCTTACTAGGCAAGCAGGCATGAAGTCAAGGTGATTGTTGCGGGGGGGGGGGTTGAGCGGGTAGAGAAAGTTGATTTTCTGATTCTTTGTACTATCTTAGATGATGGTTATAGGTGGTCATGGACAGTATCAGACCTTGATGTCAGGCCTGAATGCAGCTCTACATGGTATCCAAGAAACAAAACTAATCAGTTTCGGAAATGTATGTTTTACAAACCATCATATATTTAAACCAACTATATTCTTCAATGATTTTTAACTCCAATCAAAAATCAAATCATTTCATTCTCAACTGATTACTTTTCAGCATGTTAAATTTGAAGATAAATCTATAACATTTAAAATTGCTAATATTAATTTTAATATACTGTTATTCCGTTTTTTGCATTCTATTCAGCTTCTTGAAAGGTTTATCTTTCTAATAAATTAAAGAGATTTAATTAAAATAAGATTATTCAGTAATAATTGATAATGTATACATATTGGGTGATTGAGTAGAGGATCACAAAATGGATATTTAATCACACAGATTGAAAATCATGCTCGTGTATGTGTATGGGAGACAAATATAGTTATTGTCAGATTATCAAAACTATAAGAAAATACGTATTTTAATGGTGTAGAATTTCTCTGCAGTATTCTAGCTATATTCTCATTTATTAACTAAAAAGTGTGATTTATTCCAGCTTTAAATAAGTTAAATTAAGACACAAAATGATATATTCTAAGTTTCATCTTCAGCAGAATCTTTTCCTGGAATTCATGTACAGTAGCATGAAGTAAATTTGTGACAACCGGTGAATATGGGAGTTTGTTTTTAGAATAAAATGTTTTCCCCAGACATGCCCTTTACACTCTCTCTCTCTCTCTCTCTCTCTCTCTCTCTCTCTCTCTCTCTCTCTCTCTCTCTTCTTCTCTTCCTCTTCCTCCCCTTTTCTTTTGCTTNAGACATGCCCTTTACACTCTCTCTCTCTCTCTCTCTCTCTCTCTCTCTGTGTGT
Organism: Thermophis baileyi; assembly: GCA_003457575.1. Taxonomy (NCBI): domain Eukaryota; kingdom Metazoa; phylum Chordata; class Lepidosauria; order Squamata; family Dipsadidae; genus Thermophis; species Thermophis baileyi. The sequence goes on from QLTV01002658.1 coordinate 33,137, forward strand.
GTGTGTGTGTGTGTGCATGTTCTTACATAAGCTGAGTATAGGATCTACTGTTTCTTCTGCTTCTTTGCACAATCAGTGTTTTTCTTCTTATTAATATAATAAGTTATTAAACTTGTATGCTGCTGATTTGGGCACTCATAACAATCAAAGAAATTACAGTAAAACTGATAAAAGATAAAGATAGAAATTAAACATGGCAAGTGTGACAGACAGATGGAATGAAGCAAGAGGTCTCATTCTCCTTCCTCAAAGGGCTGAGGCTGAGGTCGGGCCTTCATGGCTCTTCTAATAAACAGACAATGTGCTTCTGGGGTCCCAATAAATTGCATTGCTTGATTGAAGGAATCCAGAACACGCCAATCCTACAGGATTGAATCTTCTGGGCAGATAAACAGTTCCTCAATTTACCAGATCCCATGACATGTAACGTCCTAAGGCTGAGAAAGGACCAACTCAAGACTATAATTTTGTAACAATGAACCAGAAAAATTATATGAATCAACTTAAATTCAAGTTAATTAACATTACTTAATAATAATACTAAATTAAGGGATATTAAAGGTTTATTTGGAGCAGATAGTCTACAACAGGGGTGTCAAACTCGCGGCCCACGGGCCATATGCATCACATGCTGGGCCCGCCCCCGCCTGGTTTAGCGAAAGAAAAAAAGTCCCGATACATCACGTGATGGTGCGAGTTTGACACCCCTGGTCTACAACAATTCTATCATATGCTATAGGTGTTGAAACCTCTCCTAAACATTTAAAATTAAAAAGAAGAGTCTTTTATATCTGGCTTGCTATTACTACATGAGTATTGTATTACATGTAATTAATTACGTTTTTGGGAAATCCTCCTTAAAAAAATCTTGCAATTACTATTTTGTTAGATTCATTTTAGATTCCATGAACATAATGTTTTTTTCTTTTTTTCTCAGCACAAAATCATGATTGAAAAAATTAGGAAGACCTGCTTTTGGCCTATCAAACTAAAAATAGGTAGAAATTTAAGGCAGAAATTCTTAGTTAACTTAATATGCTTAGACATTTTAATGCCATTAAATATTTTGATAATTCTGCTTTAAGTGATTTCTAGCTATAGAATTAATGTCATGGGTCTTATTTAAATTTTAAGTAAGCAAAATTGTGCAATTCATTGTGCAAAATCACTGATTATAAATGCATTAACTACTTTATCTCTTTCAAGAAATGACCATAGGAGAGAATTTCAACATCTATAGCATTGCTTTTTCTATCCGCTATTAATGTGCTAAAGAAGCTGAGACTTCTGAATGTAGCCATTTTAAATAAGTAATTTTTTTATATATATGTTTATAACCGCTTGTAATTTGACCATGGTATGGAACAGAACAATGCGTAATGAACCTTTAGAATTAAATGTACATCTGTTTTTTGGCTTCTCTGTTACCACTTTTATTTCCTTAATGTAAATATCTTTTTCTAGATCTATTTGATTTATCCCCCAAGCATATCTTTAATGAAACTTTTTTTTTTTTAAGCTAATGATGGAACATGGCCTGCACTTAAACAAACTGCTGTGGTAAAGCCACCACAACTCTCTAATACAGACTGGAAGGAATCAAACATGGATGCAAGTTTAAAACAAGGAACTATATCCAGTCAGCCTTTGTCATCTTCAGGCTTAGGAAGCACTGATAAACTGGTGGGTTTTTTATTCCTTCCTTCCTTCCTTCCTCTTGCTTCACATAATATTAAAATTTTTCATTGCTTTTACAATTTGGTACAGAATCTGTATACAACTCATTTGTTAAAATGTTATACTATGGAGCTCCTTGGCAAAATGTTGTGCATCTTGTCATTAGATTTATATTTCAGTTATCTAGTTTTCGGTGTGAAATAGAGCAGTCTAACCAGCCTTTTAAAACTTTTTTTTCCCTTAGAGTCTTGATGTAGGCAAAATACCACCAACTATTCCTGGTGTAAATAAACAGTTGCCTCAAAACTATGGGACCTATCCAAGCTCTGTTCCTTCAGGACCAGGTTCCACTAATTCCTTGGAAAGACGAAAAGATGGCAGCCTGCCAAGGCCTAGTTCTACAGCTGTGAACCGGCAAAGACCTATTCCTTTACCACCCACAAGCAGCATTCACCAACCAAGTTCTTCACAGCAGATACAGCAGAGAATATCTGTGCCTCCAAGTCCAACATACCAACCTTCTAATGCACCATTATTTCCAGGCGGTGATAGCAGGCCTGATCTCCCTTTAACAGTGGCCATTAGGCCTTTCTTAGCTGAAAAAGGTTCAAGACCGCAGTCTCCTAGGAAAGGGCCTCAAACTGTGAATTCAAGTTCCATATATTCGGTCTATCTGCAGCAAGCAACTCCACCAAAGAACTATCAACAAGCTGTGTATAGTACGCTAAATAAGTCAGTTAAAGCAGGTAGAATAATTTTATGCTACTTTTGATTTTCTGGCTATGCTTTAGAAGTTGCAACCCTTTAGGAATTATGATCAGACTTGATTTGTTTAATAGTTTAATAATTGTGAACAGTGATTCTGCGATGTGTATCAAAAAGAGATAAGAAAGATATATAATGAGGTCCTTGGTGCTTTCTGAGCTTGATTATTTTCTTGTAGGCATTTTATTTCCAAACTAGGTAACATTTTTAAATTTATTTAATTATTTGTATCCCGCCTTTAGTATTTTTACAAATAATTCCAGGCGGCAAACATATCCACTTGACCTGTTCAGCCTCAAGGAGAGAAAATAAATGATTAACTTAATTTATCTCATTCACGCTTCCAAAAAGTACTTACCTTTTGGTGTGATAATTTGTTTCCTGCTTAAAATATGTCTTATCTCTGTTTATGTGCCTGTTTCAGGGGGCTAAAATAAAACAAACATGGGAAATAATCAGACGTTTGGCCTTATAATTTCTTTCTCTTCAGGATACTTCAATTTCTGAAGATTGTAGAAAAAGGATTGGAGAGTTATATATGTGTATTAGGAAATGTTACAAAGTCAACCACTAGCAGAAGTAATTTTGATTTTTTTTTTCATTTAAAATTATATAATTCTATTTTACTTTTAACTGTCCCTTTCTTACCTTTTCTTCTCAGTCTATGGGAAACCTGTTGTACAATCTGGCTCAACATCTCCTTCACCACTTCCCTTCCTTCAAGGATCTTTGCCTGCCAGTACATCACAGTCTCAAGCACCAAATGATATGAGTGAAAAAGAGCAAGAGCAAGAAAGCACTCCATCCTCTGGGGATAACAGTAACGTAGAAAACATTCCTCGTCCTCTCAGTCCGACAAAGCTCACTCCTATTGTTCATTCACCCCTTCGTTACCAAAGTGATGCTGATCTTGAAGCTCTTCGCAGGAAACTTGCCAATGCTCCTAGGCCTTTGAAGAAGCGGAGTTCTATCACAGAGCCAGAAGGCCCCAGTGGACCAAATATTCAAAAACTCTTATACCAGCGCTTTAATACTTTGGCAGGGGGAATAGAAAGTGCCCCCTTTTATGAGTCAAGTAACTCACAAGATTTTATCGGTACCTTGGCAGACGTTGATAATGGGAACATGAATACTAATGGCAATATTGAGGATCCAGTGTCAGTACCTTCTACAGTTCCGCTTTCTGATGAGCCTTCATCAGATGCTAATGATAATGAACTACCTTCTCCTGCAACTGAGGAGTTGAACAGTGTAGAAACTACAAATCAAATTCCTGAGACAACTGAGGATGATAACAACAACAACCCCGCTATGGCTCCTCCTATTGAGCGGCCTCCTAGTCCAACACCCATGGGCAGTTCCTCAGATGATGATGAAGTGCAGGTGCTACCTGTTCTTCCTCCTGCATCTCCACTTCCTGTGGTAAGTTACAGCAAAACAGGAATAACGTATTTAAAAAACATATTTTTTAATGAATGTGTTTTTAATTTGTCAATGCTCATATCATTTTAAGCCATATGTCCTTTTTATAGCAAACTTCTCCAGTGCTGACTTAACATGTGACTTGGAAGGCTGAAAGCATAATTCATCAGTCAAATAATGATGTCTTGCCAAAGCTTAACAATATTCCTATTTCTGCATTCTCAAATAGGTGGACAGGAAGTCTAGCAGTTTGCTGATGAGCTGTATCTGTCTTTAATGAGTCATGAATTAGAGGCTATACTTCAAAACTTTCAGTTGAGGGTTTATGTTCCACAATCCAGTTGTAGCCAACAAAAGTAGGTCATACCAATAACTCAACACATCTTTAAACAGGAGAGAGAGAAATAAAAAGCTGAGTCTCTCTCCAATGTTTGAAGATTATTAAGATCCTAGAATAGCTCAAGTAGTTTTTCAGTTGTATTGAGAGAATATGGTATATTGCGTTTTATACATACTTAAAAAAGGTGAAGATCAAGTTGGAATACATCTTCTATTTGTTCTAACTCATGTTCATTTCTAACCTCTAACAACAGATTAGAAATGAAAACTGATCTTCATTAGCTTGTGGATAATGAGATGGTGAGATGAAGTGTATACATTTAATAACTAATGAAGAATGAGACCTGGATAATGATAGGCGATATATACATTTAATAAATACATAAATTAAAATAAAATTTCATTTGGATAAATTGAATATTGTCACAGTAGTTTAAACGTAACTGTCACGTTGTTGTTCAGACAAAAAGGACCAACCTGAAGAAACCAGACTCCGAGAGAACTGGTCATACCTTGCGGGTAAAGTTCAATCCCTTGGCCCTGCTGTTGGATGCCTCACTAGAGGGAGAATTTGATCTAGTGCAAAGGATCATATATGAGGTAAGCTTGGAAATAGGATCAAATTCATCAGCTTTGTTTAATAAATAAAAATATTTTCATGTAGTCATACTTGTTTTTCCCCTAGGTGGATGATCCCAGCAAACCTAATGATGAAGGAATTACCCCTCTGCACAACGCAGTTTGTGCTGGCCATCACCACATAGTTAAATTTTTGTTGGATTTTGGGGTCAACGTTAATGCAGCAGACAGTGATGGATGGTAAGGTATTAATGTGGTATACTAATAACCCTTCTAACAATTGGAGAAGAAAAACTAGCAGCCAGATGCTAGTTGGTTTCATCTTAGCATATCTATTCATATCCTTTATTTGCCTTATATTGATTTTCCAATATCTACTTTATTTCAGGACTCCTTTGCATTGTGCTGCCAGTTGCAACAGTGTTCACCTCTGTAAGTTACTTGTTGAATCTGGAGCAGCAATTTTTGCTTCAACTATAAGTGATATAGAAACTGCAGCAGATAAATGTGAGGAGATGGAAGAAGGATATATTCAGTGTTCCCAGTTCCTATATGGTAGGTTTCATGTTTCCATGTAGAATTTGAAGACTCATAACTTAAATAATGTCTCTTCTCAACTCATTTCAAGATCTATAATATTAGTATTTACATTATTACAAAAATATTTATTTTGAGTATTTGCACACACAGACATAAATCTTTGAGGAAGTTCGGCAGTTAATAGGAAATATAAAATAAATAAATACAATTTTTTTTTTTAACTGAAAATGAGATCTGATGAGATCTAACTTTAGCAGACATTTACTTTTTTGCTCTCATTGGGCTCTATTTTTAAGACTTCTCAATCAGAAACAGCTGCATCATAGCAAGATCATTGGGATTCACTTCTCCAATCAATAGAAATTTCTCCTCTGGGCACCAAAGTATTTGCATCATATAATGCAAATATGCACTAATCATGGCCAAGTAGAGTAAGGTGGGTTCTTTAGAGCAGCGGTCCCCAACTTTTCCAGCTTTGTGGACTGGCGGCGGGGGGGGGGGGGGAGGAGATGAGATGGTTCCATGCAAATGGAGCTTTAAACACATGTGTGTGTACCCGCTACTTGCACAAATGGAGTTTCACATGCTCACCCACATTTTTTTTCTTTTTTTGCCTGTTACTCAACCATGTCCAAAGTCCATTGGAGTTTGTATACCACCCAGAGTCCATTGAAGTTGGGAGTTTAATAAAGTCAAATAAATGAATAAGTAAATGATATTTTTACTGATGGAAGCAATGAAGTAGGGATTGGTTATAACTTTACATTTTTATTCCTACTGGTCAGAAGCAAGGGATTTTGATATTTTATAATTATATAAATTATGATTAAATAAATTTTAATTTCATAATTGAAATTATAGAGTTTCCAATTTTAAAATTGTTCATTTTTTGTTAAAACATTTGTTAACAGGTGTACAGGAGAAGTTAGGAGTCATGAACAAAGGCATAGTTTATGCATTGTGGGATTATGAAGCTCAGAACAACGATGAGTTGTCATTTCATGAAGGAGATGCGCTTACAATTTTGCGGCGCAAAGATGACAATGAGACAGACTGGTGGTGGGCTCGGCTCTATGACAAGGAAGGCTATGTGCCTAAAAATCTCTTGGGGGTAAGTATGATACATATTTTATCCTAAGTTGTGCCTAGGCTGAATATCTGATTGTTCATACCAAAGCCATTACAAATTGTGGTATCTATTTTGAAACAAAGAAATAACCACATTAGAAATCATTAAAATGATGATTAATCTACAGCTTTATAATGTATTTTGATTCACCTTCTAATAGCTTGAAGTAGTTGTCATAAAGTCTACCATTAGAAAATAATTACATGTGCAAATTACCATAGTGTAAGAATAATCTATATGAAGGGCTAGAGAATCCTGGTCAGTGGAAGGAAACTTTCCGTTCTTCATCATGGTCTCTGTGATACATATATATAGATCCTGTGCAGAAACTTTTGGTGAGTGCCTTGTCCCTAGAAACCATATCTGTGTTTAACTATAGTTCTCCCCATCTCAGGAGTCTTTTTCTTTTAAATAATCAGAATACAGGTAATCCTTGAGTTATGACAGTTCACTTAGCGACTGAAGTTGCGACATAGCCCCCTCCCCCGTACTTACGACACTGTCCCAAGGTTACGAATGTCACCCTGATGCCTGGTTGGTGGTGATCATATGGCTGTATTTTGGGCACTAGGCAAGTGTCCCCATTTATGGCCATTTGCAGTGCCTCATGGTCATGTGACTGCATTTTATTATGGGTTTTGCCAAAACCCAGAAATATAAATTGGAGTCACATGAACATGTGCTGCAAATGGCCATAAATGGGGACACTTGCCTAGTGCCCAAAATGCAGCCATGTGACCCCTCCCCAGGCATCAGATTCAAATTATAAGTATCCTGGAGAGGTCACTATGAAACCTGTTGCAAAGAACTGCCTGTAGTAGACTTCTGTAAACATTGACAGTCTTTTTTGATCACATCTGATACAACAGGTCCTCTCATCCAAGAGTAACACTTTGGAAGCATGTGTTGAAGACCATAGATTCTAAGACTACTAAACCATTTCCCTCAAAACTCATTCCTTCTGTTACCGTAGTTCTAGATACAACTGTGTCAAAAACGGTGATTGATGGCTGCTTTGCAGGTTTAGCTGCAGATGGCTTTTTGTTTATAAGCTGTTTGGCCACTCAAGGCAGGGATTTTTTTTTTGTCCTTGACAAAGGGCTTTGAAAAAGGGGTCAGCTGTCATACTATGGCAAGACAAAAAGAAGAGAAAAATAAGGCCCATGGTTTGCTCCAGAAATTTCTGTGGTGATCCTAGAAAAAGCATTTAGCAAGAATTATGCAGGTGTATGTGGGAGCAAGACTCATGCCAAAATTCATTAAAGCTCTCGAAGGTTTTGATCTGAGCTCTGCATGGGTACAGTCTGTGAATTCACTGATGATCACTTGAATATCTAAGTTGCAAGTAGATAACTGATTATTTTAGCAACGGAGGCGTGTCCTCACAGCTCTGACAGACTCAGTCCAATCAGATAAGCGGACGAGGTCAACCCATTCCTGGATGCTATCTCCACCAAAATGGAGAACTGATTATTTTCAGGGGTTTGGGGAAATGATTAGAAGTAAAAACTGCTAATACTGATTGAACTTTAAATTCAGAAAAAACTATGAATAGAAGTTTTAACATGGGAAAATGGGTATTCTATACCTTTTATGAAAATTGGTGCTTTTTGTACAAAAGCCAGAACTCATAACTTTATTTCACTGCACTGCAAACCTGACAAGAACAGCATTCTTTAGATATATAGTGACTGACTTATAATGACATTTGAAACATTCTAAAGTAAAAATTCAATTGATAAATTTATGATTGTCCTACGGTAGCTATACCTCTTTGCATTACTTTAAGCAAACCAAGATATACAGTATATAATTCACTTTATATAGTAACAAGTTATTTTATTTCTGTAAAAAAGCCAAGAAGTATTTTTCATCTCCTCACACCCATTTTTTTTACAATGCTTCAAAATTTCTAGAAATGTTACAGCTTTGTCCTTACATGTCCATCATTCTTTTGCACTTTAAAGTTTACTTCCAATTTCATGTTATTGCAGTTATACCCAAGGATAAAACCAAGACAGCGAACACTTGCCTGAATCACTTGATTTGTCAATATTTTTTTCTGGGAACTGGAAGATGGAAAGAATACACTGGAGACATTTGCAATTACATTTCACCACAAATTAAAGCTATTCTTGTTTTAAATGGTGCTCTTGTTTAATATGATAGACAGCATTTGAGATTTTCGATCTGCAGTTTGTAAGTGAGGTCTGCTCCATATTAATCTGCCAATCATTGAGAGAGGTACTCAAACAGTCTACAGTATTTTTTGCCAATTGAATTAAAAGTGCTAGATGTTAAATTGTAAAATGCAGATACGCTGTCTACTCTGTCATAGTTCACTGTAGCTGCCCTGTTATGTCAAGAACTTTACAATTAAAATATTCAATTGAATGTTAAGTTTAATGTGTAAATCCTTAAATATCTTGTAAGAGTTGACAACTGGGAGTAATGAGCAATCTTCTGATATAAAAGGTGTTTCTGACAGGACAGAGAAGCATTTATGCTGAATGGATTTTGCACACTTCTAAAAACTGCACTTGTTCCTTCACTTGATGTTTCTTCTTGATACTCTGCTTACAGTACAAATTGATCTTTCCAATATTCTATTACCATTCCTCAAACACATCCTGATTTCTATTTCCTAGACAATCCTGGCTTAAGGAACTTGTATGTCTTATGAAAGAAAAGTGCAATAGTTGGAAATGGTAAGAGGTAGGCTATAAAAGCTAGAAGATTCAATTTAAGGACTTTTAAATTTTATTTGTGAAAGTAGGAAGGTGATTAAAAGGTTGAATAAAAAGACAAGTTGGTTCAATAGATTGAGGCTGACAAAGAATAGTTTGCTTTTTGGACTGAAACAGTATCTGTGATTCTAGTGACCCTACTTGCCAGGGTGAGATATGCAATAAACCGAGTATCTACTTTCAAGCAAAAAAGCACTTCACTGGAATATTAATTGTACATGGTTTTATACACAGAAGTCTATTTTGAACTTCCCATTATGTTGTAACCATGCTTGTTTTTTTGCCAGTAAACTCTAGACCAATTGGCTTTATTCATTACACATTGTGCATAATTTATAACCATTCATGCAGTGCTGTGACTTGCTTTTATTATTGTTTAGCATCAATTGTATATATTGTGTGATGAGAAGTGAAAGGGTATTGTAAAAGAATATTTGCTAAATGAAATTAAAAGTTAAAAAGCCTGCAATACACTGCTAATCCAGTGTGCACAATAAACTACTACTAAGATATTGTTGACGTTTCGGGTGTTTGTTTTAACATGTATGCTTTTTCTGAAAGTCATTTATGAAGTTTTCATATAGACAACACATCTTACATGTGTTATACTGTTATATATTCTCTGCATGCCCTTAAGAACGATGTGCTTAAATCAAATCTTCAAACGGAATTCTTTAGAAACTTTCTGTATTTGTATTTATTTTTTACTTTTTTTCCTGCTTAATTTGTACTTGATTTCATACCAAGTCAATATCAATATCGAATTTACAACACAAATCTACATATTAGTTAAATGAATTCTCAATAGTGCTACATCAGACAAGCTTACATAGTATTTGATAAGATTTTATTAGCCAAATCTCAAATTATCACAAACATGTCTATAAAATCTCAAAAACAATTTTGCTGACAATTTCATTCAAAAAGGCCAATTTATACAGCACTATTTGTAGTATTTGGTAAATCTTAATTTTACAACAAAAAAGCTTTAATCTCATGATACAAACCCCTCACCAGAAGAAAGGGTGATTCTATATAAAATAATACCTAAGGCGGATTTGATAGATCATTCGGATATATGGGGGAAAAACCTGAGATCTACATTTCTGAAGAACTTTTTTCTGGAACAATGAGGATTGGTTTTAAGTGAATTACATAATTTGTATTATAAAAGTTGTGCTATATATTTAGCAATAGTGCAGGTCACACTTCATTTTACATATTAAGTGCAGATAAGATTTAACAAAATAAAGTCATAGATGCAGAGCTCTATTTAAAGCATTAATAAACTGTATACATATTGCACACTAAATAAGTGAATACTTTATAAGTCCAAATACTCACATTATAATTGGCCACTGCTCACATGATGAACCACATTTAACGGAGGAAGGGAGAATCCCTATACCATGTGTAAATAGCAAGTAGTAAGAAGCTTATTTTTAGAGTTGATCTTTTCCCCTCAATTCCAAAAAACTACCTATTGATCCCGAGATTCATAAAGAAGTTTTGCTGCCTGTAAGATGACAAAAAAGAACAAAATAGGAAGAAGTAACATATGAATTGTCATTGTTAGAAACTATTGGAATTGCACATGCAATTCAGCAGTGGGGCTGAATTATTTCTGAATGCATTCAAATTGTTATAATAGAAGAAAAACGCAAAGCAAGATGTGCTAAATGTCAAGATTCTGATTCATCAAATGGTACATGGAAAATTTTCTAGAATTTCAAAAGATAAAGAACTATGATTCTCTTTATATGAAAATCTGTACACAAATACTTATGCTGGTTTATGGCCATAATAGTCCTCAACTTACTACCATAATTGGAACCATAATTTCTGTTTTAGTCACTGCAGTTGCAGGTCGGGACTAGACCCATCTTTTTACATTTTTTGCAAGTCATTAAGCTAAACAGCAGCAGTTGACGGGCAAAAAAAAATTGCAAATCATGGTCAGATGATCGCAAGTCACTGCAACTAGCCACAAAGGCAAACCAGTTGCCATATGCCCAAAATATGGTCACATGACTGTGGGAGAGGTGTATTGTGACGTTTTACAGCAGCTAGAAGTGCCTAATTACCATGGGATTAGGTTAACAATGGCAAGCAGGGTGGCAAACATTGCTATCTTAAATGATGCAGTCATATGTTTTGACTGCATCACTTAACAATGGAAATTCTGGTTTCTGTTACCGTCATAAGTCGAAGACTAACTCAACTTAGTATATAACTAATAGTCTGTGGTAGCTAAACACCACTCTCTTTTAAGAGAGACATGGTTTTGATTATAATGGCATACCTGCCATCTTGCAGATTTTGACTCTGAACTTGTAGATTCCCCCTGGTGGAAAAGACTGTTGTTAACACCGTGTTTCTTGCCAATTTCCTATTGGCCTCTTGGATGTTGATAACTGAACAGTAGATTAGGTTTATCTAAAAGTACACCTAAAGGCGTTTAAGGTGTAATTTAATTAACAACTGCTTTAGTTACCTTATGCATTGCTGCTAGCCAGGTAGCTGATAGCTTTTTATTGGAACTGAAATCTTCACCAGCAGTAAATTTAATCTGTTTGAATTCATCTGATCCTGGTACTTTGTATTGAAGCAGCATACCTGTAGCACGAGTATTGCCTCCTAAGGGGAAAAAATAAGGGAAAAATACTTCGTTACAAATACAAAGGGCTGTACCAAACCATAGCTGGGGTTTTTTTTTTTTTTTTTTTGACAGAATTGTTTTTTTCA
>QLTV01002658.1:45090-55175 GCA_003457575.1 Thermophis baileyi
AAAACATTAATTGGGTTTTTTTTTTTTTTTTTTTTTGACAGAATGGATTCTATCACCAGAAAAATTACACATCCCAAAATGCAATCCAAACTTTGAGTAAAATTCTGAACCAGACCTAGAAAAAGGAGAACAAGAGGAAGTCCCATTGTGCAAGTGGAAGTTTACTCAAGTGGCATTAGATGTAATCCACAGATTTACACTGCAAAACAAATACAGCTTTACCCTTACAATGGTGGCTGGTTAACCCATTATCTCTTTCTAGCCCCAATCACTGATAAATACTGGAAAGAATACTGAGTAATGTATTAAACTCTAGGTTACATAGTCACACCAAGAAATAATGATATGGAGAAAGCCACATGCAAAACAACTATGGCCGAGCAAGTATTCAGACTGGATAGCTTTGAGGTTATAAGACAAATGTCTAACGGAACTAGTGTTTTTAAAGGCCTCATATTCAAGAGTACATGTGGAGAATATGCATTATACAAGACATTTATTTGGACGATGTATGCTCAAACAGAACAAAACTATGCCCTTGAATTATTAGTAAAAAGTCACAAAATAGAAGAGACAAACCTTAAATAGCTTGCAACAATGGAAAAAACATGGACCAGCGTAAAATAATTCAATACACTAAACAATACAGAAATTATTCTAAACATCTTTCAGTATGGGGATTCTGCAAAATACAGATTTATTTACAATATGAAACTGAACTGAACTAAAACATGACTTGGTCAAAATGTTTAAGTCAGGCCACCTTTATGATTACATCCCAAATTCAATACTATTTCAACAACAACAAAAAATACTTGTACCCATCTCCTCCATTACAAGTTGACATGTATTTTGAAGGTACAATTTTGATTAAATTTTTCCTGTGAGATTGGTGGTTGAGAGTTGACTTGAAAACCACAACTAAAACCACTACAATTAGTTTTTAAAAAATCTACATATCTGTTTATGAAATTAGAAGTGTCGAAGAAATCCTATCACAAAGGCAAAGTCCCCATTTATTCTTTTTTAGTAGGAAAAAAAAATCAAACATACAGTTCTAAATCCTTGTATTTGTACTGTTGGACAAATGCAGAAACTGCTGATTTGAGAATAACAAAGCACACACAGAGGACGGCTTCTTGAATTCTTTCCAACACTTTAACACAGTTGTGTTTTAGATCACATGATTGAAAATGTCATGTCAACCTTCTGCCCAACTGCCTCTCTTACGGAAGCATTGGGAGATTTTTTTTTTCTGGATTTGTTTTTTTCTCTGAAGCCTCTGCCGGATACTGTTCAATTCAATTTTTCTTTTGCAATTCCTCCTATAATATCAAATTTAGTCCCATTCTGTTATCCTGTTCTCAAGTCTATCTACATAATTTATTCCCAAAATTCTATTGTGTTGGAAAGAATACAAGGTTGACTTACAACTGGTCGCTTAGCAATAGTTCGAAGTTACAGTGGACCTACTGGGGAGCTACTTATGACCCAGATTCAAAGTTACGATGGTCGCCCCCCCCCTGTGGTCACATAGCACTTCAGGTGCTCGGCAACTGAGACACATTTATGGCTGTTTGCAGCATCCCACAATCAGGCAAGTCTTTTATGATAGTTTTGCCAAAAATTGGTATTGACTTCCAATTTTCAGCAAAACAGTGCCCATAGGGAACCACTGGTTTGCTTAACCTGTTTTACAACTGTCACAACTTCAGACCATAATGGGCAGGCTCCATTACAGTTGTTAAGTGAAAGACCATGAAAATAAAAGAGTAGTGTGAAAGAACTGATGTTCGTGTTTCATGAGTAGTGATGTAAGACTGGAATTTTCTTCTGCCATATTTTTCTGTAGACACATTTATCATTTCTAGAAGATTAGCATTTTATGAAGCTGACTTAACTAATGGAAACAGTATTAAAAACAATTTTGGGGTTGTAATGTCTCAGAATATATTTAAGAAATACATAACAAATGCATAGCTCTTAAACTGTGTTAATGTGAGAATACTAAAATAAGTCCATTCAATTTATTATTTTTTATGCAATGATAAATGTATTTGTCTGAACAGTAATATAATAATTAAATTTTGAATGTGAACCATAGTTAAGTTAGCTTTCTGGGATACCTAAATTGTGATTTAATAGTTTAAACAGCATATAAGTGATTCAACAATAGGTAAAACTAACACGGCATTCTTTTCAGTTTTGATTAAAAAAAGTCAACATGCTAAAATAATCCTGAGTAGACAAAAATATTTTTTTAAAATGGCTATCACTGAACACTGATCTAGCAACAAGGCTGTTTGTTTTCTGAGGTATGTGCAATACTTTGGATTTCATTCCAAAATAGTATTTCAGCGTGTGCAAGACATAAACTGAGTATGTTTTCTGAAGCTCTTCAAAGCAGATACATATTTTCCTAGGATCACTTGGCAACTGCAGAAAGCAGTCATGGGAAAGACATCGCTGTTTTAAAAATTACAGATACCGTATTTTTCAGAGTATAAGACGCACTTTTCCCCCTCCTAAAAGAGGCTGAAAATTTGGGTGTGTCTTATACTCCGAATGTAGGCCCACCTGCCGGCCCCTACCCTTCGGCCTCCCCGCGTCTTCTTCCTGGCTGCAGAGATTGCCACCGACAATGGCTTGTGTTTTTGGGCTCCACGCATTGCGTTTTCAGCCTCCAAATGCTCGACGCGCGGTGCCCAAAATGGCTACCCGGAACAGCTGTTGCCTTCTCTTACCCCTTCCGCACTTTGCCTGCTTTAGTCACTGGAGCTCCCTCCGACGATCAGCTGTGCTTTTAAAGCTGTTTTTCAGCCCCAACACGAGCTAAACGATCTTCTGTGCTTTGCCTGCTTTTCTAATTGCTGTTCCCTCCAACAATCAGCTGTGCTTTAGAAGCACAGCCCCAACCAGCCCCAATCTCAAAACCAGTGAGCAAACTAATGTGCTGAAGCTGACTCCCCACCAGCCCCAACCTCAAAACCAGTGAGCAAACTAATGTGCTGAAGCTGACTCCCCACTAGCCCCAACCTCAAAACCAGTGAGCAAACTAATGTGCTGAAGCTGACTCCCCACCAGCCCCAACCTCAAAACCAGTGAGCGAACTAATGTGCTGAAGCTGACCAGGCTAAGGACTAGCCAGATGAATACCTGGTAGGCAGAATTTTTTTCCCCCTATTTTCCTCCCCAAAAACTAAGGTGCGTCTTATATTCCGGTGCGTCTTATACTCCGAAAAATACGGTAACTATATTTGCTCCCTCAAGAAATCTGAATCACCCTTTGAAACTGAATCTGAACAGTTGCACAGTCCAATTATTCAAACAGTATGAAGCTATGTTACATTTTAAGTTTAATGTAGATACTAAAAAGGCTGAATATACAAATCAACTGCTACATCACTTTATACACTGTGTTCAAACTGATGTAATCAAACTGGTCTTTGGTAAGGCAGAACAAATCATTTGCCTCAGGTAATTAATTGTGGCCACTGCCTGAAAACTGTCATTTTAATTCATCTGTTCAAAGCTATCACCTACCCAACTCCATCCTCAGAGTGATGCATGCAAGGGAAGTGACCATAGATGACTGTAGAGTTGCAAACAGAGAGGTATTACAGGTTTCTCAATGTGACATATGAATCAGGAAAGGTAATGAAGCAACCAGAAACAATAGTAAGTTCTGCCACTTCCAGAGTGAGGTCATAGCCTAAAGTATTTCCTCAGATTTGTTATGTGCAATTCTATAGAAATATAGGGTACACAGCTGTTTATGGCTGTGCTAAGCAATGTATTACATCTTTCCCACATTGTATTATTTTAAACTTACTTTAAATGTATATCAAATATAACTTTTCATGTCTTCCTAATCCTGATCCTTCCCATTTTTTCCAACATCAAGTCAGGTCCTTGGCCAAAATAGTTTCACATCTTTGCTGGGGGAGGGGAGCAAAGTTGAAACCATCTCCTATTGGATTTATGATATTCATCCAGTGAAAAGGTTTTCCTTTTTACAAGCCTTTTCCCATCTCACCTGGAATTATGAAATGATCACATCTCTTTTTCTCACTTAAACAGAAACCACCCAATTCCTACTCACAAAAAACCTCTGGCAGTTTCATTCATGACAGATAGATCTCTTCACTGGACCCAAATAAGTAAATACACACCTAATTTTGGAGAAAAGCAATGCACCTCTGACCTATTCCAATAAAAAAAATACCAAGATACTTTTTATTGTTAATATTTCAGCCTAACACAACTTCTTTTAATGTTTAAATGTTTAATATTTTGTAGCGCAAGCCCAGCTGTCAGACAAAGAGGGGGGAAAAGGAACAGTGGCTAGATGTAGCCTGGGGAATGCTAGTTGGCCATTAAGATGGTTGGTTGTGAATGGATCTGAAGTTCAGCCACTAAGGAAACATTCCCACATAAAAAACTGTATCTGCACTAGGCCTCACATACTGAAGAAATAATACAAAAAGCATGCTTAGGAGTAATGAGTTCCAGTGCTGACCTTCCATAATGTGTTCACTTTCCAAGAGGCAGGTATAAGTATGAATGTCGTTTTCTACATCAAGGAAGCAGGCAAGCAATGAAGAGAAATGTTAATAAAAAGAAATACAGAAGGTTTAAAATGAAGATTCAATTTATAGCCATAAAAATTAAACAGATAGGATCAAGTCATTTGGGAAAATATACAAGAAATGGATATGAATGCAAACAGACAAGAAATGGATATGAATGCAATCTAATCCAGTGACAGAATACTTGAAACATTGGTCTCAAATTTTACTATTCTTTTTTTCCTGAATTCTCACCACCACATTTTTATGTAATCTAGCTTTAATGGTTTAAAAGTCAGCAAAATCTTGTATTTTTCAGAACTAGCATTAATGAAATAATTTATATAGTAGTTACTTTTGTGGCTAACACAATGTTAAGGGAAAATAAAAAATAAGCTACTTGCTATCCAAAATTTTCTTAAAACAATGTGCTTTAATAAAGGGCTAGCTTAATATTTGTTCATATTTCAGTTCCATATTACTTTAAAATGTACAAAATAGAAATATTTTTAAATTACATTCTACAAACAATTATGCATATTACCAGACTCTCAATGATTCTAAGTAGTTGAACACAACAGGTTTTATACACTGATTTGTTTAATTACCAGTCACATCTTTAGGAAGTCATCCTGTTGTTAATACCAGCTAAAAGTAATTCCTAGACCAGTGGTTCTCAACCTTCCTAATGCCGTGCCCCCCCCCGTGACTCCCTCCCCGTCCCCTCCCCGCACGCGAGGTGACAAAGGGGGCGTGGCACCAGGGGTGAAATGCTCCCGGTTCGGCCGTGCCTGCGGGTCGCCGGACAGCTGGTAGCGACGGAAGCGGGAGACTTCGCCCACCCGCCGCCATTTGGG
This sequence comes from Thermophis baileyi, assembly GCA_003457575.1. Taxonomy (NCBI): domain Eukaryota; kingdom Metazoa; phylum Chordata; class Lepidosauria; order Squamata; family Dipsadidae; genus Thermophis; species Thermophis baileyi. Next base: position 50,516 of record QLTV01002658.1, read on the forward strand.
TTCTTTTACCCTCTGCGCATGCGCAAAGCATTCTGCGCATGTGCAGAGGGTAAAAGAACCCAAATGGCGGCGTCCAGGCGGGTGGGCGAAGTCTCCCGCTTCCGTTGCTACCGACTGTCCGACGACCCGCAGGCACGGCCGAACCGGGAGCATTTCACCCCTGCTGACGGTGGCACCAAGATGGCGGGCTAGCGCGTGCGGCAACCCCTGTGAAAGGGTCGTTCGACCCCCAAAGGGGTCGTGACCCACAGGTTGAGAACCGCTGTCCTAGACATTCCAAAAATAATTCAGAGTATCTGATTTGCACGACACTCCCCATCATGTTTCTTGTTTTATGAGTTTATTTTGAATTAATAGTTATTTCTATCTTTATTATCAAGCCAGTAGTTTTTTCCTTTTTTAGATTGCAAATATCCTGTATTATTATTTTTTTGAAAAAAATGTAATTAGACATTAAAAGTAAGGTTTGGAATGAAACAATGACTGAGTTTCTCGTGGAATACTTGTCACTTTGTGACATACAGCCACTATCAACCTTTTTTGCTAGCTTAATGAAGAGAGAAACAAGTCCTAATTACATGCTTACATCTGTGGCAGAAGCTATTCCCTAAAATAAATGTTTTATTATATCCAGAAAAGTATAAAGAAACACAAGTAAATTGGAAGTTCAAAATAGCTTATACTATAAGCAAGCTCACTTCAGGTAAATAAAAATTGCATTTTGTTTCAAACAATAAAGATTTCTGAAGTAGAATCAGCAACAAAATCTAAAAAATACAAGGGGAAAATTCTAAAACGCTTTTATGAAAAGCTATGCTTATAAACTTCATAAAGGTAATGTACTCAATTTGTTTTTAGGCTTGAGGTTCTTTTAGACAGGTATCACCAATATGCTGATGATACCCAGGTGAAGTGAGTGACATAGTGGACGTCCTTTTGTGGTGCCTGGAGGCTGTGGGGGTCTGGATGAGGAACAACAGACTTCAACTGAACCCTGATAAGAAGGAAGGCTGTGAGTGGGCCCCTCTGTATCCAGGAGTTTATCATCTTTGGTCTTGGATGAGGTTGCACTACCCTAGACAGTCCCGGTGTGTAACTTGGGGAACCTTTTGGACTCACGGCTCCTGCTGCATTGTGCAACAGTTATGCCCCTTCCTGGAGAGGGAGGCCCTCCATTTGATTACTCATGCTTTGGTCATCTCCCAATTGGACTATTGCAACCCACTCTGCATGGGGCTACCCTTGAAAAAGAATCTGGAAGCTTCAATGGTGCAGAATGCGGTTGTGCAAACCATACTTACAACCCAAAGAAGGGCACATATACCACTTTTGCTCCACAAACTGCATTAGGTACCAGTTTGCTTCCTGGTCCAATGCTTGGTGTTGATCGCCTATAAAACTCTACATGGCATAGGGCCAAGCTACCTATGGAACTGGTTTCATCCCATTACATCAGCCCATTCCACTCATTCAAGAAAAGTACGCTGTAGACCCCATCAGTCAAAGAATTTCGACTGACGGGGTCTAGCAGGTGGGCCTTCTCTGCCGCTGCCCTATACTGTGGAACATGTTGCCTTCAGAGGTGAGTAAAGCCCCCAATCTCTTGGCCTTCCTCAAAGGGGTCAAAACTTGGCTATCCAGCCTTACATGGGGAACACAGAGGTCCATACAACTGTGCGGCTGGCTGGCCCCTTGAGAACTTCCCCCACCTGTATTAACAACTGCTAAGCCCCCATCTTAGAATTTTTCTGAAATTTTATAATTTTTTTATAATTTTAAAAGTTTTTAATCTTAAATTAATTCTGATTTTTTAATTTTTATTGATTATATTGTACACCGCCCAGAGCCCCTCTCTGAGAGATGGGTGGTTAAGAATAAAATAAAATAAATATTTGCACTATGATAGCAATCAAGAAGTATCTGACAGTTAATATATTTATTCAACAATACTTTCATTGTGCACAAATGTGATATATGCATGTAATAATTATACTTAATCACATAGAAAATCTTGTTCATTAGCATATGTAGGTATTACATTAATCTGAAAGTACAAATGCTACTTAACATTCTAAATTGAATTAAAATAGGTGTCTAAACAATCACATTAAGAAAAAATTCCTACGGACTATGTGTACTGTGTGGCCCTGTAATTGCTCACTATTGTGTTAACAATTGTAAGTTCATGATATCACAAAATTCTCAGACTGGATGTTTCTGAACTATTGCCATCTAAATAACCAACCCCCCTCCTTCACAATATTAAAATGATTCCTGAAGAAAGGCGGTCAGTTCCCATTTTTTACTTATTTGATTGTACATACATTTTCTACAGAGGTTCACAAATCTTTTTTTCCATTTTCTCCTCCACAACAATCATCCAATGTGGTAGGTTGGGCTAAGAGACTGACCAGCCCCAGGACACCCAAATAACTTCTCTTGCTGAGACATATTTGAAGCAGGACCGTCTAATCCTGGTGCAGTAGCTTAACTACCACACCATCCTGATTTTTACCCTATATTTCAGATAAGATATGTATCCCAGAAAAAAAGAGATAAATATGTTGCACAATGCTTGCCATTAAGAAGCAATCTAAGAAAATATCCCAAGAAGTTCATTATTAATTCATTCTAGGAAGATTTGACAAGAAACACACTAGGTAAAGAAAGCAGGATAAAATAGGTAGACATTTGAAAGGCAAAATTAAAAAATGGCAATAGAAAGAAACTAAAGAGAAGCAATGAGAAAGTTAAAGGAAATATGTACAGCTAGTAAGAAAGAATCAGGCAGAGAAGAGAGATGCAATGTATCGTGTTGTCTGGTCTGGAATACAGATACTGATAGAGGAATTCTGTAAATTATGGTTTCAGTCACAGAAACACAATAGTTTAAAGGCTTAAACTATGAAAGGCAAAACCCAGTGATCCTAGCTGCAGGTTTCCAGTTACTATTTATGCTTAATAACAAATTACCTCCAGGAGTAAATCCTTCAGTAAGAATTTGGACCGTGGAGATATGTGAAATTTCTATTTCATAATGGCTTTCTCCATCCAAAAATAGATACCTGCACAAAGAAAGAATGATGTTCATTTCATGTATATTAATTAGTAATTCTTACATTACTAAATCCCATACTAGAAAATAAAACAATCATTTATATAATTACAAGACATTTGTTAAAAGTTTATTTACTCATTATTGGTAGTACCTATGCTTTGTTGTATCACTTCACAATAGTTTAAAGTGTTTTATCGTTAAAAAAAAAGTCATATACTAAAATAGTTTCCAAAAAGAATATATTAACTATTCACTCTCAAACAAAATTTTTGAAAGTGTTTCTAACATGGGAAAAGCCATCCAAGAAAACCTCCTCCTAGATTCTGTCAACACTTCTATGCTTATTAACAAATTACCAGGTGTCAAAACAACTACCTCCTTAAAGCTTTATAAAATAATGAAAGAAAGATATTGATTTTCCTAACTCACTAGAGGAGACTAATCTCTTGTTGATGTGTGTTGAAAAATATTGGTCATTAGCTATCTTTCCGAAATATTAAAATGTATTCCTTTAATAAGAACATGTTTATACAATCATCAATACCAAAAAAATAATAAGGTACACTAGACTACTTATTAATTATAAGAAAAGCAAAAAGTAATACATATAACCACAGCCAAAACCTTCAAAAATGGAAACTGAAAAAGTATCAATTTTCTGCTAAGAGCAAGTCGTAGCAATATTGCTCGGCTAACACTTTGGAAATAACAGCAGGGATGCTGGATAGGTAATTCTTCAAAATGTTAAAACAAAATACTATGTACCATGTTTCCCCGAAAATAAGACAGTGCCTTATATTTTTTTGACCCCCGAAATATGGCCTCGGCCTTATTATCGGGGGGGGGCTTATTATTTTGGGGGTGCAGTAGGCGGCGAGCGTGGGACTGCATGTCCCATCGCCGCTGCCTCGCCTCCCCTCCCCGCCGCCACCGCCTCGTGCAGCAGGACTCAGTAAGGCTTGTTGTGCCGTTGCATGCACGAACTGCATGACTGCCGCAAACTTCATCATACTGGCACAGCTGGGGTCCTTCTGCCTTTGGTGCATGCAACGGCACAACAGGCCTTGCAGCGTCCTGCTCCACGAGGCAGCGGCGGTGGCGGGACGAGTCTCACAGAGACTCATTTCTGGCAGGTGGAACATGTTGGGCCGTGAGACGCACGTCCTACCTGGGACTTGTAGCTCCATCACGTTCCTTGGCGTTGTGTCCAGAGAAGCCCATGGTAAAAGAAAACTTCTCGCGAGTTCAATCAAACTTCTCGAACTCGCGAGAAGTTTTCTTTTACAATGAGCTTCTCTGGACACAATGCCGAGAACGTGACGGAGCTACAAGTGTCAGGTAGGACGTGCGGCGCGCGGTGGGGCGCAATTTGGGAGTGGCGGGGCGGGGCGGGGCGGGCCGCGAGACGTGCGTCCTACCTGGGACTTGTACCTCCGTTGCGTTCCCCGGTGTTGTGTCCACTGACCCTCCCCCGCCTCCGGCACTCGAGCGAAGCGGGAGGGTGAAGAAACTCTCGCGGGCTGCCTGAGGAGGGGAGCCTCGATGCCTGCCTCGCCGCCCCATCGCAGGCAGGAGCGCTTCAAAACGCTGGCAGAGGCAGAG
>QLTV01002658.1:69186-92973 GCA_003457575.1 Thermophis baileyi
AGGTGATCAAACCGGTAAGTTCTAGAGGAGATCAACCCTGACTGCTGTTTAGAAGGCCAGATCCTGAAGATGAAACTCAAATACTTTGGCCACCTAATGAGAAGGAAGGACTCGCTGGAGAAGAGCCTAATGCTGGGAAAGATTGAGGGCAAAAGAAGAAGGGGACAACAGAGAATGAGGTGGCTGGATGGAGTCACTGAAGCAGTCGGCGTGAGCTTAAATGGACTCCAGGGGATGGTAGAGGACAGGAAGGCCTGGAGGAACATTGTCCATGGGGTCGCAATGAGTCGGACACGACTTTGCAACTAACAACAACAATCTATAAGGACTAGGAGTTTGGTTTTTAAAAGCTTAAAAGGATGTAATAAATTTTCTCGTTTGGCTCCAAAGAACATGTTTGAGAAGCCTGTATTTGTCCTTACATTTTTGAAGAAACCAATTACATTCAACATCAGCTGCTGAAATCCAATCAATTTTTTCACTAAAGAAATTTGCTTTGTGCACTCAGAGAAGTATCCCTTCAGCATAGAACCATCTGCTCTAGAGGCATTTTCCTTCAAGTGTAGCCTCATCCTAATTTTCACCCTACTTTTTTGTCGAAAGATGAAATACTGTGTAATGCTTATGGCATTGCTGCCATCACCTGAATTATTATTTATGATTGCCAGGGTTGAATCAAACATTTCATTTGCAAGTATGGTTCTGCTTATGAGCTCAGGTCTTTCTGTACAGCTAGTCCTCAACTTACAACCACAATTGAGCCCAAAATTTCTATTGCTAAATGAGATATTTGTGATTTTTGACCCATTTCACGACCTTTCTTGCCATAGCTGTTAGGTGAATCGTTGCAGTTGTTAAATTAGTAACACAGTTGTTAAGTGAATCTGGCTTCCCCATTGACTTTGCTTGTCAGAAGGTTTCAACAGGTAATGATCCAAGGACACTGCAACTATCATGAGTCAGTTGCCAAGCATCTGAATTTTGATCACATGACTATGGGGATGATGTTCCAATGGTCGTGTGAAAAACGGGCATAAGTCACTTTTATCAGTGCCGTTGTAACTGCAAACGGTCGCTAAATGATCTGTTGTAAGTTGATGAATATCTGTACTAGTATCCACTGCAGCTTTGGAAATGGGCATTTTCGGTTGCAGCGCCTACTGTTTGGAACACCATAATTCCCAGGATCCAGCAAGACACTGCTGGCATTCCAGGTAACCTTTAAAATGTGACTGTTTTCCTGGGAATGGGGGTCATGAGGTTAAGGCAGTGTGTGAGGTGGTTTTCATTTGATTGCATGTTGTTGTCCTCAACAAACATTCTATATTATCTATTTATACTGAGTTTTGCTATTGGTATTACTTTGCTTTTACTGAGTTTTTATTTTGTTAGCCACCCACAGTTGCAGTTATGAAATGGGTTGCCATATAAACAAATTTTTTTAAAAAGGAAATTATTATCCCTTCCCTCTGTGTGTGTGTGTGTGTCTGTGTATCTGTGTGTGTCTGTGTGTGTCTGTGTTGTGTGTTCCAGCCGACTGCCACAAAGAGAAGCCAGTAATTTCAGATGGTTTGGCCTTCATTACAGGTGCAGTTTACATTTGCACAGAAGATGTTTTTCCTAATAAACGCCTGCAGCAATTGATTGAGCAGCTGCCAAAATTGAGGAGTGACGTTCCATCTGAGGTGATGCAGAAGATAAAATTTGGAAACAGAATATTTGTTGAGCATGCAGCAGACCTGGTGAGTATTTTATCTGGCTGTCAGTGCTTCAAAAGGTTACATTCAATTATGCAGCTGAAAAAGAGCTGTGATGCTACATTCCAATGTAGCATATGCATTTTGTAAATCAAAATGACAATTACTCAGACTTCACATCAATTTTATGGTGCTGTTTCCATAGATGCCATTTCTCAGCAAATCTCTACAGAAAAAAAGAGGTTTATTTGTTTTTACAAAATATATAGAGTTAGCCTTTCCCCCTCAAATTTTCTCAATATGAAGCTAAAATACTGCAAACAACGTATATAGAGCATCCATTAAACTATGCAAAACATTAAAAATGGTCTAATTAAAAAGACCTTAACTTATAGAACACATGCAGCAGGTCAGGTTTGAACTTCAAGACTGCGAAAAACAGTATAGAACTTCTGAAAAATGAGTGTTCATTTTTCTTCTATTTTACAATAAAAAGGTAAGCTTTTTGTTCTCAGAGCTATGAAACTATGCTGGCAAAGTTGAAGGATTCTCAGAAGCTAGAGCAGTGCTGTTATATGCCTACTTTTTTGGCACTAAGTCAACTGAATTATAAAGATTTTTTAAAGAACCTTGTTTCGGGTTTCCTGCACAATCCATCTTGCACATCTTGCTATCGAGAGAAAACTAAAAGAATCCGTTTGAATAAAAGCAGATTTTAATCCATCAATAATAAATCCCAAGTCACAGAATCATTCTCTGCCTATTTTTATAAAGATATATATTGTCTTAAATGTTATTACTGCCTTGAATTTTAATTTTGAGCATAGAAGGCAAATTATATAGTCTGCCTCACTGATTAATGTTAATTTGCATTTTGTTCTCCAGTATACCTCTGATGTTAGAACAGTTTGTCCATTAAATGGTGGACACAGCAGTAAAACTCAGGGACTGTGATCAAACCAGCCTGCAGGCCTCCACAAACTTGTACTCTGGAGACAAGAGTGTGGCATCATTTCCCTCAACGAGGACAAATTCAACTAGATGGGAGTAAGTGAGATAGAAAGGGAATCAAGGACAGGGGAGACTTCATTTGCTGTTTCAAAATTGGCAGAGAGGGGAATTGATTGGCATTTGATTACTATGCTTCAGGCGTAGAAAATCTTTCCAACTCGGCATTGCATTGCATTGCATTGCATTGTACCGATTTTAAAGAGCAATTGATCTGGCTTAATCAGTTGCTTGTTTTTCCTCTGGCATATTCAGTGTTTCCTTTGTGAGAAAATACACTGGAATTTCACAGGATACCTTTTGCTTAATGTTATTTTTAATTTTTTTTTAAGGAAAGGAAAACAAAAGTGGAATGCCCAAGAGAAAAAATATACGTCAAATGCTTTCCTTTTGTTCTTTCCAACCCAATGGCATATTAGAAAGTCATTTCCTAAAAGGCCTCAAAATGATGGTTATCCGTCTGTCAGCAGAATAATTCTCTCAAACAGAACATAATATAACCATATTTGATGTGAAGCCGCCCAGAGTCCCTTGGGAGTTGGGCGGCATAGAAATGCAAATAAAAGTAAAAAAGTGGTAGGAGAAGCTGAAAAAAAGAAATAAAAAATATTGATTTAGAAAATGGCAGCAAGAAAAAAACACCTCAATACATCCATTTGGGAGGGGCAGATGGGCAATGGTGTAGCATGCCACTACTCCTCTATTCTAAACCCCGCCCTTCTCTCTTGATCACATGACCTAGGGCACCATGTTTGCCGCTTGGCCTATGCTGGTGATGGCGAACCTATGGCACGCGTGCCACAGGTGGCATGCGGAGCCATATCTGAGGGCACGTGAGGCGTTGCCCTATGTCAGCTTCAGTGCGCATGCGCACGCTGGCCAGCTGATTTTCGGCCGTTTTCGCTCTCCCCAGTCTTCAGGAAAGCCTCCTGAACCCTGGGGACGGCGAAAAACGGCCAAACAGGCCAAACGGAAGTTCGGAAATGAACTTCTGGTTGGCCCGTTTGGCTGTTTTTCACTGTCCCCAGGCTTCAGGAGTCCGGAGGCTTCAGTGAGTGCACGGGGGGGGGCAGTGGGTGGTGGTTGTGTGCATGCACGGGGGGGCAGTGCAGGGGTTGTGCACATGCGTGGGGGGAGGGCATGGGTGTGGGCATGTGCGCTCTAGCACGTGCGCACACACCCTTTTGGCACGCGAGACAAAAAAGATTCGCCATTACTGGCCTGTGCTATTTGATGCACACATATATTGAAAGCCAAACAGATACAGTATGAAGGAAGAACAGAAATTTGTATCCAGAGGCAACTCCCATGGATCTATCCTAATTAGACATCTGACGCAAACAGAGATGGGCAGTGCAGATGTACATATCCTGATTAGTCCCTGGTGAGAAAATGTGTGTGTACACATGGAACACATTACTTGGTTAAACAGAAGAAAATACAAATTCCTCTTATGGCCACTGCTGCTACAAAGCTGGGAAGAAATGAAAAGGCCATGTTTTTTTTTTTTTAAGTTAGGTGTTTATCACAAATACAAGGTCAGTGAACAATACAATCTTTTCCCTAGTGTTTCCTGAAGCTTTTTTTTTTTTTTACTACACATCAACCTTTGTAAATGCACCTATTTAAACCAGCTTTTTTGGTCAGACCTCCATACTTACTTGATGTATAGTCTATACTCCATATAGATTCCTGGCAGTGTACAGTATAAAACAGATAAAACACAGGATAAAAATCACAGGGTAATGTCTTAATTTACCCAGGATGATATTGACATAGCATCTCCCAGTGACAACATGTAAACATTAAAAGTGCTTTTGAATAACTCCATTTTAGCCACCTTCCTAAATATTAATAGGGAATGGGTCATTGGGGAGGGAGGTTGTTTCAGCTTACTAGAACAGTAGCCAGAAGGGTAAATGAATGCATTAATGTATTGATAAGGACTTGCTTTCCAGTATATGTCTCCTGCATTTGGTTTTTCACTGGAATGAACTGTCAGCTATACTCCTTACTTCCCAGCTTGATGCTCCATCGGGAACATAAAATAAAAATTGTGCAGAGAAAAACAGATTCATTCTATACCACCTTATAAATGGCTTGTGGGTTGCACTGGTAGTAATGTAGCAGAGCTCTGCAGTTTAGTAGGATATATTTCAGTTTGGAGTGGGGTAATTTCTTTTAGAAGACTTAAATCAATTTGTGCTGGCCACAGTTAATCCTTTCCTGTTGGTACTTATTTCAGTGCTGATGGTGACATTAGGCAGGACCCATGTCCAGGGGACTGACCCCTATCTGAAACCCTGGAAAAATATCACTGGTTAGAAAATGCTAGTCCGCTTTGGCAGAAAGAAGCTTTGAATAATCATATTTCCAAGCATGGAAAAAGGATATTTATTCTAGCAAGAGATAGTTTTAGAAATAGGAGCCATACCAATAATCCTGTTGTAAAAATCTTAATGTAATCCTATTATACATTCAGAAGGGTTAATTGGGACTTAGTCTCAAGATAATGTGCATAGATTTGCAACATTGCTGTAATTCTCACTCAGCTTCCTGACTCAGTAAAGCTCTGATGGATTGAGTATACGATTTGCTGTTTGCTGGCATTGCAAACAAATACAAAAGCTTGGAATAAGGATTACTCTAGCTACTGTAGTAATTACTGTGCATCCACTGGAGCAGAGATTTTTTTACAACTGTGCTGTACTTGACATACATCCTGCTGTATTTCCTTATTACAGGACACTTTCCATGAATGCATTACTAAGAGACTTAGCTTGCTGCTCTCAAGAGGAATGGTGCGGCTAATCATTATTGACTCCATTGCTGCCTTGTTCAGATGTGAATTCAGTGCTACAGATTCTATCCAGAAAGCTAAATATTTACAGAGATTTGGGGCAAAACTTCACAGATTAAGCTGCAGGTTCCAGACCCCCATAATATGCATTAATCAGGTAAGATAGCAGAGTTTGCTTAGCCTTAATTTCATGACAGCTATATGCATCTAACTGGTTTTTAATATTTGACTGGACCTTGATTTAAACACTTACGATAAATGAAATTCAAAGTTAAGAATGGAATGTTTGCAAGTAAAATTCTGTGTCTCACCAGAATTAAGGTTGGTTAATTAACTATGGTTTAGCCAAAGTATTTTATTTGAAGTAAATAATTTGAAGTAAAATTATTTCTTTCTTTCCTATTGCTACATTTTGACAAAGCATTGAATGTACATTTTTTCTTTATTTCTTTTTCATATTCTAGGTAACTGATGCAATGAATGAGAGGGAAGATGCTGTTTGGAATACTCAAAGGTGAGTGGAAAAAGAAATTCAGCAAGCACACGTGTATGCGCACATGTGTGCGGTAGTGTGCATGTGCTGATACTGGGTTCTTCTAACCCTACCTAGAATAACTCATTTTGAGTTGGAATGATGTAAGAATTGCTATTGGATTCTATGGCTAGCCCCAAACACAAGGTGTAAACACCTGGTTTTAGATGGATTCTGCTTCATTGAAACAGTAACTGTGAGGAGATAGTGAAAGAACCTATGATTAGGTGGGCGAGAAATTTTGGATATCCAATAGCCCTAGACAGTTGGGAAAAACTTTGGACAACAAATTGGCAAATTACAAAATCAACTGCGTTCAAGGAAAATCAATGCAAAATGTTTTACCGGTGGCACTTGTCTCCCTTGAAACTATCTAAAATGCTCCCAAACACGTCACCGAGATGTTGGATCACTCTTATAAACATGAAATGGACTAGTGCATTCATTTTTAAAGAGTTCAACAAAATTGCCTTAGATAAGGGGTGTCAAACTTGCGTCATCACGGTGGCGTCACGTGACCTATCGGGACTTTTTTCCCCTTTGCTAAACCGGGCATGGGTGTGGTCAGCGCATGACGCATCCGGCCTGCGGGTTTGACAGCCCTGCCTTAGATCAAACCATATCATTAATTAATCTATCCCAGGATTATGTACATTTTGGGCTGTGGGGAGCTGCACAATTCTGGAACAACAAAAAATAGATTTAACAGTGGAATTTAAATGCAATAGTTAAATGAATACTATTTATTTCCTCTGTGTTTAATAAGATTTCTTTTATTGCAAATGCAATTTGGTAAAAACTGCTGCAGGGTTTTCATTAGCCTAGCCCAAGAAATCAATTTTAAAAACAAGCTTGCTTCCCCCTAGTTCAAATTGAGTGGAATATTTTGTAATTGCAGGCTTTGTGTTTCAGCTGCTCAGCCCGGACTGTTGTTCCAGCACTGGGAATAACTTGGTCTAATCAGCTGTTGATGAGATTGATGGTGTGTCGTACTGTAAACCAAGCACTGACTGGTGGAGAAACACTGTATAGTAAAAGTGAGCTCCGAATGTTAAGAATTATTTTTGCGCCTCATTTGCCACAGCATTTTTGCTATTATACTGTAAATTTGGAAGGTGTAAAAGGAATCAGGAAAATCAGTCATGATTATGAAGAAACGTAAAGCAGTATTTTTTAACCATTTTTCAGTATAAAATGGAGCTAATATATTAAAAATCCTCAATCTGTTCCTGCGATTGTATCATCCTATTTATCTATTGCATTATCCTGTCTGCTCAGCAAAGTGCCTGCTCAGTAGAGTTCTTGCATTATTTGATCTGGATTGTGCTCTCAGAATGATAGCAAACAATAATTTGAACTCCAGTTTAAACTACAAAAATAGAACAACAAAACTTCAATTTATAAAAGAATCCTCTTTAGCAGTACAAAACAGATATATTACAAACATCTGATAAAATAATTTTGAACTGAAAAACCTTTGAAGGTTAAACTGTATTTCTAGAAAGGAAATTCTTTGCTGTCAGCAATTACATTTACGTGTATTTAACACAGGATTAACATGCTGCACTGACTTCAGTGCTTAGGCTGAAATAATAACTTAAGAGATCCATTTAAACATACTGCACTCTTTTAAAGTCAGGGTAGACTATTAATGGTGTGATGCAGCTTACTAGCATGGCTGGGGAATTCTTTTCCTGCAGAGATTTAGTTGGGTCCCATGTTTACCTTGAAGATGACAAAGCTGAAAATGTCTTTTTTTAACTTTTTTTGCTGTTTTAACTTATGAAGAAATATTTATATTCTGCCTGTGCACTAAATGTAAATATAGGTAACTTCCATTGTAGTCTCTACACGGGAAAAAATTATTTGATTTTCTAAATTTCTAAATATAAAAAAATATAAAAATACACAAGAACCCCAAGAGATTAAACTTACTAGATAAAGTCCTCATGTCCCCTATCTTAGGGGGAAAAGATAATAAGGCTTAAATGTCAATATTTATTTACTATTTATTTAAATGATTCATGTGGCTGCCCAACTTGCAAATAGCAATTCTGGGGAGCTTATACATGGCTAAAAACCTTTTAAAAACCCTTCACAGCAGAGGTTAATTAAGGCCAAATCCCAACCGACTCAAATTAAGTCATTTCAGAATGAGCTTATCCAGCATTGGCTCAGTGCCTGGGAGAAAAACAACTTGTCAAGGTCTTCTGGAAAGCCAACAGAGTTGGGATAATCAAAATCTGATGGGAATGAAATTCCATAGGGCTGATGTTGTAACAGAAGACAAACTTTCTAAATCCTGATAGATGACACTATTTCATTAGAAGGATTTGAAATATCCATACATACCCGTTGGATTTCATGGGATGAGCAGAGACAGTCTGCTGATTAAACTTCACTTATTCTCATATCATTGTCAAGTATTGTGCCTATATACTTAAGTTTGTTATACACTTTCTCCAACATCATATTTTGGGAGATGTTTTTCCTAAATGCTGTAATTGATTTCTGCAGTTACCTGAAGAAGCTTCTCAATGCAATTTATGGATGATTAAATGGAGAGTATTCCTTCACTATTTTGTGTCTAGAAATATTTTATTATACTGTATTTAAACAAAGATTCCCATTATCAGAGGAAGTCCTGTTCAAATAATATTTAGCCTAGTTGATCTTATTCATTAAAACATCTTCAGATCACAAAGGTTTGGTTAGCATATTGCATGCTTTCTAGTAAATTATGAAATTACTCTATTAAAACACAGCAGCTTCTTGTGGCCACACTTTATTCAAGGATAGGAAATCCTAGACTCTTTATTTGTCCGAATAAAGTATTTGCCCTGCCAATAAATTTTCTCTGTAGGAATACATGATCTATACACTATTAATTAAGCTTTTGTTTAAGCTTAAAGCTTTTAAGTTTTTGTTAATACCATATAGCAATTTGCATGTACTTTAAATCATGTTTAACAGTAAAAATTATTATCAAAAAGCCAGGTAAATACTAAAATAGATGATAGTAATAACATTTTAATATACTGTGAACAAATGTTGAATACTGCAGCAGCAATGGAGAATCTTAAGATTTTCATTTATACTGAATCTTTTTAATTATGTCAGAAATGTCTGGAAAATATCTGGTGGGAGTGTTTTGTCTCCATCATGACTGGAAGAATTACGTGATAGAACTTTTATTAGATTCCATTTTAAGCAGACTGCAGAACTCGATTATTTTACTAGAAAAATTTAGATGACCATTTGGTTAAATAAATAAAGATGAAGGTTATTTAAGTTTACAATGCAAACATTCAGCTTTCCTAATATAAACTATGTTTACTTACTTTACAGGCTTATTAAAAGTTGTGTATATGTTTAGAAATTTTCCAAAATAATAAAATACGCTTGACTTTGGCTGGATTGTTTTCCTGAAAATATTTAATCATCATGTTGTCTTAAGTTTCTAGCTTACTAGAAATACCATAACAACTTCACAGAACGATGACCTGAAGATAAAACAAACAGTTCAAATTAAACAAAAACATGTCCTTGTCTCCAATGCAATATTCTTCAGGGTATTTAAGACAATACCACCCTCTCCCAATTTAATGCTACATTTTTAAGAAAAAAAACTTGTTCTCCACGGAGAAACAGGCCACATTACTCAAGATTGTACATTTGTAGGATAAATTTATTTAATAAATTCCCCAAACGTTCATTTGAAATGTGAATCAGTACACAATAATCTTGAAGCACAAGTTGTTTTTTAGGTACACAGAAGTTGGGGGTGAAGCCCTCTGTAGAGAATTATGCGAAGTAATGGATTGGATATAGCAGCATATGTATATACAGTAGTGGGGTGGATTCTATGAGGTAATGGGGTGGAATTACAAAAATGGTGGTTTGAAAGAACAAGGAGACAATATTCTGTGAACATAGTTATTCTAAGTCAATGTTTTAAGATGTTTGGACTTCAACTCCCAGAATTCATAGCTGGTTGCTATGTTGTAATTCGTGATGGACATAAAGCGAATCCCCACTTTTAACAGTCATTTTTTGTGGCAGTTGTTAAGCAAATGCAGTAATTGTTAAGTGAACCAATGGTTCACTACAGGTACAGTTTTGCCAAAACCCAGAAGTAAACGCTGGTTTTCAGCAAAATTTCGTAAAACGTGATCACAGAACACTGTAAATGGCTGTAAAGATGGCCTGGTTTTAAGTGCACAAAGTGCAATCGTGTGGCTGTGGGGGGAGCACACTTTTGGAACTTCAAATTTGGATTGAAGTACCCCACCCCTTGGTCTGTTGGAACTTCCAATGGTTGCTAAGCAACCAGTGTTGAGGACTAACTAAACATTTCATGCACAGAACATTTCTGCCCCTTTAATAAAGAAATCACATTTATGTAGCTCTGTTTGATTCTTTATTTTTACACTTGGAGAGTAACAAGAAAGCTTTAAAAATGAAACAAATACTTCACAACTCTGTAACAGATTAAAACAAAACAAAAGAGACACCATGCTATATACTTCTGAAAAAAGTCTTCTTTAGCAAATATTTTTGCTCTAACATCCATTTAAGAATCAAAATAGATTAAGGAAATTGTTGTGGCAAATTGAAAATACGCTTTTCCAATTAAAAAAACAGACTTTGTGACTTTTAAAAGAGCCAATTTTTTAGTTTTGCAGATAAATTGATCATACATTATTTCTTCCTGAAAGAATAAAATTCCTCATTAGAACTGTTCTATTTTAAAGAGTAAATGCAAATTTTTAAAATAAAATATGGAGAATCAAATCTAAAAGATTGATTTAGCCTATTTCCATTTTAATATTTTCCAGTGTTAAAACTATACTATTTAGAACAGGGATGTCAAACTCGCAGCATCATGGCAGTGTCACATGACATATCAGGACTTTTTTCCCTTTTGCTAAACCTGGCGGGGGCGGAGCCAACACGTGACGCATCCGGGCCGCGAGTTTGACACCCCTGATTTAGAACTACAGGTAGTCCTCAACTTACAACCACAATGGAGCCCAAATTTTCTGTTGCTAAGGGAGACAGTTAAGTGAATTTTGTCCCATTAACGCCCTTTCCTGCCACAGTTGTTAAGTGAATCACTGCAGTTAAGTTAGTAACACGGTTGTTAAATGAATCTGGCTTCCCCATTGACTGCTTGCCAGAAGGTCGCAAAAGGTCACATGACCGTGGGACACAACTGTCATAAATGTGAGTCAGATGCCACAAGTTTGAATTTTGATCACATGACCATGGGATGCTGCAGTGGTGGGATTCAAAAATTTTACTACCGGTTCTGTGGGCATGGCTTGGTGGGCGTGGCAGGGGAAGGATACTGTAAAATCTCCATTCTCACCCCACTCCAGGGGAAGGTTACTGCAAAATCCCCATTTCCTCCCGATCAGCTGGGACTCAGGAGGCAGAGAATAGATGGGGGCGGGGCCAGTCAGAGGTGGTATTTACCGGTTCTCCGAACTACTCAAAATTTCCGCTACCAGTTTTCCAAACTACTCAAAATTTCCGCTACCGGTTCTCCAGAACTGGTCAGAACCTGCTAAAACCCACCTCTGGGATGCTGCCACGGTTGTGTGAAAAACAATGCCATTGAAACTTTGAACTGTCATTAAATTAACTGTTGTAAGTCGAGGACTACCTATACAATTTATTTCCTTTTTTAAACTGCTACTTTGTTGATTTTTCTCCAATTATGATATCCTTAAGTGCTCAGAAGCAAGTTTCGAAAGGGTACGTGAATTACTCCATTTCAGCAGTTTAGCTGAATATTCTGCCATTACACAATAGCCCCATCAGTGCTGCCATACATAAAGTGCACAGATGAAATGCCATTAGTTACATCCAGTTTTGCAGTAAGTCATATATACAGGGTACAAAAACTATTTAATTTACTATTTGAAGCCATAGAACTGCACATTGATAATTACACATGGATTAAGAATTACAGTAATGTGTTTTTAAAAGTAACATTTTTTCTGATTTAATTTTGAGATATACAGTAATGAAATAAAGTTTCATATTTTTAAAAGGGAATATTCATAACTTCAGCAAAATATAAACATGTTCTGGTAAAATATTTTTTACATGAATTTATGTTACAAGTATGTATTTTGTACTTCAGCAGATTTCATAGTAGCAGAGTTCAGTGGGAAAATTGACCTTGTTAACAAATTGGTGTATTTCAACATTGTAAACAAATGAAGTAAAACACTACACGATCTGTTTCAGAAAAATATATAATAAAAATACTTAATTTTCCATAATCAGTGGAATTACTAGTTTAACACAAAACATCTTTTAGCCAGCTGATTTAACATTGTTAAATCTAAAAAGCATTCCTGCTTGCAAAGAGGGATATCTGTAGTAAACATTATCTGAATTGTTTTCCATGAAGCATTTTTTTGAAACCAGATGCTACTAATGCCAATTTTTCATATATGCTGTATATATTGAATATATATATATATATTCATATTCATATATATATGAATAACTACTGAATCAAGGCAAGTGTTCTAGATCACCATGTTAACAGCATAACAAAGTTAGAAGGGACCTTGGATGTCTTCTAGTCCAACCCCAATGTTTCTTTCAAAGACTTGTATTGGGGCTAACTATATTCTTGAGCATCCTAAATGGATATAGGAACATCTATTAAAGATGTAGCTTAAGTAAACTATATTTAATATTGCAACTTATTTTATTTATTTTATAAGACAAATAAAATTGTGACTTGGGTACTAATGAATGGTATTGTCTAAGAAAATATATAATGTAATGGGCAATTTAGATTATCACCATCACTTATACTATTTTAAAATTAAAGAAAAAACTAAAGAGAAAAAATCTATCTGAATAATGTTGCTGCCAAGACGCTTAATGTGCAGATGTCAGATAGATTAATATTGCAACTGAGCTTTCAATTCACTGCTGTTTTACTTAAAACCCCCATAGTTGTGAGAAATGGCAATCTTCCTAACAGGAAGAACCCACATAGCTACTGCTCATGCTACCTTCCCTTTGTTTCACTTGGACGCCTCAAACTTATTTTTCAGATTACAGTTATGAGGTCTAAAAGGGATTCACTGACAGATGTGGACTTAATTGAATGGCCCTGTTGTTTCCACAGATACATTTCTAAGACAGGATTAAATCATTTATTATGATGAAGCGTACTTGATAGGGAAGGAATCGTGCTTTAGAGATTATACAAAACACAGATTGTTGCTTAAGCTACTTCTGAGAGTGGGAAAAACCCTTTATAATAGGAGGTTTTGCTGGTGAGGACTCAGTTCTTCAAATAGGTACAACAGATGCACAAACAAGTTATTTCTGCACCAAATACAAGATTCTAATGAAATGAATGGTATGTGATTTATTTTTCCACAATACTCACTTAAATTAGTGAAAGGCTGAACTGTTTGTATCATGAACTGAAAATATATGGTAACTGTTTCTGTAACATTGCAGAAGATATACTATATCCATAAATTCCTCAATAGTATATCAGTAGAGTGATAGCTTATCACAACTGCCCATCGCACAGCATGGCCCAGCCATAGGTTTGTGTATATTCACTTTTCTAATCAAATGTACTGAATAAACTGCTTCAAAGAAAAGTATCAGGTAATTTTTTTTCTCTCATTTCTTATTCACAGATAGATCCATAATAAGCAAGGCAGGATAGTCATATGACTAAGAACCAAGTTTAGCACAGTCATACAGATTAGCCACAAATATTTATTTCCCATGTTAGAATATTAATATTTTAGGTCATTCGCTTATTCATAATACATAACACTAGATTTTTCTTCTAAAAATAGATTTTCCTATAATTTCCAGAATTTTAAGTCTAGATGACCTGAGAATTCTGAGAATTTATTTCATCTCATCTGGAGGACATAAAGTAATATTCATAAATTCTACTGGACAGATCAAAATTTTAGTCCCACCAAATGAAGAGACGGCTGTTATGGTTCATTCCTCTAAGCATACTACTATACTTTGTTATAAGATCAAAACAAGATGGCATTAAAGGGCTGCTCCCCTTCAACTTTTTGGCAGCATATATTTTCAACTTTCATTTAAGTTGTATGCATGCAAGAGGTAATTTTATAACAATATTTAGGCTAAACATGAATATTCATTTGAAAAAAATGTTATTAAACACAAAAGACAATGTAACTCACAACCATGTTACCATACAGAAGAACATTTTATTTATGCATCTTTTTCTCCTGAAGAAAATAAAAATGGAAAAATAGTTAAAAATAAGGGAGACTAGTATTATTTTAATAACCTAACCACTTCATTCCAAAGAGCTTTAAATTTTATGCTCTTATTCTCAAAAGCATATTGAATAAGGCATATTTATAGTCCACTTTGAGTAACAGACTGAAATTGTATTAGAATATACCACCAATGTAATGTAAAGCCTTTTCAGACAGGAATGCCAAATACATACAACAACTTAAAAATGGAGTCATTGTATTTTACTTCAGCTTTTTGGTTTCTTTATATTTGCTTTCCAAAGTCAGTTCAGAATTTTAGAATTTAACTAAGATGGTTAAGAACAATACAACCAACTCCATTGTGAACCAGCAAGTATAATTCACTGAGGTTTACAAATGATGTGCAATGTTCTCACAGAACCTCTACAGAGTCAGCAGCATTGACCAGATCTCAGTTTCCATTTAAAGACTGGACTGATGTAGCTTCACCACAAATAAATCTTATTACATGTAATTTTTATAAAACTAGAATACATTCCTTTTAGTGCTTTAACCTCTGCAGTTCACATTAACATTGATTGTACTGCAAGAAAGTAAGCAAAATTAATTTAGCTTGGTTATTCCTACTGGCCAGAGATTTAATTTTCTTGGTATACAATCATGACTTGCACACATTTCCTACTTCCTGCTTGTAAATAATAGTATTGCAAAATGGAAACATATAAAACATGCTTTCTTATCTAGTCCCCTGAGAAGAGAAAGACTTTATCACCCAAACGAGTAATAAACCAATGGAAGATTGAAAACGTTGCCACTAATAGGTGTTTTTTTATCCTGACAAATTTCTTATGAGACCCTCTTGCAAGCCACAACTTCACAGTACAGTACTTATTTTTCCCCTTTCTCACTCCAAACTGAAATAGAAGTCAGACTCAAGAGGCAGTAAGTACTTATAATTCTGGACTGAGAAAAAAAAAGGAGTGTTCTGTGGGATTAAAATGAAAAGACTGAAAACCTGATGGGTTTAGCTTATTCTGCTTTTCTCTTCCACGTTAAAGTAAACTGCACCACTTTCATTAATTTTTAGACTGCCACAATTAATTGGCTATTGTCATTTTCAAGAGGTGTCAAAGTTATTCCATTCCAATTAACCAGTATCTTGCCTTCCTGATTTAAAACCTGAATGTCATAAACTACATGACAATTTTCGTATCTGTAATCTATAATGTGTACAAAGTCCTTATTCCTTACAGCGATGAACTTAATATAAATCTCATTCTAGCAAATGCATACATAGTTAATAATGGATGCTCCTGTAACAGTTTTAAAACAGCACGTTGAAGAAAGCCTTTGCATTTTTTGTACTTCAGTTCCTTTTCTATTTTGCATAAGCATATTTTCCTCTGCCTATGAATACTGCTATACAGCTATCTGTAACACAACTCCAAATTGCTAGTAACAATGCAATAAACTAAGCATGCTTCAGAAAGAAGCTAATTGCTAACTCTAGGATTCTTTAAAATGCCAGTTATTCTAAGAGAGCCTAGAAATAGTCCATTCTGTTGTGTCTTTAACCTAAAAAGTGCTAAAAAGATCATAATGGGGACCCCCAAATCCTGTGAATCTCAGTGCTTCATGATTCACACGAACATTTTTAGCTAGCATCTGTTCCAGAATCTCAGTGGGCCAAATCAGTGTGACTGACACTCTTAGCTCTTGAATCTGTCAGACAATTAGTTCGTCCCTGCATAGGAAAGAGAACAGAAAGAGTTTATATACAGTTCTAAACTGTGCAATCAGTCATTTAAAAATACAAACTCCGAATAAACAAAATGCATGGTAATCCAAAATAAAAAACAAAGACTGGTACTGTTTACCTAAAATTAGTTTTAGGATCTTAACTGAATTTCAAGATTGTTCAGCACACTTTCAATTAACTAGATAGGCTTTATTCCAACATGCAACAAGAGCATTTGGTAGCTTTATCAGTGCCTGATTCAGTTCCTTAAAGAAGAATCCAAAAAGCTCCGAATTAAAGTACCTTTTTCTGCCACAAGCATAAAACTGGAAGCATTTGCTTCTGTTCTCAAACTGGTTATCTGAAGAACACATGTTCAGTCAAATCATTCTTTATTAGACAAAGTAGCCAATTGTACTATCAGATTTTTTTTATCGTGCTTGTTTTAGGAAGTGAGCAATTAAAAAGAATATGTTTCTAAGATAGCATGTGAGCATGAAAGATCTTCAAAACTGTTTTTTCAGAACTTAAGATATTTTGGAAGTTTTTAAAAATCCTAAATTCTATGGTTTGTATGATAACATTGACTGATAAAGAGTTCTGCCACAGGATACTGAACTCATGAAAATATAGCAACTTCAGCAAACAAGAAAAAATATAGTGTTGCATCCTGAAAATGCTAAGAGCTATGATTATTTGTAATATAAAATGCACACCAAATATCATATATTTATATTATAAAAATAGAACCATTTTACATTTTTTCATATCCATGCTATTTAAATATTTAGCCTTACAACCGTATTAAGACAAATGTCTCACAAACTGAAGACTTTATCCTTCCAACTATTTTACTTTTATTAACCCTTGTTATTATATTCCACAAGATGTTGGCAGCATTTATAAATAGTTCCATTTTTAAAACTGAAGTTCTTAATTGCTTTGGGTATTTTATTTTGGGCTTTATACGAATGCAAGAATATTTCAGACAACTGGAACTACCCATGTATAGGTTTTTACTCTCCTGGTGTTACGCATTAGTATTGAAACATCTGCTACATTGTCAACTATGTTAGTTGAAATTATAGGGTTAGTTAACAGCCACAACATAACACCGGTCATTTAAACAAGACTACTAAATCAAACATGACAAATATTAAGACATGTGAAGGAGAATCTTCATGCAGACATTATTAAAATGTGACTGAGTTAATATTTTGAGATCCCATTTTTCCCATGGAAGATTGTAGCCCTAACCAATGATTTTCATTAGCAAGTACTATGTAGAAATTGAACTTTAAAAAACAATCCTTATAAAAAGTATTGGTTGGAGTTTGAAAATATTTTTGCCAGTGTAAATCTTCCTGTAATTACTCAGGGGCACAATTTATTTTTATTTATCACCCCTTGGGGCAGATTAAAATTGCTCTAGAGAGTAAACCAAGCTCTGAATAGCCTCTGACTTTAGCAAAAGCTGGCAAATAGGAAAAGCCACACAGAATTCCATCCACTGTTAATTGCCTTCTAGACTAATTCTCCAATTTGCACAACTGAGAAACTGCTGCAGATTGACACTTAAGTGCATCAGTATGCTGGATGTTGTTCAGATATATTTTCATCCTAATCAGTGTGACACTAAACTCCAATAGCCACTTAAAATGCCTGGACAGTGAAGGTAACCTTGCAAACTTCAGAAAATGTTAATATAAAGCAGTCAACAACAGTTTGTCTGCTTTCCCTTGATAATCAAGGTGGAAGACAAGGATGGTTTTGGAAAAGCATTTTGATGATTTTGAAAAACCATGATACGGTAAAATAGTATAAAAAGGATAATATTCCTGCAAGGGGGACTTGAATATCAATGAATTTATGTGTAATTTCTAATGCCTTTAATATACTACAAGCCATTACAGAATAACACTGTCTATATATAAGACAATAAAGATAATACAATATCTGCTACCTGAAATTATTTATAAATAGCATACAGACACCTCACAACTCTATTAGCCTCTGCTTCCCTATTATGGGAAAGACGGTATAAGATATGTTTTTTTTTCACATATAGCCAATTACCGTATTTTACACCCCTTAAAAGTGAGTGAAAATTTAGGTAATATACACGTAATATACATTACCGTATATTACACCCCTTAAAAGTGGATGAAAATTTAGGTGTATCTTATAGACTGAATACGGGCATTTTCGGTCTCCCGAACCCTCCGTGTGTCGCGTTTTTGCCCTCCCCGGCCCCCAGAAGCACTCTGCAGGCCAAAAACAGGCACGTTTTTGGCAAAAATGAGCCGTGCGGAGCACTGCAGAGTGCTTCTGGGAGCCTGGGAGGGCGAAAACGTGACGCACGGAGGGCTTGGGAGCCCAAAAAGGGGCCCATTTTTGGCAAAAACAGGCCGTACGGAGCACTGCAGAGTGCTTCTGGGGGCCTGGGAGGGCGAAAACGTGACGCACGGAGGGCTTGGGAGCCCAAAAAGGGGCCCATTTTTGGCAAAAACAGGCCGTACGGAGCACTGCAGAGTGCTTCTGGGGGCCTGGGAGGGCGAAAACGCGACGTGCGGAGGCCAAAAACTATTTTTTTCTTGTTTTCCTCCTGTAAATTTAGGTGCGTCTTATAGACCAGTGCGTCTTATAGTCCGAAAAATACGGTATCTTTATCATAGTCTCCAGATAGCTTCATTCATACATTTATGACTTACTCTCTTCACTACAAAAAAAGCATACACAGACAGATGCAAGAAATGCAAATCCACAACCCAAGAAGACATGTTCAATTACACAACACCTGATTGTAGTCTGAACTGCATGGTTCTGTCACCTCATTTGCTATCTGTATGAAAGACTTATTGTTTCTATTGACAACACTGGAATTTGTGCCCTAAAATATTCAGAGAATAGAAAGAGCAATGAATTAGCAGCAGTCAACAGTATATAAAAGGATAAAACTGCAAATGTCGATGGCCATTTTAAATAAAGTTGTTGGGCCTACATACTAAAAGCTTTGAAATAGATTGTTGCAGTGTTATGACGTAAAATTAGGAATGAAACACTATCAAACTTAGTTCCATGTCTGAGTTTGGGTTCTGATATGCCCAAATTCGTCATTTTACCTATAGCCATTTTAAGCCCTGCCAGTAACGTCTAGTTGCATAAGAATATTATAGGGCTTCTTACTTGAAAATGATCTTCAGTTGTTTTGCCACCCACGTTAAGAATATTCATTGAACTGGCACGCTTCATGCTGGACAGTGAACATGCAATGATAAACCAATCAGAAGAGCTGAAAATGGAAAGCTCTGAATACACAAAACATATATAACAAGAAAATAACTCCTACACTAATAACACTATTGTGACTGAAATACAATTTAGTATATACACATTTTCCTATATTTATCACAAAAGATCATAAAATTTAAGATTATTTTAAGTACCATTTTATTAACAATTAAATTTTTTTACTCTTAACTGGACAATCCCACCATAGAGCTTCTAAAACTCAAACTGTATCATACTGTTTTAAATCATTATTTTAAAGGTAGATAATATAGTACTACCGGTATCTACATTAAAAAAAAATCCTTTAGTTAAGAACATGTCATTCATTCTTGGTAACTGAATGGACAAACAATAGCCCATCTTGACTTGTCCCTTAATAGCTTTAATTTAAATTAAATAATTAAAATTATTGGTTTTTAAAGATTCTCTTTTCTGGAGATAGTTTCTCGGATCTGGATTGCAGATTGTAGAATATAATACATATGAGGCATTGCCAAAATTCTGCCCTAATATTCTAACATTAGCCAACTGAAATCTGCAATCTGCAGAGGAGATTTGGTAGCAAATCTTACTTATTAAACAACGTAATCAACTCTTAAGCCCCAGAGCATGTTATTATTATCATATTTAGCTGTAACAATGCTTGTAGAATTTCCATGGTATATTCCAAGATTTATTGAACAATTATCCTACATTGAACTACAGCTATAATAATTTAGGGGTTTCTAAAATTTTAGAGGTTTACCCTTAAAGATTTAAAACCAAGTAGCATAATACACAAATTACTATTTTTCTATACTCTTGGTGTACTCAGCACAGCAAACATTTGCACTAACTTTAACTGAAGTAAATGTAGGCAAAACCTGGACATCTGCCAGCTAGGTTTCTTATGAACCTTTAAGGTCTAAAACAGTAAAATTGGGTGACTAATTAAACTTGGATGTTTTGGGATGAAAAACTTGAGACAGCTGGCTATTACTACCCAGTCAGTTTACACTAGTCATTTGATAAGTTATAAGGTAAGGGATTTTTTATGGGAAATTTGCAACAGTTTATTCCCAGCACTGGCAACCACTGTGGTGGCTGTAATTATTTGGTCTTATAGATTTGTGTTGTGAGTAAAGCAAGTGTATATCAGTAGACAGGCACAACTTTTGGCACAGATTAGCCAAATGACAGCCCCAGCAACATATATATATATATTGTTCTCACCTATGCATTCCTAATGGTAAGTAGTACCATTAATATAACAAGCCTTGGAAATTCAAGCAAATTTATTATAAACTAAGGTATACAAAATAAGAAATATTTACACTGTATTAGTGCCAACAATAACAATATATTTCTGCATATCCAAGAACTTCAGTGCATGCATATTAAAATACAGGTGTTATCAACATAAAGTAGTAAGTCATGCAATATTTACATGTTATTTATTTATTTATATATACTGTTAAACACATACTGTTAATCTAAAAATGTTTAACACAGCACAAATATGAACATCTGAGTTTATCAGTTTTTAAATGAAAATTATCCACAGGTGACACTGAAACATTAAATAATCAATTTTTAAAAATTGACTTCATACCCGGGGTGATATAAATTTAATTGTTTTGGAATACAAGTAGTAGTACAGTATATGACCATTGCAAATACGGGAAATCAACATCTGGTTTTTACGTGTTTCAAAATTTCCTTCTGCATTATAATCTGCAACCAGGTCATGATACTATTATTCTCGCAGCACCATTCCTTCAAGTACAAATCAATAAGGTACAGAAAAATAATCCTGAGGATTTTAACTAATATCAGCACTAGATAGCCCACTAAAGACAGGGCTGTGCAAAACATGAGTGTGTAAGGGCTGAGACTGAAGAGGAGGACATTAGCATCAAGAGGCCTACCAGTTAATTTAGAGAGGTGGGAGGAAGAAGCCTAGAATGTTATCTTATGGCTATAGAGTACAGATATACACAGTCTGTGACTTCTTTGCACTGCACTGGAAAATCACTGTTTATGGCTTCTTGTCTGTAATAAAAAATTAAATCTAGTCAATTTGATCTGAGCTTATTCTGCCTAGTGGAGGCTAGAATTGAATAAAGAAAAACCTATTATTTACTGCTGAGTGTTAATTTGATTTCCTTAAGCATGTTCAATAAACCATTGGCCCCAAGTTCTAAGTTGGAGGTGGGTAGTGGTGTAGATTGTTCTATTAAAAACAAAAACAAATCCAACCCTAAAAATTGACATTACGGGCCAATGGTTTACTGATCACACATAAATATCATCATGGACAGATACCACTTCAAATGAGATACTAGTTAGAGGTTAAACTATATAACAGTTTGTATTAAATAAAAGTAGGTTGGAATCTTGTTATTCTTCTATTTGGGCAAATTCCCACTTGCAGCAGCATTCAAGGTGTCATACATGTTTTGAAGCTATGGATTTATGATTCACAAACAGCAGTTTTCCAAGAGTGTAAGCCTCTTAAGGCAGGCTGTCAAAAGCAGTTTGTGATACTGCTCTGAGACCTGCTATTTTGAATCTAAAAATCATCATGGCCATTTATATAAATAATGTTTTAAATTGTTTCTTGACTCTTAGCATAATCATATTTAAGGAAATGTAGCAGCATGAAAGTAATATAGGAACATGAACGTAATATAGAAGAGAAGATATATAATTATCTACAGTGACAATTTGAATATCAGAATTTAATTTTTTATTAAAAAAACCCTCCTGCAGTGCCAAATTAATTATGGCAAAATAAAGTTAATTAACATAGAATGTAAGACTTCCAAGTTTCACACTGGATAATAAACAATGTAGCTACCGAAGATTTTTTTCTGAATGCAAAAATTCCCTCAAAGCTCATCTTCTGGTAATTATCTGGACATATGCAGGTACGGTTTGGTTGTAGGGTTTTGTTTTGTTTTGTTTTTGGCAAAATATAGAAAGTTTTTTGTCTCTTTCTTTATTTTAACAATCTCTTCGTATGCTTTACATTCCTGGAATTTCTTAATAAATTCCCATCCAAATGACTATCTTTAGCTTTTCTGAGATCAGGTAAGTTTTGTTGAATGCTCCCATCTACTGTGATTTACTAAATGAGAAAAGATTGGAAGGTTTCAAAGCAAACAACATCTTAAAAAAATAAAAATAAAAGCAGTAGTTCAAAAAGGAAAACCAGGTATTTTATTTAAAAGAGGGAAACACTGCAATTCTTCTGAAGGAATTCCAAAAAAGGAAGAAAAGTTAGAATAAAGGAGATGGGAAAATACTATACCTTGGATTAGAATAAAAATAAAATAAGCAATAACAATAGTAAATATGAATTTAGAAGGATATTACTTCAATTGTAAGAAATTAAAAAAATAGAATTGTATTTGAACTCCAGTAATTTTTTTTAATGAGGTAAACAAACTCTGAAATATTATAAAGGCAATTCATAGGGGGCAAATTAATGATAATTTAGTCAGTAAACCTTCCTTTTTATTTCTTAAAAATATAGGTAATTCTCTTTCAAAACTAAGTGTAGAACTTTATAAAAGTAATACACAAATCTTCATTATTTCCTTCTCCCTATATCCAATACTATTCAAAAACTGATCTCAAATAGAAATAGCAGATCTCAGTGAAAATAAGTTTAAATAATACTGTTATTTAACAATATTTTATAGAATGTATATTTTCAGAACAAAGTGGATTGCTCTTTGGGAAGCAATGAAAGTAATTAAGTATTTTTTTATTTGTAAACCAAACTTTTTTTAAAAGTGATGAAAACATATGCTAATACAACATTTTAAAGCAATATAAAAGACCTGCAAAATGTATACAAATTTTTAAGTTGTTTTTTACTCAAAGACAAAAGGCTGGTTTTAGAAAAAAAAATATTCTTGAAAGAAACAAAAGGCGCGTTTAAGTATATTTTAAGGAAAGAAGTAGGTGGCTTTGGAAATATTTTGCTATTATTTATTGACTGAAAATCTAGTAGTTCAGAGAAAAAGTATCCCCAAAAAGTTTAATTGTCTTATCAATAACCTAAATACTGAAATATTCCAAACTAGAAAGTGACAGAAATAGTAAAGATTATGGGATAAAGGCCCTGATGGTTACAGACAAAGTCAAAAGATAATCACAAGCAGAAGCAACCATGTTTACTGTAGCAAAAAAAAAATCACATCTGACTAGATGCTTTCCTAGTTAAAAGAAGATTTTCATTTCCTTTATTACTGTTACCTGTTTTTCAAAGCACCATAGGTAGAAATAGATGGGTTTCTATATTTCCAACAAGGATTGTCTCCATTGTTTTAACTGAAAATGGCATTGCGTAACTTCTTGTAACAATTTATAATACTTTCATGTAATAAAATCTGTAACAGTTTATTTCCTTAGACCTGGAAACAACTCTCTCTCTCTCTCTCTCTCGCACACACACACACACACACACACAT
>QLTV01002658.1:92994-131742 GCA_003457575.1 Thermophis baileyi
AAGGGAGACTAGTATAGATCTATTTCAAGCTATTTAGCTCTCATCAGCTAGCCACACCCTTATGGGATTAGAACCTGGGCCACTTGCCTTGTTAGGCAAGTGTTTAAACCTATGAGCCACAGGATTCTTCTCCCTATCTGCTTGTTCCAGGGACAAGGATATATATATGGTTTTTTTTCTCTGTTAAATCACCTGGTATACCCAAAATACCAGGTGATTTATACCAGGTGATTTTGGGTATACCAGGTGATTTTGGGTATACCAGGTGATTTAACAGAGAAAAAAAACATATATATAGAGAGGGAGAGAGAGAGAGAGAGAGAGAGAGAGAGAGAGAGAGAGAGAGAGAGAGAGAGAGAGAGAACACATATATCTGTATATTTGGAGTGAATAACAAAGTTATTCATGCTTTTTACAAAAAAAAAATTCAAACCATAAGATTCATAAGGAAGAATGAGCATAGATTTCAAAAGGAGCCCTGATTATATTGATACGAAGTATATCTTTTATTCATTACAAGGACTGGATAAAGAATTTCAGTCCATTTTAATATAACAATAGTTTATTCGCAGGAATTCTAGACAAAGTAGATGAAACAGCTTTTATTAATATGTGAGAATTGGGAAAAAAAGTTACGTTTACATGTTTATTAAATGTAAACAGGTACCCAATTAAATAGATCTGTACAGATTCTATAACCTAGTTTGATTAGATTATATATATACATGTGTCAATTTTTCATGTACCAATTAAATCTTAATAACTTTTTCAGAATAAATTAAAAGGCTCATATTTTGTTATTAAAGAGAACCTGCTGAAATTCCAGCCAAGTGCATTAGTCATTCTATGTCGGATGACAGAGCAGTCAATTCTTGAACTAGTCATTTATATAATATCAAATTTTTTACAAAGCCGTAACACTGTTTACAATCAAATTAAGAGCAAACTTTTTACAACTGTTTATGACCAACTTTCAACAACATCCTGTGAACTGCATTTTTGTGAGAACTGCTTCCTGATTAAACTCTGGTGCATTCGCACAGCAGATAAACCCATTACACAGCAGGATAGGTTTAGGCATAATTCAATTCCCATGTGTTGAAACACATCTAGAAATAATTACCCAGGACTTTCTCGTGAACTTCCTCCCTTCAGTTTTCTAACCAGCTTCTCGCTGCTGCGTCTAATTGAAGCACGAAGTTTGCTAAAGGAACCACTGCGTTTTAATGATCCAGTGCCATCCTGAAAAAAATGAGCATGTTTAAAACCACAGAATCATTCATCCTTTGTCAGAGTTTAGCGATCACAACTGAACACCAATTGGTTATGTTCTGCTGTCATTGAAGTTATAAGCAAGTATCTCAATTTCAAACAAAATTTAACAAAAAGTTATTCTTAACAGATAGTGGATAATCTCCAAGATCACTTTGAACCCTTAATTCTAAGATTCTGTGATGAACAGATTAAAAATAAGTACACAGCATATTATCTATCAGGGGTGCATCACTTTAACTTAACCATGATGACAAGTTATCCAAGAATTACAATTCTCAATGAAACAAGTTTTGGTAGATAGTTTTAATAAGATAAAATTATTTAATTATCTGAACACTTAATTGCTCATTTCCATTGAAATTAAATGGACGTGTATCAAAACAGTATAGGTAAAGGCAATTCCTTGCACAATAACCAATATTTCTATTAGCAGCATAGACATCTAACCCACTACTGCATTCTATGCAAACTATGATGCAGTAATAAGAATACAACAAAAGCCCACCACCAAGCAGTAGCATTATAGTAACAGCTGAGTGAGCAAGATTTTATTGAGGCTCAATCTCATTTGGCTCATATGTAGCAAGCAGATATTAAGAACAGAAGCATATGAGAGCACAAAACATTTTAAGTTCTTGCACTTTAACCTTAACAGTATTCTAGAAAGTTAAGATGCAAGGCCGTAATTTTACAATAATATATTTGGTGACATGTTAGTTCATTTTCCAGAAGAAACATTTGTTAACTTTATTTTCTAAGTAACTTGTTTATGCTTTATTTCAAGTTACTAATACCTTGCCGTTTTTGGAAAATAAATCTTTCCATACACAAAAGGTCAGAAAGTACTACGCAGAAGACAGAGACAGACGTCAGTTGGACTGAGTTTATTAGACAAATACACAAAGTCACCCATCACCAAGATTAGTAGAGAAAAGCGTAATTGCATTTTCACATGAATACTAAACAGCACTGCTACTTTTGAATAAGCATTAAGTCAAGACATCTATATTGATGTTAAACCCTGTTATAAGTCTAAATACAATGTAAGCATGTGCCTTACAATTTGAGGATTTTTTTTTAACTAATTACTTTGTCAAAGTAACCTTCATGCCATTTTAATTTCTTGTGTAATAGCTTAAACTATCTTTCATTATAGTGAAACATCTACTTATGGATTTTCATTCTTAGTTTTGTTAACTCATCTGTTACACAGCAAATGGATATTAAGACTACATTCTAGAAGACTACATATCTGGCAAAGCGACACATATACAAGAGAAAGAGAATCCCCTGTCCCAAATGTAAGAGACACCAGCACTGAAGAAGTGGCCATTTTTACAGGAAGTATAGCTGTGACAAAGATCTTAAGGGATTGCTAAATACACAGCAGTCAGTAGTGGAGAGAAGTTAGAGCTTGAAGATGGTGTACGCCCGTCATGCAGGAGACAGTATTAGAGTCAGAAAAGGCATCTAGGCCTGTCGGACAGAAATGGAGAGAGAAAAAGCTGGATGAAACTGTTGTGGAGAAAGTTCAACAGTTTTCAGTTTCAAGCTTGTTAATACTTGTTAACAGTATTTCTAGGTCACATAATTATGTGAATTGCTCCGTGTGTATATACTTAGCAGAGAGGGGGGGAAATTGAATATTTTTAAAATGAAAATAAAAGCCTTTAAGCAGGCCTTTGTCTTCTATTGCAAAACTCTTAGTATTCGCATGCTGAAACAATCAGAATCATCCTGTGAATATAACAAATATAATTGAGAATATATAGATTTTAAATTTCCATTAAAAAATACACATCAGCCAAAATCAAAAGGGACCAAAAAAAACCTCAAAAAAAGGCAGAACAAGGTAGAATAATTTAATTTTTAGATACTATGAACAATACCAATGGGAATAAATGTGCTCATAATAAATGCATCAATATTCCAAAACTTCATTATACTGTTAAAGTAGCAAAGCAATGAATAGATGCAGACTGTTCAGCAAGCCTCCAGTCCTTTACATTAAAAAAGTAGAAGAAATGGCAAGAGTTTTGCAACAATAAATTGCCTAAACAGAAGTATACTATAAGATTTGAAAGATACCTGTTGGAATACTTGTATTGTGGCCTTTCTTTGAATAAATACTATTTATCAATTCCTTCTTTTTTGTTCCTTCGATTAACTGTTTTCCACCTAGATTGCAAGGAGGGAAGTGTGACAGTTCTAAATTTACACCAACCTCATATTTATTAGTAAGATCCAATGAGATTGGCCTGCTTTTTTCTTAAACATCTAATGAAAACCTGGGCAAATTTCAGGCCTGACAAATCTGTGTGTATTTAATTAAACAGTAAAGCACCAGGGGCTTATAAAACTAAGGCTTAGGTTACCTTTGATGACAAAGTCAACCTAAACACTTGCTTTCAGTATCAGAACTGAACCCCTCCAGAGTTGCCTCAGTGAGATGGGTGGTATACAAGTTTCATAAATAATAATAAATTTACAAGCACAATTTATGTTCGCTGCTTTGAGTTATTTATAAAAATAATAAAGATGGGATAAAAATAAATAAATACATAAATTTATATGTGTTTTCTTTGTGCTTTGATTGTTAAAGCACTTTTGAGGGAGAGGAAATGATTAGAAAATAACAAAAAATACCGAAGATTAGAAAACTATTATCCATGAGGAGGATCCCAACAGTTATACACATGGAGCTAAATTAGCACATTTATTCTTATTGGTAGACTTTCCAAAACTATGACAGCACAGGAGCAATACTGTATGTTAAATATTTAAAGTTTTAAAGTAACATTTTTTTGTATTTATTGTTTAAAATACTGCCTTGACCACTTCTACAATGAAGAATGTTGTAAGAATATGGTGTAAGAATGAATAAAACACCCTGAAGCATTACTGTCTAGGTAGGATCACCAGCCCTTCTTTTAAAAAAGAATATAATTAATATAACATCTATTCTTAATCAAGAGGCTGTTCTGAAAGATTTTAAATTTTTGTACCTTCTATTTAGAATATATAAATATACAGTATATTGTATCCCAATAAACATTTGAAATCTATTTCCATTGCAATTACCTGCCTTCAGTCCCTTGAGGACTTCTAGGAACAAATGGCAGACTGAAGATGGCTCAGCGAAAAGCGGAGCTGAAATTTGCTGCTAAGAACAGGGAGCCATCAAGTAGATCAGCTCCTTTGACCTTATCTTTAGTGAGATATTAAAGTGAGTTGGGAATGCAAAATCCCTATTGTATTAAATTTCCGTCCAAATAATTATTTCAATATCACAAACTGCTAGGATTATTTTAAAGATGACTTTTCAGGCAAAGGTAACGTTTTAAAACAATAAAAAATGATTAATATTCTTAGAGAAGAATCTCAAATTTAGCAGTGTTTTATAAGAATATGATAGATATGTTTAAATTACAGCTGCATTTGACATGATTTAAATCTGGTTTACTCAACCCTAAAGACCACATATTATTCAAAGCAGATATTTCCATTTTAAAGAAAGTCATTTATTGATCAGAATATTTTAAAATATGGACTATTTGTGATCTAGAAATACTGTTTATTTCCTTGAATGCTCTATCAATCGCAAATCTGCATATATCTTAATAAAAAGTAAAACACATGCAAACAGTGCATCTTCCTGCACTTGAAAACTGAAGGCATGCCAAGCAGAGGGGGGGGAAAAAATCAGGGAAGAGTACAGTACACAGTTCTAATTCCAATAGGAAAAATAAAAGAATAATAAGGTAATGGTGTTTCTATTATATGCTGATTGACTGTCTTAGCACTGTTAATACGGTACTAAATTAGAAAGAAAGTCAAAGATGAGCAGGAAAAAAAGTCAAAGAAGAAAGGAATAAAATAGAGCCACAAAATCTTTGGGGCTCTAAAATTCAGGCAAGATTTTAGAGCAAGAGAAGAAATCTCTGAAAAATATCTCACTATTGAAACTAATCTACACTTCCAAATGCAAGATGAGTTGCTATTGATTTCAAATGTATTATAAAAACAAAATTATCATGATGCGCTTATGATGAACAATAATTCTATCTGCTCAGGGTATCCAATTACAAATCAAAGCTAGAAAACTATCTGCTGCTACAGCAAGCGAGAATCATTATAACAATGATAAAGTTATCAGACAAATAGAAAAACAGGTTCAATTATTTAAGAACAATACTGGCTTTAGAAAGTGCTTTTTGTTTTAACTTCTATGGCACACGTTTTGCATTACCCAATGGGAACAGATGGCATGAGATTAAGAAAAAAAGGTTTTTTTCTAAAAATGCAACAGACTTCCCTGGTGTTTGGAAGCAGTAATTTATCCAGCTGTAGAGCCATATTTTATTTTTGCATTCTAGTGCCATGAAGTTTCAGAAATGTTGAATGCAGAAGTAGATTCTGCAGCACACCTCACAGCGTACAGGTGGTCCTAGACTTACGACCGTTACTTGGGACTGGAATTTCTGTCATTAAGAGATGCAATCGTAAAGTACAATGTCATGTGACCACATCACTTAGCAACAGCATTCCTGGCAGTCTTCATTGAAGTTGTTAAGTGAATCCCACTGGTGAATAAGCGAGGACCCACTTAGATCTAAACCATTCCTGTCTTGATCCCTCCCCATCCTGAGCTCCGGTAAGATAAGGGAGCCTCCTCTTCAACTCCCCCACCTTCCTATCTCCCTTCCATCTCTGCCTTTGGCCACTTTGCCCAGCAGCACTCTTTGGCAGCAGCAGCAGCAGAAAAAAGAGGCCCAAGGCCTTCAGCAGTCTCAGCCAGCCATCACTACTCCTGGATCCCTAGTTCAGCGTCAGCACTGCCACCTTAAGCCCCACACTTGCAGCCAACTAGAGCCACAGCACAAAATCCCAGCCACCACCACTGCCCTGCATTCTGCAAGTCCTGCCACACCCAGCTGATCTTCACCGTCTTCTTCTCACTGCTGATAAGGTAGGCCCAACCTGGCTATAGGTGAGGCAGCTGCTGACTATGCCAGACCTTCTTCCTAAGGCCACTCATGTCATTCTCTAAACCATGTGTGCTCTTCTCACAAGGCTTCAGAAATCTTCTGAGGCCTTCCGAAGCATTATGGGAATTGTGTGCACAATTTGGGCAACAGTGAGTCCTATCTGTGGAATGGCGTGAGTAGACTTGGTGTGGCTGGCTGAGGCTAAAGACCCTGAGCCTATTTTAGCTCCACCACTATCACTACCACCACCAAAGAGGCCACTGTATAAGGTGACCAAAAGGACAAATAACGGGTGGGGGGGTACTTATGCAATCATAAGTACAGCCAAGTTACCAAGCACCCAAATTTTAACCACATGACCAAATTAGTTGTTCAGCACCACTGTAACTTTAAACGATGAAGCTGAATGAATGTTTGTTAAATGAGGACTACCTGTATGGAAAAACCCAGTGGATTTCATTTATACAGAAGTTATTTTCACTTTGTTTTCACAATACAGTGTCTATGTTTTTTTCCCCTCTTTTATATCATTCCATCTGAGTTTACAGCAGTGTTTGTTTCTGAATCAACAAACTTTTTAAGTGATAAAGAATACAAGCAGGTGATTGTCATACTTTGCTTCCACTAAAAAAACCCATTAGCTTGATTTAGGCTGTGTATTAACTAGGACATTCAATCAGCATTCAAGCACGCACAGCAAGATCCAAATATTAATTCCTAGATTTTCCTCATTTGAGTATTTTCCAATTGATTTTAAAATATAAAAAGCAGGATTTTTCTTTTACTCAAATCTGCAGATGAATATAAACCAAGAATATGTTATAACGCCAACAGAATAAAAACTTGACTGCACTGTGTACTGTACTCACCCCATTCCATTCTAAGCTCATACTCACTTCCTCTCCTCCATCAGGTCCACTCTCATACTTTACCACATCAATATTAAGGCTCTCACGGCTTTGCCTTCTCTCTATACTTTCTGGATCATTAAGTACTTCAGCAACTTTTTGTTTGTGAACATTGTCAAGTCCCTATTACAACAAGGAAAGACAAAACAAACATCAGCGAGGAGCTTTTGAAATCACTCCGCCTTAATGAATTCACAATAAATGAAGATTAGAAAATCCTTTTATCGTTTCCAAGATTCTATATTTATCCCCAGAGTAACTTTAAATATGCTTTACTAGAATCTGTGTACTAAAATTCCTTCCTTGATCTTGTTCAACTTGTTAGGGCTTGACACTGGAGCAAGTCAGACTTGGTTGTGTCTCTTTCAATCATACTGAATGCACAATGGATGGCTCACCCAGGAGTCCCTCTCAGTCTCTGAGCAGTCACTAAATAAGCATCATACTCCAACAGAGTCCACATGGGTTTACCTAGTCCATGCAGAATATACATTAGAACAAGTATGGCCAGTAACAGTGTTGCTGGACTCCAGGCCCTAACCCAGCTGGCTCACAATAGGTTGTGCATGCCCTGAGGTATCATGTACTCAAAGAACAAGCAATACAGTGTACAGAGCATGAAACTGGTGCTCAGGCTGAAGGCCCATTCTTCTCCAGCCAAAGTCATCATGCCATGAATTGTCTGACTGTTTTGCTGGTTAGGTGTGTGTACTCCATACAAGTTTTTGAATCTTTCTTGTCAATGTTGAAATATGAAAAATCTATATGCAGTAACTGTCTTTTTCAAAGATAATTTGAAAGCTCCATAATCAACAAGACAAAAGGGCAGTAGAGAGAGCTCATTCATAGCTGAATAAAAACTAACCATTAGTTAGTTTTATTCATAGTTTAAATTTGTCTCCAAAATCTACGCAGATCACCTTGATTTGTTGTTGTTGCTTTTGAGTTTTATGAGTGTATCTGAAAAGCAAGATTTTTGGACAGCTCTTACAAGTTTTTTTTTTTTTTACTTTGGTGCTGTCACTGATAATTTGTCCTTGTTTTCTATGCACTGCTACATTCTCTAGTGACCTTTGTTTATTGATTTGGAGACCGCTATTCATTTAAAAATGTAGAAAGGACTCCTTTATGGTCGGCCTGCTAAGCTCCTATGTATGCAAACTGTGATATTGTGCATCACTGATTAAACAGAGGTGCTTAGACAGATACTGAATGGTCATTTGTCAAAGATGCTAGCAGTGGATTCTTGTACTGGGAACAGACTTGGGGTCAATGACTTTCAAGAGCGCTTGGAATTGTTGTTTCCTGATGTAGTCAGTGGTGCATTTTGCTGCAAAGATATCCTTGAACTTGTTGGTTTGGCCTGTTTATGGCAGGTTTACTTTAGTATTTCATACAATAAAGGAATACATATCATCCATTGTTCCTAAATTTATCTTTGTTCTGCTCTAAAATAGTTATGATGTAATATCAAACATTTAAACACTTTAAACATTTTGAAGAACCTTTTGGTGTTATAGTACTTGCCTGTTTACGGGACCTCATTGCTGCCTCTTCTAGTGTTTCGGCAGCTTCAAACTTTCCTTGACGTCTGTAAAGTGCTCCAAGATTCTTTAAAGTAGTTGTAACTGTTGGACTGTTAATTAAAAATCAAAATTATTTCTGACAGCAGTCCACAACGACCCAAGCTTGCAACAATCCTGTTTAAAGCTGCACTGGAAGATTAAAAGCCAATGCTCATCTTAAGCCTAATTAGCAATAGCACTCAGATTTATATACCGCTTCACAGTGCTTTACAGCCCTCACTAAGCGGTTTACAGAATCAGCATATTGCCCCCAACAATCTGGGTCCTCAGTTTACTGACCTTGGAAGGATGGAAGGCTGAGTCAACCTTGAACCTGTGGAACTCAAACTGCTGAACTGCTGGACTGCTGGCAGCCAGCAGTCAGCAGAAGTAGCCTGCAGTACTGCATTCTAACCACTGCACCACCACGGCAGTATGTATTAATAAATTAATAAAGTAATGGGCATTTATTTCCTAAGAGCATTGAATTTAAATACTTGCTTGTTATGGAAATGTTCATGCAGAAATCAGGTTTCATATTGTAAGTGATTTTTGCATAACATACTTGAAAAGGGCACAAATTGTTTTCATAGTTATTTTAGTCCATTTTATAGCTAATTCTAAAGCAATAGCTTTAAAACATACAAATTGTATTATCAATTTCCCTTTATTAACTTTGTTCAGGTTTTTTTTAAGGAAGAAAAACTGCATAAAAATATCTGATATATAATACTCTGCATTTGATTTATCATTCTTTGCTACTTGTCCCTTACAGCAAGTGTAAACATTTTTATTCCAATAAAAGAAGTAAAACCACCTCTTAATAACATTTTACAAGTTCAATGCCACATCAATATTAAAAATAGGAATTATTAGAAACAAAGAACAATAGCAATAATAACACAAACATACGAAGTGCTACTCCCTTTGGCGCTCCTTCTCTCAAGGCACAGTGGTTATGGTGCTTTTCTAGCATAACCACTTTAGGCCACAAAATGCTTTTAATCGCTATAGCAAATCCATTAGCTGCACCAATAAAACCCTTGGCAGAGCAACACTCTGTAGCTAGTGACTGCAGAGGGCTTTGCAAAACTGTGTATTAAGCAACTCAGGAATATTCTTGAGAATGTTTAAGATTTTTCTCTAGACCACACTGTTCTGGTGGATGGTTTTATGGTTTTTGAACTGAAAATACTTTTGAGATATTCTACAAAAAACATTACAGATGGAACAGCCTTTTTTTTTTTAATCCAGAACACTGGAAACACTTCAAATGCTTCTGGTTTCAAGAATTTACTGCCCAAAGCTGTCAAACTCCCCCACTTTCCAAGAAGAGCCTGCCCAGTGGGAACAAAAGCTATTATGATTTCTTTACATTTCAGAATTCATAGCACTGCCAACAGCCAAACACTACAAATGATTTGGGGAAAGTATACCTACCTGTCAACTTTGCAAGCTTTGTACCAGCCTCCATATTCACCAAATGTCATGCCATCTTTTTGTTTTCCCTAAAGTGAGAGCAATATATTAAGAAGCAGAAAAGTGGAACATAAATTAACAACAACATATTTATTTATCAATTCATTTCTGTTCTTTAATTCCTTACCTTGCATTCTTCTCTCTCCTCGGCGTGCATCCAAATCGGTTTGTTTTCATCTATGTAAGAGTAAAATATTGAATTGTGAAATAAAATTACAAATTTCAGAATAATGGTTACGGAAAAATTTTATAACTATATAGAGAAATCTATCCTAGACTCTGCTAGTTTCTAAAACATGTTGGTCAGTGTTAACTAGTAGCTCTTACTTCTATTGTTGTAAAGATTACCCAATTCTATTTTTTTTAAATAAGGTGAATGCCACAGAAAGTTATCTCATCCCATTGTGTCAAAATGCATCTACCTTCCTAGACATTGTGAAAAAAGGATCTATAACTCCAAGTTGTTCTATTTAAAATAGCTTTGATCTCAACCAGCCTTCAAATAGCACTTTGAGAGAACACAGCTGTCTGCTAAAGCATTACGAAGTTTTTCATTGATCACAGTATTTCTGACAACTTATGCATCCTTGTTAAGATAACTGATTTAATGCAATGAAGCCACTACACTGAAATTACTATATACAATCTGTATTTCTTGTGTGAAACAACACTCAGCTGACTTATTTTTATTAGTACTATATTTTACTACACTGGGCAGAATTCTATTATTTAAGAAAAGAGGCCTAAAAACAGACAGATAATTGTAACCAATGTCATTTGAATGTTTTGCTTTTAAAAATGCTTCTTCCATCCCTTATTCATTATGTACTGAAATAACCCGTGACCTGCTGAGTCATCATTTTAGAGCTATTTCCTTATCAGATTCCTCAATGCATTCAACAATGGCAAAGCTTCTAATGTACTAGAAATGTTGTTAAAGCTTCAGGGAGATATTCAAAGATGTACCTGTCTCAAAAGTAGCCCATGTTGAACTGTAAAGCACAGACAAACATGAGGAGTTGACCACAGAATATGTTTTAAGACATTTTGTATTATGTTTTATAATACAAATAGAATAAAACATAAAATGTTTTATAAAATTCACCAAACTTCAGTTCCACAAGAGTCATGGCTCCTGGATTTTTGAACGCATTCTGTTAAGTTAGCGGCCCATTTGAGATATCTTGGTTGAAAAGTTTTTGCTCTATGATGCACTGTTATGCCCAGCTAGTGGTTACAGACATAAGAGTTTTAGTTGTACGCACACACACACACACACACACACACACACACACACACACACACACGTAGTGAATTCTGCTCAAATTAAAATGGGGGGGGTTGGGCATACCTCAAGTACAATCACACACACACACACACACACACACACACGTAGTGAATTCTGCTCAAATTAAAATGGGGGGGGTTGGGCATACCTCAAGTACAATTTGAAATATGTATCACTTGAAAAAATACCTATGGTCAGATCTGCAAAACTAATATAGAAATAAATATAGAACTAATATAGAACTAATTCTTAATATAAGAATTTCTAAAATTTGTATTATTTTTAAAAATATAACATGCATACACCATATCGTTTGGAAAATAATATCCATGTCTAACATTTCTTCATAATACAAACATTTACCATCCACGGAGCCAAATTCTCTTTCATGGGCACGAGTAAGAATCTCTTTGTACAAAGTTTCTGCTTGCTTAAATTTCCCTTGTTTCAAATAGCAGGATGCCTGAAGAGAGAAAACATTACTTTAGCATGTTTTAAATTAAAATATCAGTATTAGCACTAGTGTAAGCATTTGTAGGACAAGCCAGCAGCTAAGGTCACAGTTTCACGTTTTCAGCAAACGAGAACCACAATGGCTTGCTTCTCTGCTTTTTATTCTATTATACAAACATACCAAATTATTCTTTGTTTTTGCTACATTTGGATCATCTGGCCCCAGTTTTGTTTGGTAGATCTCAAGTGCCCGCTGATAGTAGTATTCTACTTCTTCATATTTGCCCTGGTTCTGACATAGTAATGCCAGATTATTTAACTGTTTGGCAACATCTGGATGGTCTTTTCCCAGCACCTAGAAATAAAGAGGAATTCCACATTAATTCTTTTCTTTCTCAGATACAGCTAATATCTATTTGATTGAGGTGTGGAGATAATCTTTATCTACTCTTTCGTCAGCGGACCTACATATAGTATTCATTTTTTATCAATTAATGGTTGATTGAATTACTGCTATCACATTTACTTCTCTAGTTTTTCTTACTGATATCCTTATAATGAATGTATTACAATAAATTTTATGTTTCTCAAATTAACCATTTAATTATATCCCAAGCCCAAAATTTATCAATCAGCGTTAGCAGGATTTATTTACATGCAATGCAGATTTTTAAGAAGATATTCTGGTTCATGATTTTCGGGTTAAAATGCTTTAAGGTTTTCAGATATAACTTTATAGAATTGCTTACAGTTAAACAAGTGTGGAAAGGTCTAATAAGCAGTGCCTTTGCTTGGAAGTTTTGTATAATGGTATGTGGGGAAGACCTTTGGAGATGGAGCAAAGAAATGCTGTGTGGGAATAATCAAATAAGAGAGGGCATAGCTCGCAGCTCGATAGTGGGTGGAGCAAGAAGCTCATAAGGACCCCTCCCTAGTTTCTCGGTTTGTAAAGGAAACGGCAGATTTGTACTTTCAGATTTGCAAGGTTCTATTAATGTAGCTTTACAATAAAGTACAATTATGGTCATGTTTCCTGTCTGGTCTACCTGGTAAGGTTGATATTTTGGATGGGAAAAGAAAGTACCATGAATGATTCTTCCATTGACTCTATTTGCAAAAATATATAGGAAGGCCAAAGCAAATTTCCTAGCACAATTATGGGTTGTTTGGAAAATACTATCTTCAGTAGAACACATAAGAGTAAATAATTATACGTAGTCCTTGACTTTACGACCACAGTTGAGCCCAAAATTTCTGTTGCTAAGTGAAACAGTTGTTAAATGAATTTTGGCCCATTTTACAACCTTTCTTGCCACAGTTGTTACGTGAATCACTGCAGTTGTTAAGGTAGTAACATAGTTGTTCAGTGAGTATGGTTTCCCCATTGACTTTGCTTGTCAGAAGGTTACAAAAGGTAATCATATGACCCCAGGCTACTGCAACTGTCATAAATGAGTCAGTTGCCAAGTGTCTGAATTTTGATCACATGACAATGGGAATGCTGCAACGGTGTAAGTGTGAAAAATGGTCATAAGTCATTTTTTCCACTGCCACTGTAACTTTGAACAGTCACCAAATGAACTGTTGTAAGGCGAGGCCTACCTGTAGTCTCTGAAGGATTTAATCTAGTGTATTTTCAGTAAACAAAAGGCTGGGCAATTAAATTGTTGTGATATGCCAATCATATTAATTTAAATCTACCATGCACACATATAAAGCATTGAAATTCCCTGGCTATGTAACTTCATATTATTTCTTCAGACTTTCTTCTCATTTATTTATACCTTCCAACTTCATTAATTTCTTTATTCCATCATGTTGATCGAAAAAGCTCTGAAGGAAATTATCTTTGTCCCCTATTATCTCTGTCCCCTGTTGCTCAACTTCCCAGCCTCCATCATGGTATTCTTACTGCTTTCTTCAGAATCTCTTTTTGCTCTCATGCTCTCAGATTTTAGC
The DNA here is from genome assembly GCA_003457575.1 of Thermophis baileyi. Classification (NCBI taxonomy): domain Eukaryota; kingdom Metazoa; phylum Chordata; class Lepidosauria; order Squamata; family Dipsadidae; genus Thermophis; species Thermophis baileyi. The sequence continues at coordinate 106,910 of QLTV01002658.1, forward strand.
TAGCAAAGTGGGAACACTCCCCAATCTTTTTCTTTTTAAATTAGAAATTCTGCGATTAAGGAAGTTTCCCTTAGAATAAAAAAAAAAGTCATATGATAAATATGCTTAAAACATTCATGTAACAACTATTTAAAAAATGTTTTGGTTCTTTTCCCCCCCCTGCTGCATGTGCTAATGCTTTCACTGGGTTGGGGGTTTTTTTTGGGGGGGGGTTATGTAGATTAGCTTATGAAACTACTTGCAAAAGGGTTTATACAATATTCCTTATTAACAACCGTCCTTGTCCTATTACAAATATTTTAATGTTCTATAATAACAAATTGCAATATATCCATATTACACCAAATATTTATAACAAAAAAACCTCCTAACTGCATGCATAGTTTTCTTCTTTAGCCTGCATGCATCTAGGGTAGTCCTCAATTTAAAACTGGTTGCTTAGCAACTGTTAAATTCTGACGGACCTCTCCAGAGTATCCTCCAGTATACTTACAACCCAGTTCTAAAGTTCCAACAGCCGCCCCCTCACAGTCACATTTTAGGCACTTGGGAACTGGCCTACATGGCAGTTTGCAGAATCCTGTAGTCACATAACCACATTTTATGATATTTTTGCCAAAAACCTGCATTTCTGCAAGTTATTATAGAACATTAAAATATTTGTTTGGCATAACCGGACCATAGCAAATAGTTGGTTCACTTAACCACCACAGTGTTTAAGTGTTTACCACCATCACAAAAAATCTGGTCAATCATGTGGATGACCTGCTTTATGACTGTCATAACTTACAAACACAATGGGCAGCTCCATTTCAGTCGTAAGTGGAGGACTACCTGTACTGCCAATATTATAATTGTAAGATATCTTCAACAAAAATAACCGAGGGCAATATTTTAAATGTAATGGTATTCTGATTTATATTAATATTTGTTTATTAAATTCTAAACTCATTTTACTGGCTTCATTTGTAATTATTGTGTTGTTTGGTAAAAGTATGTGGCAAGTTGTTATTATTATTACAATTTTAGGAGGGTTTTTTTTGTATATCACACAAAACTAAATAAATGTTACCTTTTCTCTGATTTCCAAAGCTCTCTTACATAAAGGTTCAGCTTCCTTGTATTTTCCTCTTTTCCCATAAAGTACAGCAAGATTATTTAAAGTTGCTGCAACCTGCAAGAAAAACCAAACACTAGATCAACTACTACACCTGCTGAAAGGATTTTTAAGATAAATAGCTCACATACTTATATTTTAGTATACTTCAAATGTAAACAATTCAGTTTTTTGAATTGTTTATTCAAGAAATACAATTATAGACAATATCTGTTTCAGTAGAGGAATATACTGTACACTTGATACATGTATGAAGAAAGTAATTTAAATAGAGCTAAAAATAAAAATAAATAGAGCTAAATAGAGCTAAAAATAAAAAATAAATAGAGCTAAAAAGATTTGTATTCAGTTATTGCACATTCAAAACAACTGAAGGTCCTCTAACTTCAATTATGTTTAATAATAAACTTTAAAACATTCCTTTCAAATTTAACATTAAAATGAATTTTAAATAAAAGAATTTGTGATAGGAAAAACAAAAATCTGCACTATATACAGACCGCGGGATGATCTTTGCCTAAGGTCTTTTCACGAATGGCCAGGGCATCATTCAGTAAATTTGCTGCGTCTTTGTATTTATTCTGGTCCCTACATTGGGAAGAAATCATTAACATACACTAGTTTATAAATGCTTTATATAAACTTTATATAAATATTCAACACTTCACTTCAAAATATTGCATGTAGCTGTTACTGAAGCTAACACTGAAGCTAAACCTTTACTATAGGACTTTGCGGAACCATCATAAGCGTTTGTGAAGACAATACTAAAATAAAAGTGAATCCAGTCCTTGGGTTTAACTACCAGACATATCTGAGATAAAACTATGCATTACTTAGCCTTATGGAAAGCTACAAAAATAAGAGGATTTTTTTAAAAAAAATTAACAGTAATGTGTCCTGGAATAGTAGGGTTAATAAGACTTGTAAATATAAAATTCTAGCTTCCAGGTTGAATAGCTCAGTGAGTGGTGGGGCAGGGGAGAAATCTTGCAGGCTACTAAGGAGTGGGAAGACAACTTTTTTCAGCTGTTCAGTTAACAGAACACATCTCAAGGGAGAGCATGTCAGACTCTGTCACAGCAGAGCCCAGACAGCCCAAGCACCCCTAGGCTAAATTACTTTAACACAATAAATTGGACTTTCTAGTTCAGATGCCTGGAGAATGACACAAATAAGGAATCACTATCTATCAGCTAATGTTACTGGCTAACTATCAAAGAGATGAGCAGTCTGGGCATAGAAAAAGATGAGGTGGCAAGAATATAGCTAATCTTTTTTCTGGGTTTGAAGAGACAATATGTTAATTATAGCAGAGTCTGTGTCTAATCCTATTCATTTTAATGAGGCTTAGTCCCAGATAGGCTGACACTGTATAAGATTGCTGTGTTTAATGACACTGTAGGTAGCTATTCTGTTTGCATATATGAACATCTTCATAGTGACAGGCCTCTGGGTTCAGATCTCTGCCACATAGTGTTATGACACTATAAAATGAAATCCTGTGAATAAAACTGCCATTCTGAATTGATTACTTGGTTATCCACCTAATTATGGTTTGGCTTTCTTAAAGCTCTAGAAAAGGAAATAGGTTAATGGAATGGGTCTATAAATCTAGTTTTGATTGGGGTAACCTACAGAACCATCTCCTCCAAGCAGAATTTGCCAGTCTTGTTGAATCAGTCCACAAGCAGAAACTCCAAATCCCCTTTCATTTGGAGCTTGGGAAGGAAACATGGTGGCCCTGCCTCTCTAGACCAATTTACCCACACATAACATTTTGTAAAACAGTAAAAACCTGGCCTTTCCTGTTAGCATTTGGGCTTGGGGTGTTGGATGTTTTTAACCGTCTTATAAATAAAACCTTGCACTGCAGCATCAGTACATTCTAAACACGCAATATTTTTAAACTATATTCTTAACCTTACTAACCTGTATACTAATGCAAGTATGTTCAACATAGTGGCAACATCAGGGTGATCGTGGCCTGAAGTTTTTTCAAGGTCTTCGAGAGCTTGCTTACAAAGTGGTACTGCAACCTCATATCTACCTTGGGAAGCATACTGAATGACAAGATTATGAAGGGTCCTTAATCTTGCTGGAATCTCATAACCACCTTGTTGGGCAGCTGCTGCTGCACTGCTATGTGGCTGTTGAACTGGAAATAAAATAATCAGAATAAGCCCATTAAATTCTGAGGCAAAGTTAGTTTTCAATCTCCTGGAAGCTCGTAAAAATCTGAGTGTTCGAAAAGGACTTTGGGACTTGACGGCTATAAATTTCTCAATGCAGATATACTATATTCATTACAATTTCACCCATAATTTTATATTTTGCTGTATGATAGGGTATTAATATTATGGCAATAGCTGCAACTGTTGATTTTGTATACCATTTAAAGTAGCCTTGGCCGAAACTAACAGTACTTCATTATAAACCAACCAATCAACCATTAATATAGTTGAACTGGCCTTCATTAGTAGCATATACACTAATGTTTTACCTATAAAATATTGTATACTTATTACACTTAATATGACATGCTACTGTTTGAGAATACATCTTTTTGGACACGTTCTGTAAACAAAGTTAAAGTACTTTCGTACCGCTTTTCTCTTCAAATTACCGTATTTTTCGGACTATAAGACGCACTCCCCCCCCAAAAGTGTGTGGAAATGTCTGTGCGTTTTATAGAGCGAATATTGTGGCAGGGGGAGGGGGGTTGGTGCAGCGCCAATCAGCTGTTCTAAGCAGCGGGGATCGCCACTGCCGCCTATTGCCACCGCCCGTTCGCAGGGATCGGTGGCGAATGGGCCGTGGCAAATGGGCCACGGTGGCGGCGAACGGGCTGCTGAGGCAGAGGCAGATTTTTTTTTCTTGTTTTCCTCCTCTAAAGCTAATGTGCATCTTATAGTCCGGAGCGTCTTAATAATCCAAAAAATACGGTACTTGGTTTTTAGAAAAATGTAGCTCAGCTCATGAAAGGAAGAAATGTTAGGGACCCATTCACTAGTAATTGTTAGACAACGTAACTGGGGGGTGGATGGGGGAACCAAGACTTCTCCCCAATTTCAAATTTTGGGTGGAGGCTTACTAAGACAAGACTGGGTTTCAGAAATGAAAACAGATTCAGGGTATGGTCTGGTAAGTCTAGTAAAATTAATTACAACTATAACTTACTTCCTTGTCCTTGGTCATCTTCATCATTGGGGAATAAATCATCCAATGGCTCTTTGGCAGAATCTGCGTCTTTGTCCTCCTAAAATGTATCCCAAATATTCAGACTATTAAAATTGCTGAATCAAAATATAGATTCTTTTTTACTTTGGTTTGTACGTTGTTTTAATTCTGAGGGGTCCTTGGTGCTCTCTGAGCTTGTTTGTTTTCTTGCAGACGTTTCATTACCCTAACTAGGTAACATCATCAGTGCTAGTAAGGAGTGCTGTTTGCTGTCAGTTTATATTCTGGTGTCTTGCCTGTCTATGTGGGTGGGGGTGGTCTTAAGATTCTTTGGTTGGGCTGTTTACTGATGGCTCTTTGGCAGTTTCTTGATTGGGGTATTGCTTACTTGATTGATGGTCTGAAGTTAACCTTGCAGTTAATCTATGCTGATCTGAGTGCTGATTACTGCTGATTACTGATTACACCAGTAATCAGCACTCAGATCAGCATAGATTAACTTCAAGGTTAACATCAGATCAACAATCAAGTAAGCCATCAGTAAACAGCCAACCAAAGAATCTCTAAGTCACACACACCCACACCCACACAGACAGGCAAGACACCAGAATATAAACTGACAGTAAACAGTACTCCTTACTACTACTGATGATGTTACATACCGTAGTTTGGGTAATGAAACATCTGCAAGAAAACAAGAAAAGTCAGAGAGCACCAAGGACCCGTCATTTCATCCCTGAGCTACAAATATTCTCCTTTATTGTTTTAATTCCGTTGTTTTTCTTTTTATTGTGAAAATGTAACCACCAAGAATTGTTAGATTGTGGTGAGATAAAAATCAAATCAAATCAATAAAATGTATAGCATATATAGCATACTTAGATTAGAAAGTGCATTTGGGAAAGTAGGAATTAACTGATTTTAAAGATATAAATGTACTGTTTTAATTCCTAGCCTCTCCCATATATCTGTCCTTTGGCTTCCAACTTGAAGCCAAGTAAATACTGGACTCAAAAGAGGTTACATTATAAAAATATTACAAAATTACACATTTTATGGAATTCAATATGTATGCAAGATTGACATCATGTACAAAGATTATACAGTCTTTGTCCATACTTACAGATATTAAAGAAATTAAATCTGCTTTAAAAATTCTAAATATTTTCAGAGTAACATTCATTCACAGAAAGGAATTTAAAGAAAATCATGTAATTTATTTGAAGCTACTTACTGAAGGTGATATATCATCATCATATTTTTTTAACTGATTCATGAATTCAAGGTGCTTCTTTTCTTCTTCCAGCTGAGCCACAGACTGTTCACTTTTTTGCAATTTCTGCTGGGTATTAGCGAGTTCATCTCTTAGCCACTGGTTTTCTTGACATAGCCTACGAACTTGGGCACGTAATTTCTGCTTCTCTGATTCTACAGCATTTAGATGATTTGACAAAGCCATCATCACCTAGAATGCACCAAAAATTGTCATTTGTTTGATTCAGGATTCTAGTAGTTAAACGTTTTGTAAAGCAATGAGGAAATGGACATTGATTAGATAAACAGACAGATGATAGATAGATAACTAGAGAGAGACAGACAATATCCACCAACCAATAAATTAAAGAGCCATTAAAAACAAAACAAAAAATGGGAAGCCATGACATAGGAAACAAAGCATAAACACTAAGAAGAATAAAAGTGCCTTAAAGTCTAAAACATTTATAAGACATTTATTATTAATGTGTATATGACATTTACCAGAGGACAGTGTGTAGAAAGCAGGATATTAAAAATAGATGATTTATGATAAAAATGATAAATTTAATAAAAATACTTTAAGAATAATATATTAAATTTCTACTTATTGAATAATAGAATACTGTATGAAGTAGATATGTCAAGACTCTAGAAACATGAGTTTGTGTTATATGTAAGTACCATATGTATAAGTAAAGCTGTTTACTGATTAGTGACAAATAAGATATGGCAAAAAATAAAACCTACATGCAATGTGGGAAACCTAGAACAACAAAATAAAATTGTAAATTAATAAAATCAGAAAATAAAGAAAGTAGTTTCCTTCATAGGAATGTCAACTGATTTTTTAAATTCTCCTAGTGATGTTAAGAGTTTTGGCTTGACACCAAGGAACAAATAAGACTGTCCTAAAGACAGATGAAAACAGAGTGTACATTATTGTAAAAACGGCATTGAAAAACAGCATGTGTGCTGAAGTCATAGTTTTATCCAAAGCACAGAGCCAAGTTATACATTGATCATATGCAATGATATTTATTGAATTAAAATACCAATTTTCCACCTTGATTTTGAATATCAGAGATTAAATAAGGCTATTTTCATTCATTTTATTTACCTGAGCTTCACTTAGTCCCAATTCTAGCATTTCCAAAGACTTCCGAATCATATTTGATTTTTCTTCCACCAGATTGGTCTCGTCATCTTTCTTCAAACATTTTAGTGTCTCAAGTAAACTCTGTAAGATGGAATTGTGCTCATTCTTCAAGGCTTCTAGGCCTTGAATCACTTGTTTAGTCTTGGAAATAATCTCATCCTGAGTGAGCTTTTCCAATTTGTCTTCTTTTAGATACACCATTGTGGACATGTTGTCATACATTCTAGGGAAAAAAAGTTCCAGAGATATTATTTAAATATAATCTAAATACATTGTTTCAATATTAAAGTTTTAGCTCACATACCCATAATGCAATTTATTTACTAATAATTATGCCCAATAGCATTTATTTTCTGGAAATGATCACAATGATATGTAGAGTTCATCTTCCCTTAACTCAGAACAGAGAGATTGTTGTTACATTATGTCATGTCCCTATGTAAGGAGCTTCACATGACTTTCACGCCTCTTAGGGATGGGAAAATTTCTCTATTTTCATACAAGGTACATCCTATGTGATGTTTGTGTTTGCTTATTCTGTGGAACCATTTGGTTTATGGCACTGTATATTAAAGGTAGACTGTATATATCATTCTGATAATTCCTAGATATCACCTCCTACAACCACTGAGCACCAGGACATCTCTTAAAGCTAATAAAATGTAAAAGATCCTAAAACACATGAAAGGAAAAATTCATGAGTTCAATCCCTAGTAGAGAATTACAAAATAATATCTAGCTATCTACATTTCACAAGCCCCAAATAAGATGATCCAATCATGTAATACCTGTTTATGGTGATTGATATACAGTATTCTGTGGAAAACTCAGAAAGATGAAAGCATAGTATCAAATGACATTTTATGATTCTATTAATGTATAGGCAATATTGAATAGGATTCCAGTTGTAAGCAGAAGATAAATAAGCATATCAATATAAAGTGCTCAACAAATAATTCCATAAGCAGTGATGCAGCTCTGACATTTAAAACGAATGTATCTTGTCTTTTTATGTATACTGAGAGCATATGCACCAAAGACAAATTCCTTGTGTGTCCAATCACACTTGGCCAATAAAGAATTATATTCTATTCTATCAGCCCTGCATCCTCCCTCTTCCTTCTATTCTATTCTATTCTATTCTATTCTATTCTATTCTATTCTATTCCACTCCACTCCTCTCTACTCTACTCTACTCTATTCTATTATTCTATTCTATTCTATTCTATTCTATTCTATTCTATTCTATTCTATTCTATTCTATTCTGACAGCAATTGGCACTGGAAATTCCAATGCTATGTGGTCACTTAGCGATGACAATCCTTACCATTCTGGTTGCTGTCATTAACTGAATGCCACAATTATTAGGTGAGGCAACTTTCTGCCACTTCCCACAACCAGTTAATCCCAACCTGGCAGGAAGGTAAGTGGCTGTTGCCATGTGGGTGAAGAAAGAAGAGGGTGTATGGGGATGCGGGGGAGGGTTGAGGAAGTTGCATGACAAGCACACACAGGTCAGAGAGACTGTGTGAGAGGCATGAGTTGGAGAGAATAAATGAGGGGACACAAGAGACACTGTGTGGGTCAGGGAGGTTCGAAGAGGATGCACAAGAGGTGTTATGCAAGTCAGGTAAAGTACATGAGTGTGCATGAGAAGTTCAGTGTAAGTCATGGAGGGTATGTGAGAGGTGCAGGTTGGGGAGGATGTATGGAGGTGCACATGTGGCCGAAGCGAAGCAAATGCAGAGTGGCTGGGGAAGGGTGCCCGGATGGAAAAGTCTTATTCAAGCACCTTGCAGTTTTCCCTGCTGGCTTCCCCACTGACTTTCTGAGGAAGCCAGAAAGGAAATTGCAAATGGTGATCGCATGATCACGGGGCACTTGGCATCCAGTCATATACTGCTTGAAATCCTTTCTTTTTTTTTCTACCTTTCAATGGAAAAAACAGGTAAAAGAAAGGCATATCAGCAGCAACTATTGGAGTTAACTCGATTCATTAAATACAAATACAGTCTGGACATAGGAAAATCAGTGTTGTTCTGCCTCTCAATCCTGTAATAGTCATGCTTGTTGCTCCTATTTCTTGTCCAATTCTTTCTTTTTCAAAAAGACTGGTTCACATCATAAAGAATAAAAGAACTATAATTGCCATACTGCTAACATACTGCTCTAAATCCCAGGTAACCTAATATATTTTCATGGAATTGTGACTTTTTAAAATCAGAATTTTACCATTTGATACTCCTAGCATAAACCTCCATAATCTCCATAATTGGTACATACTATAAAACTATTAGTTATCAATTAAGTATTGAGAAATGCAATATAATCCATGTTCTCATAGTATTTACTTCCTCAGTAATCAGTCCCTTTTATCTCTGAAAAGATTTTGTTCTACCAGTTTTTATAGTTCTGGGTCTTAATCTATTTTAATTTTGTTGCTGTTTTTATTATAATTGCTTTGCTCGTAAGTATCTATGACTATGTTATTGTTATATTTGACTGTAAACCCAGGAAATAAATTGGCTAAGCAGCATATTGAAATATATGAAATAAATTAGTAAGCAAAAATCCAACAATACTTCCTATCATGCCAAGTTACCAAACACTGGATGAAGCCTGTCATTCCCAAATCTGATCCAGGGAAAGTACCGGTTCCAGCAGATGAACCCAGCATGTAACTCCCCTCACTCCCAGAATCAATTAAGTTTAGAAATATTTTAAAATATTGAAATTTCAACATATCTGTAACTTCTTCAAGGCTTAAAAATACCTAAACCAGAAGTTTCCAAACTTTCATCACTCACCGTGCTCAAGCTATGTATAGTGACAGCCCAGTTCACCAACAGTTCCATTTACTAAGCAGTAAAATATCCCACAGTGCTCTGTGATTTTGCTGCAATGCCCCAGGGTACCGCAGCATACTGCTTGAGAACGGTGGACCTAAATACAACTTCTATGTTTGATAATTCTCCACATTTTTCAGGACAAGAACTTTTCTCATTACTTCCTTTCTTGTTTTTTATTTTTTCATGTACTATTTTTCATGTACTATTAACAAACCAGATACCATCCAGATGATTTGGCCATACTGGCTGGGATGAAAAGGCTGAAATCCAAAGTACCTGGACTTCGCTTTAAAAATCTAATATTGAGAAACATTTTTACTTATTTATCAAACTTGTATGCTGCCCATCTCATTGAAGGCAATTTTTAAAAAACTTGTTTTACTTTAGAATAGATAAGAAATCAAATCTGCAAATACCAATTCATTTTTTTAATTTATTCTTTGTAAAAGCATTATTTCTGTACATATCAATATATGAATACATACCTAGACACCGAATATCATTGGCAAAGAAATTATGAGTCTCCTTGGTATTATTCTGCAATAAATTCTATATTATTATTTTTTCTGGACAACTACAGGTAGACCTCGCTTACTGACAGTTAATGTCAGGGACAGTTCAATGTTAAGACGGTGCTGAAAAAATAAGTTTAGAACCAATGGCCGTGTTTATAACCTTCTCAGTGTCTCTCAGTCATATGATCACCATTATAGTCAATATACATTGTCCTTTGACTGATCCATTGTTTCCCTCCCCCCCCCACCCCCACCTGGCCACTTGCAGAGTAGAGAGATTGGAGAGGAAGGGATTACAAGTGAATAAGCAGAGACCCGAAGGGGAATAGAATGGGTTGTTTGCCTAGCGCAGTTGGGACTGCTGGCTCCACCACATTCCTTCCAATGTGTATTCCTCCATTGTGTACCTGCTTACTCTCTTATAATCACTTCTTCTCCAATGAATTATAAACATTAATTCCTTACTGCTAATTATCCCATCACTGGAGAGAGCACTCCAGAGAGAGGTGGAGTGGGGGAAAAGGGAAGCTGAAGTAAAATCATTAGGAGGCAAACAAATGTCAGAGATGTTAAATTGATTACAGTAGTTTTGTCAGTTATGGGCAGCTGCTGCAAGCTTGCTATTATGGCAGCACAGTGAGCATTCCACAGGGCAGGAAAATGGGTAAAAAGAAAGCAGTCCCATGATTTCCCACATAGCAACCACTTTGCTTAACAATAGACTGCCGGTTCCAACTGGGGTCAATAAAGAAGAACTAACGGTAGTAGATTTTTGCAAGATATAAAAAAGCAAATCACTATGCTAATTCATGTATTGATCACTATTTTTCAACAGTTATGTCATAGATAAAGCATTATACAGTTAGCTTTAATGTTCTAAACAGATTAATTTACTGAACTATCATACATTGAGAAATGCAGATATTTCACGCTTTTGAAATATCATGTTTATGAGATATCAACAAACATCATATTTGACACTAAGGCAGAAGTCCATGCTTTTTCAGGATGGAGTCCACAGTAGGTCTTTTGAGGTATTCTAAAAATCAAAAGCAGGATATTACCTTAAAATTACATTTAATTTGGCACGAAGGATTGTCCCAGTTGTCCCAACTCTACATACCATAAATTGTTTACAAACTGCAATAGCTGGTTTGATAAATATGTGGATAAAACCCAATTTTATAGTTTAGAGTGATGTACACATCCAATTCATTCAAATACTACTAAACTGAGATCAAAGTCTTCATACTGTTTACCTTAGAGTATGTGGAATCTTTAAATCAGATTTCCCTTTAAATCGCACTTGCTTGCACTGAATGTAATCCCAGTTTACTCTATATGATGATCTCAGATACTGGCTGATAAATGAAGATTAAACTAATTTCCCAGTTATAATCTGATTCACAATCTGTGCATGAACTCATTATTTAAGAAAGGGAGATAGTGAAGTAAGGAAGTAGGAGATGCTTCTTTTAGCTTAATTGAGGATTATTATGCATGAAACAGACTCTTGTGCAAAATCAAGTACCGTATTTTTCGGAGTATAAGACGCACTTTTTCCCCCCTAAAAGAGGGTGGAAATGTTGGTGTGTCTTATACACTGAATACAGCCATTTTTGGCCTCCCGAAGCCTCGCCCCACGTGAAAACGGGTGCGCAGAGGGTTTGGGAGGTCTGCAGAGTGCTCCTGGGGGCTGGGGGAGGCCAAAAGCGCCCCTGTTTTTGCGAAAAACGGGCAAAAAACAGCCCATTTTTCACAAAAATGGGGTGCACAGAGGGTTTGGGAGGTCTGCAGAGGGCTCCTGGGGGCTGGGGGAGGGCAAAAATGCCCCCGTTTTGGTAAAAAACGGGTGAAAAACAGCCCATTTTTCACAAAAACGGGGTGCGCAGAGGGTTTGGGAGGTCTGCAGAGTGCTCCTGGGGGCTGGGGGAGGGCAAAAACTTTTTTTTTCTTACTTACCTCTGCAAAATCTAGGTGCGTCTTATACACCGGTGTGTCTTATAGTCCGAAAAATACGGTAATTCCCAATAAAGTCAGATTTGCAGTATTCCCATGAAAGTGAAAGAGAAAATTCCTGCAGATTCCTTTCAGAATTAGATACCGTATTTTTCGGAGTATAAGACACACCTTAGTTTTGGGGGAGGAAAACAAGAAAAAAAAATCTGCCTCTGCCTCTCAGCAAACAGCAAACAGTACAGATGATATACACTGTTTGCTGTGCATTTCTGTGCATGTGTGCCTGACCCATAGAAATAGCAAAGAATTGGAGAAATGTACATTATGGCAGTATATTAATGCCAGAAAGTTTTCTTAAATGTAGTCACACTAACTCCTCCCAATTATTTAAATAGATCTACTCCAAACATGACTAAATCAGGGTTTAACTCAGCTGCCTTATCTTAATACTACAACAGGACACTGTTACATTTCAGACTATACTTGTACAGATGCTGTTAAAATTGATGTGGCTTTCTTGAAGTATACATTATTCTCTGCTATTTAAAAGAAGATACAATAGCACTGGGCCTCTTCAGATCAAGCAGTTATTTTAAAAAGCTTCTTCATTTTGTTAAATTGTCTAGAACAATAATAAAGCAGTCTTTAAAAAATAAGTCTAATAATTTGAACATTCTATAGACATTTATAGTTATTGACTTACCTCCTTGCATCCAGTTTCAGCAGTCTGATTTGCACAAGAAAATAAAATTCTGCCTCTCCCTCCCAGCAAGTTGCCTCCTTGCAGTTCTAGTTTCACTTTCATTTTAGCAGTGGGCCTGCCTGCAGCCTCAGTTCTTTGTGGTACTCAGGCTCTGCACTGTTTGCAGCAAGGAGGTAAATTGCTGGGAGGCAGAAGCCAAAGGGTGGGGGTGGCTGGGTGGGGCTACATTCGGTGTATAAGACGCACTCAAGTTTTCACCCTCTTTTTGGGAGTAAAAAGGTACGTCCTATACGGTAGTTCTGGTTATTTTCTGAAAGCCCATTTCAGATTATTTTGGCAGTTTAACATAGCTATTCTTGTGAAACCTCTCTTTCCTAAACATTCTTGATTGCTCAAATTGACTTTGGGGCTGTTGGCAAATAGGTTAACTGAAGTCTGAATACAGATATCACTTCCTACACAAAACTCACAGAGAAATATACTTTTATAGGACAAGACATAGCTGAACAAATATGCACATTTTAAAAAATTTCAGAAACGTTCATCATGTCATGAAGAACTAAGTCTGAATTACACTAACTTTATCCAAATTAGGCACAATTTAAGTAGCAGTGGGCAATGGGTTTAGGTTGAAGCCACATTCAACTTCAGTAATATGCTAAAAACTATACCCTAAAAGTAAAGGTAACAAAAAATTAGGATGTGGTAAAAGAGGAAAATGAGCACAATGAAAGAGAAAGTGAACAAGGACAAGTCTATGGACAACCAAATGTTTCCAAGAAGAGTACTCTGAAAGCTTTTTCAGACAGGATAAGATACAATTTTCCATTTCTACAGAAAAAGTTACTTTTCTCACTTCTAGTCCATCACAATAAAAAAACTATTAGCAGTTTACACAAAACCAAATAAAATATATATGGTGCAAGCTTCCATAAAAAAGACAAAAAATACCAATTATAAAAACACAAATAATAAAATAAATGTGAAAGATAGCATGCTAAAATCAGAGAAAGGCTCTTGGAAACAACTCCAGCTTTAGAAGCTTCTAAATAAATAAATGGAATAATATTTGGAATAGAAGAGTATATAAGAATATGTCAGTTAGAGTTAAGGAAAATGGATATAAAGTGATATGGAGGTGGTACCTAACACCACGTAAATTAAATCAAATAGATGGTAAATATACAAATATTTGTTGGAGGTGCAAGAAAGAGGTTGGAACATATAAACATATGTGGTGGGATTGTGATAGTGCACAAAAAATATGGGACATGGTGTTTAGAGAAATTAGAGCACTTGTGAATGTAAATTTAGATGTGTCACCGAGAATTGCATTACTGTTGCTGGTGGAACAACAGGATATAAATGAAACAAAAAAGGAATTGATTGTAAATTTGATAATGGCAGCTAGATTAGTGATGGCTAAATATTGGGGACGAAATTGGGATATCCAAAGAAATGAGTGGTATAATGAAATTTGGAGTATGGGCAACAAATGATAAATTAACAACAGAAATTAAATTTTAAAAAGGGATGATCAAAGCAAACAATTATAATGAAATATGGAGGGATTTTATAAAATCAGTGTTGGTGGAAGGCAAAGGGAATAAACCTACTCAAGAATATATGTTGTTTTGGAGGGGATAAGGGCACAATTGGAATATATTTTATATCTTTCAGTTGTTATAGAAGAAGAAATATAAGGGGGGGGAATTCTTCGGGGGGGTTGGTGCCACCCCCCTTTGTCACATCGCTTCTCGCCTGGCAACGCCACACCCGCGGGGAGGGGCGGGGAGGGGGTCACGGTGGCGGGGCAGGGGTCGCGGCATTAGGAAGGTTGAGAACCACTGTTATAGATGAAGAAATATAGGGGGGGGGAATGGTCTCCGGGGATGGGGGTGCACTGCATTATTTGGTTTTTTTTCTTTTCCTTTTTTTTTTTTTGTATTTAGATGTATATGTACTATGTTTGTATTGCTTGTATTTAAAATAAAAATTTAATAAAAAAAGAAGCTTCTTAATAACTTCATCTTTAGAAGAAGAGAGCTAATCTAATCTCTTCTGAGAGGCTGCTTGGTAGGGTTGGCATTGTTACTGAAATGCCTCCTCATCTCAGCTCCCCAAACCTCCTAAAAATATGAGATCAATAAGCTTCTCCCTGCTGAATCTGATGAAATTATTCTAAACCACACAGCTATACACAACCAAAAACAAATTTGTCAAGCAAGAAACCTGATTAGATCTAAAACAATGCAATTTAAGAGATAGATTACTTTCAAATATATGAGATGAAGCCTGTCATAATTATATAATGTTGCAATTGGGAACATGTATGGAATTCTTTTATGTATTTAATGCATTAAAAGTATTTCAGAAGCATTCATAGAAGGCCTTCTCCATGGTGGCTCCCTCCCTGTGGAACATCATCCCCGCAGAGATAAGATTGGTCCCCACTTTGACACTCTTTTGTAAGGCCCTGAAGACCTGGTTTTCCAATGGGCCTGGGGATCCCAGAGTGGGATGGAGCTCATCAAATGGCTTATTTAAGTGTTGTTGCCAGAGGGACTAGAGATTATTGCTTTTTTATTGTTTCTTATATTGGGTTTTTATTCTTGTAAGCTACATACAGTGAGAGTGAGTTGGGCAGCCATATAAAGTTTCTTAAATAAATTCAGCCTTGTAAAGTCCTTGACTTACAACAGTTTGTTTAGTGACCGTTTGAAGTTACAACAGCACTGAAAAACTGACTTATGACCATTTTTCACACTTATGACCATTGCAGCATCCCCATGGTCACGTGATCAAAATTCAGATGCTTGGCAACTGACACATATTTATGACTGTTGCAGTATCCTGAGGTCATGTTGAGGGCCTTTTGCAAACTTCTGACAAGCAAAGTCAATGGGGAAGCCAAATTCACTTAATAACTGTGTTACTAACTTAAATGCAGTGATTCACTTAACAACGGTGGCAAGAAAGTTAATAAAATGGAGCAAAATTCACTTAACAAATGTCTCACTTAGCAATATAAATTTTGGGCTCAACTGTGGTCGTAGGTCTAGGACTACTGTGTTTCCCCGAAAATAAGACCCTGTATTATATTTTTCTGAACCCTGAAATAAGTGCTTGGCCTTATTGCCATGCACTCAAAAGCCTGAGGTGGCACAGTGGTTAGAGTGCAGCACTGCAGGCTACTTCAGCTGACTGCTAGCTGCAGTTCGGCGGTTCAAATCTCACCGGCTCAAGGTTGACTCAGCATTCCATCCTTCTGAGGTGGGTAAAATGAGGACCCAGATTGTTGGGGGCAATATGCTAACTTTGTAAACTGCTTAGAGAGGGCTGTAAAGCACTATGAAGCAGTATATAAGTCTAAGTGCTATTGCTATTGCTATTGATTGGGCTTATAATCAGGGGATGTCTTATTTTGGGGAAAACAGGGTACCTATATAGCCAGTATTAAATATTACAAAAATATTATCAGACTGAAAAGAAGCTGTTTACAAAGTAGCTTTAAATGTTACAATCCTAATCTTTACAATAGGTTAGCTACAATTTTTGTCTAGTTATGATTTTTCCAGCTTTTTAATTAAAATGGCTTATTTATATTATCTATAATAATACAAGCTTACAGTATTTTCCAAGGAAGACTAGAATGTTTATTACATAATTTGAAAATAGTGAAAGGGGAAAAATTATTTTCCAATGAATCACTAACAATTTTTAAGGTTGTTTAAAAAAAGCAGGTAAAACAAATCCATATTTTCTATGATCAAACATCTATTTCCACATCAGTAATCAAACACGGAAAATAAACTAATAACCATTTTTCTAAAATATTTCATTACTCAAATTCCTCTACATATTATCAAGCTTATAAATACTTCATCCTCTTAAGAACAATCTAAAGCAAAAAGATTTTACTTTATATAGGTTCTAAAAATTGAACATCAATTTCCCTTCCTCCTCCCTTCAAGAGAGGAATTGAAACAGCTCTTTCAGATAGTTTTGATTCCTATTGCCTTATGTGCTGAGCTACTCATTCTTACCATTAAAATAATCCTGAAATATATAGGAACCATGTTGTCACATTGTATATACTGAGATTTAAAATTAAAATGTGGATATCAAAGCATGGCTTTGAAGCAGATCAAAGAAATGAGGCCAGAAGAGTAACTGCGCTAATCCACATGTCCAAAGGGAATTCAGCCTACAATAAGCCAGACACTGCATTACAGGGTACAATCTAACATCCCAAGGGCACTGAGGGAAGTAAGAGAAATAAACAGATAAAATAAGAAACAAAAAGAAAGAGAAGTAGGTGCAGATTTGGTTAGATCCTTATGGGGAACTCCTTATGTAGAAAATGAAAGCAACAATTTTTAAAAAAGCTTCTACTATACACACTACTATATATTATATGCTGATCTTCATTTTATAAATCTCTTCATTTAAAAAAAAATGTTAGATACGTTCCATTTTCTTGTTACATATTTAAAGGTTTAATTTGAAATTGCAAACATTAGAAAAACTAATGACCTAGTTTTTCTTAGCCTTCTTATTCTAAACCATATTTCATTTTCTTTCCGCTTTAAAAAAGCCACAAGTACAATATGATTGTTAAAATATTAATATTTTACAGTTGATCTTTTTATTTTAATGCTTTCATATGCGACCTTCATTTAGGGATTTCAAAAATGCCATATTAATTCTATATATCAATCCTATTATCAGGCGCATGGAAGATAGATTACTGCAATATAATATAGAAATGTTATTCAATCCTGACTTCCTAAAATTGATTGCATTAAATTTTGGCATATAAACTTTGCTAAATTGGTATGCATTAGGGCCACACTATTCCAAGCTTCAAGCCTGATATCATCTCATATTTTTCCTGGTCAGCAATTTGCTTGCTACAATACAGTTACTGGTTTATAAACACATTAGGGCTTTGCCTAATGAATCTGTTTGACCTTTACTGTTCATGATTCTTCTTGTTATCATTCCAAGACTTATAACTCGGTTTTTAATTGTTACCAGACTTGTTTTGGCAATTTTTAGAAAAAGATATTTTCTATAATATTGCATTATTTAGATTTATTTGGAAAACATTTATACTTTTATTATTTATTTAATATACGGTTTCAAAATTAGCTCACAAAAACATACTTAATTCCATTTATAACTTATTTGTATAAATGCCTACTTAAGACATATTAACCGCCAAATTCAAGATGGTTTACTCATAGGTAAGCAGATACAAGATTGGAATCTGAGTTTAATTTTTACTTTATCTTGGTATCAGGCAGTTGAGTTTGACTTACACTACAGCCTTACTAAATTTCATTAATTTCTCCACCCAAACTATTCCATATTGCAAAAGGGAATAAATACTTCCAGACAGTCCTTTAAAACTATATATCAGTAGCCTAAAGCAAAAGGTGCAGCTTTGTTTTAGCTATTAAAAATTTAGCTCTCTAAATTATTAAATAAGCTGAAATCCTATCAAGATTATCCATCATAATGCATACAGATAATAAGCTTTGCTATTACATTTTTCCCATCCAAAATCTTCTAGCCATAAAAAGCCTTTTGGGGGAAAAAACTGATGGCTCTGCCTACAAACTCAAAACACAGAAAAATGGAAAACAGAACTATCATTTTTTCTGATTTCATTTCAGGAAAAAGCAAACAAACACACAAACCATATCCATCTAAATATCCATCTATTGAAGAAAACAAAGGTAAAGTATAAAATGTAAAAAATAATAATTATCCAATAAAAAGATGCCAGAAAAACAATGTTTTCATAGCTTTATATTGATAATGATACATGTTAAAAATCTACAGACAAATCTATGTTATGTGAAGTTGTGACTGGTAGACGCAAGCTTTTAATAACTTTAAAAATTGCAAAACCAACCTGAAGGGATTTTTTTAATGCAGAAGAAAAATAGGCCATATCTATACACATCCGAATATCCAAAGGATCATACTTCATTATTCTACCAGATGTCCCCATTCCTGGATGTTGTCAGGCCCCAAATTGCAACATAAAATTGTCAAAAGCAGGGGAAGGACAGTAAGCACAAGTGGGGGGAAGTGGGGGGGGTCAGAGAAACACATGCCCAACTAACAAACTAGTTCCTTCCTCTTCAATCTCCCTTCCTCAATTAGCTCTTTTTTTCTTTGGGAAGAGAAACATCAGCAGCAGAATAAGGATGGCTGTTGTCCTCAGAGATTAGTTCAGCACTTATAGACACCTAAATCAGCCTTTTCTTGTAGAATAAGAAATTGGCAATGGAAGACACTTTACACACAGAATTGCTATCAGCTTCCTAAGTCCTCTGTGTCTGGGAATATTCGATCCAGACCTGATTTTTCTTCATCTTCTCGTCTGTAGAGATTCTCAGTCATCCAGGTCATGGTTGTCCCAAAGTTGCTTTTTCAGGAGGCAACTGGATTTTCTTTTTTTCTTTGATTTCCAGAGAAAAAAATTGCCGACTACAGGAACCAGGAGCACTACTCAGGTAACCCTGAGGACACAGTTAAACCTCCAAGTGCTTCAACGACCCTCTAAAAGGATGCAAATGACCATCTGTCTGCAAGGAATATAAATCCTTCCATTTCCCGGTATCCTGTCAGAGCTGAAGAAGCTTCTTAAGTCCAGTTGCCTCTTGAAAAAAGCACCTTTGGGTCTTCATCTTCTCAGATGCTCCGCTCAACACGCCCCAGTGTGACATCCCTTCTTCCATCACCCACCCATGAACCTATCCACTCCCACACAGGACCCGCTTCTCGTTTTCGGTGCTGCCGCTGGTGAGCACCACACTTTGTTCCTTCTCATCTACTCCCAATTCTACACGTACACACGCGCGCACACACACACACACACACACACACACACGGAGCTCTTCCTACAGCTGGCGCCCGCAGCTGCCACCGCCTTGGCCGCTTAGTGCTAAGAGCGATCAGCATTTTTTGATGGGCGGCAGGCCGCCGGGTTCCCTTGGTGGCGAAGAAAGGAAAAAGGATGCTAAGGAAGGCGGCGGGGACCCATGCCGATACTCACCCCTGCTCTGACTTTACCGCCCGGGTGGAAAGACCGGGCTGTCAATCACGGGGCGGGGGCGACCCCGGCACCGCCGTTGCCCCTCTACACCTCCGTTTTCTCACGGCCGGGAGACAAATTCTTCCCGGCTTCCCAAGCCTGACTGACCGGCCTTAGCCCCACCCCTCTCCTCTCCGAAAATGGCGGTCCCTCCCGGCCCACAATTCTGCGCGTGCCCACAGCCATGATGTCACTGGTTCCGAGAAGCAGGGATGCAAGGGCGGACGGAGAGCTGGAAAAGTTAAAGAAGCGCGAGGGAGGAATACGCGAAGGCTTTCCCACAAACACGCATGCGCCACGCTGCGGGCGGGGAGAAGAAGCCCGGGTTTAATTGTGGCCGATCGATATTTGTAATTGTCAGTGGCTCGCGTTGGGATGGGACTCTAGGAGCTGGTGGTGCCATCATTTCGTGAATGCCAATGATGAAACGGGATACGCGGAGGTAGTGGGGGAGGTGGGATTGCCTCTTAAGTCAACAACCACCTCCAATGTGATGTCCTCCCCTCCCCTTAGGGTCCCAAGCCATCTGGCAGAGCCAGGTCTTCAAGCTCCTGCGGAAGAGTGGGAGCCAATGTGACCTTAGGGCAGTGGTGAAATCCAATTTTTTTTACTACCGGTTCTGTGGGCGTGGCTTGGTGGGCGTGGTGTGGCTTGGTGGGCTTGCAGGGGAAGGATATTGCAAAATCCCCATTCCCTCCCCACTCCTGGGGGAAGGATATTGCAAAATCGCCATTCCCACCCCACTCCGGGGGCAGCCAGTGGCGGTTCTCTGAACTACTCAAAATTTCCGCTACCGGTTCTCCAGAACCTGTCAGAACCTGCTGGATTCCACCCCTGCCTTAGGGGGTAAGATGTTCCACAGGGCACATATTTATTGTTACATAAATTTAGATCATTCCGTTCTGGATCTCAATCCACTGCATCAAATAATAATAAGTACTGTATAGCCTCAAGGAACAAAGTGTGTGTGTGTGGGGGGGGGGGTATCTGCTATTTTCAAAGGGGGGGAAAAGAAGAAAAGAAAATGGTGAAAGGGGCACATAGAATGATGAACAATAACTTCAAAGCAGTAGTTAGGTGTGATAACATTTTTATACTGAGTGGGTTAATATATTCAATCAGATGTACCGTATGACTAAACGAAAAACAACAAGAATTTTTATCCTAGTACGTATGATACTATCTTGATAATTTAGGAAAGTTGTACAGTATTTTTCAGTTCTTCACCATTCCCTTATGAGAATATTCTTTCTCAGATCTCAAACCACTGTACATGCCTATTTAAATGAATTATGATCCACAAACATGTCAGGAATAATGAATTTGTTAATCTTTATGGTGTTGCAAAGTTCTTCGCTGTTTTGTTGCCAACAACACTACCATCGTCTAGAAAATATTTCTGATATCTGAGATCCCAGGACTCCTGGTTCGTTATTTTCTTCATTTTAGCTCTCAAATTTCCAAATTCTTCTGAAGTTATTTTATCCTGGCAGAATACCTTTTTTCCCATTACGCTCTTGCAACACAATGAAGCATTAAAATGTAGGGAAAGTATTATACAATGTGTTTAAAAATAAATATTAATGTAGAAAGTTGTACATGTTTCTGTGTGTTTACAAATAATAAAAACATTCATTTTACTTAATAACTATTCTATTAAATATTTAAAACCATGACACTAGAAGGTCAGTACAATTCATGTGCTGGAGGATAGAAGCATTCCTGTTTCTATTTTCCTTACCTGTTTTTGAAGACAGCGCTGTCTTCAGAAAGAAAGAAAAGAAGTAGGAAAGTACAAAATGTTTGCCAGAAAAGCTGGATCTGAAAAGGAGACAGCAAAAGATTGGTGCAGGTAACTGGGAGAGAAGGCAGCTGGGTGAAAATGCTTGCTGAACCTGTTCAGGAGCGAACAAATGCTTGCTGTTGCTTCCTGAGTCTTCACCGTTGTAATTTTGGTGGCTGAAAACATGGTTGTAAATCGAGCACTACCTGTAAACACTTACAGTAATATTTCTCTGGAAAAAAAATTGTGATTGGCTTATGGGACCTGACTTGGTTGTATATAATTTGTATATGAGATACATAAATTTTATTTATATATCCAAAAGTTTATATATACTTTTTCTCTCATGGAAATTCACCTCATTTTCCTTTTAAATGATATGTTTCTAAAATGCTAGTTGTTTTACATATTATTTTGGACATTCCAGTTGCTTGTCCTACATCTATTTTTTTATTAAATGATTTGTTGTCTTTAGATAACACCTGCCTACCAACCAAAGTGGCTGGCATTATAACTTACAAGCTCCCTGAAAGTCATAAGGGAATATTTCACGGTTGCCTTGGAAGGTAACTTGGGATTATTTTAAAAATAAAAGGATGGAACTATACCAAAGCAGCACAAACATCCACACTAAATTGCACAATCTTACCTTTGGTTAAGTGGAAAAAAATAATAAAAGTCCAGGTTTTTTTTTAAATTTTAGAGAGCTTGGACAGTGGTGTAGATCACAAAACATTTAGAAGTTAATAATGGACACACAATATGACTAAGCAGATAATCATTTATTCTACTAAATCACCAACCAGATGTTTCTGGAACAAAATTTCTAGGAAGAAAAAATGGGCTCTAAATTTTTTATTAGATTGTGTGAACCATGTCAGTATCTACATAGAACTCCAAATATCCTCATACTACACTTACTATATCTTGCAGCTGCTTTTTACAGGCTTGTCAGCTATCTGCAAGGATATCTGGCTGACTCCTTAAGTGTAGGAAAAGTAAATAAAAGCTTATCCCTCTGGGATGCTAGCATGTTTTGCTAGAGATTTCTCTATTAAAGGCTTATTTTGGAGCTATTAAAAGCTGATTTTAAAAATTTCTTTCCTCTTTACCTCCTATATTCAACTGTAAAACATTAATATTACACTTCAGTTATAGTATACATCTAGAGTGTGGTCCCTTCAAGCCCATCTGTCCATTTCTTTTTGTCTTTTTAACGTTTGTGTTGCTAATCTGAGTACTCAAAAGATTGCTACTTGTTAAGGAATTGTGCAGAGTAACCTCTGGGCCCTGAAGGTTTGCACAGTTCACCGTAATGTTGCAGTAGATATCAGTAATGATTCAGTCAATAGACAGATACGTTAAAGTGTATAAAAGTAGTTTACTTAAAGAAATAGCACAGTCCAAATAACAGTCCGAATCATACACGTTTAGTCAGTCAGTGTTCAGAAGTACAGCAGTCTTCTTACCAGCCTTTCTTTGTCTTAATCAGCAAACAAAGATTTCAACTATCACAGATAGCTAGCTACACACAGAGCTTACTCTCAGACACGAAGTCACTTCAGCAATTAATCAGCAAAAGAGAGAGAACTAACCATGTTCTCTAGCTCCCTCTTATGGCCGTTACTGCCAGTCAGAATGCACCAATGCATTTACAGCAATATTACATATATACATATAAACAATGATTTGTGGCTTGTTTATATTAACCAACCCAACCGTTTGGACAGAGTCCTAACACTACTGAGAGACATGAAGGTCATCTATGTAATGTTATACGGCAGATAGAAAAATGAAGCCGATACACCCAAAATCCACAAAATACGATTCAGCCTCATCTTCCTGTGTAAAAGGCAAAGCCTTCAAAAATTTCCCATGTACAAGGCAAGCCTAACATTAAGTGGTTGATACTCTTTTCAGGGAAGTTTATGAATTAGTTTTTCCACTGTATTATATTACACACTATATTCTCCTTGTCTTTTGTTCTCTTGTCCAGGTCTTTGTTATTTCTGTTCATTACAGTTTGCTCACATTTAGTTATGAATGCCGATAATGAAATTCAAAAATACAACACTTCTTATGAATCATTCAACAAATGAATCAATTAGGGGAGAGGGCAGGGAAATAAATTGTCACAGCAAAATATGAAGGAATTTGAGTTATGCTTTCAATCATATGCATAGCAAAAGCTCTGGCTAAAAACAAAAATAATTAACTTGATCCCAAAACAGGAAGGAAATACTGACTCAAATTATTTGTCTTTCTAGGTAGTCCAAGAAAAACATTGGGTTCAGGAAATGACTGCTAGGATTTGATATATTTTATTTAATATAGTAGTATAATGAAGTATAATGAAGTATTTTTCAACGAATTCAATAAAGACTGTTGTTGGTTAGTGGCTAGAACTAGTGTGAATGCTAATTTGGAAAAATTACCATTTTGTGAGCAGAGACAATGTATTTCTCCTGTGCTTCATCAGCTTTAAACTTATTCTGTACAGGTGGTATACAGCTTTTGTGTAAGAAAATCTTGTAATCTCAGGATAACAAGGGCTATTTTTATATATGATTCTAAGGTAGATTACTCAGCAGATGATAGCACCAAGTCAATTTTGTCTGTGGTTCAGAAGCTAAGCAAGATAAGGTCTAGTTACTGTTATGTTCTAACTGTTTAAACTGTGTTACATGGTTCCAACCAGGTCCAGCGTTTGAGCGGGAAAAAGCTCAAACGCTATTGGCTGGTCTGTCTGACAGCTCCCTATAAAAGGGCAAGCTGTCAGACTGCTCTTTGCTGGTTGCTGATACAAGAGCTGAAATAAAGAGCTGCTTTGGAAGTCTGTCTCCTGTCATCTCTACCCACTCTCTAACAGTGGCGACGAGGGCTTGGGCCAGGAGAACTGTGACTAGCTTCTTCAGCACTTTCAACCAGCCAGGCAGACATCTTCTTGCCTCCTTCTGCCCCTATGTCCACCTTCCCCACCCCGGCGCCTTTCGACCCGACCAGGGAGAAATGGGACTCCTACATGCGGCGATTCGACTGCTTCCTGGAAGCAAACGATATGCTGGGTCTGACCGACATCCGCAAAAGAGCTGTGCTCTTGAGTCACTGTGGCCCCGAGGTGTTTGACACCGCGGAGTCCCTGTCAGACCCAACTCCGGTCCAGCGCGTCCCGTGGCAAGTTCTTCAAGCAACGCTGCCGACC
>QLTV01002658.1:149147-159933 GCA_003457575.1 Thermophis baileyi
GTGGGGCGGCGAGGGGGGGGGACAGAGAGAGGACGGCGGGGAGGTTGTCGGCGCGCTCTACCTGGGGGAAGCGGCCCGAGCTCGGGGCTGATTCCTGGCTACCTTCCTGCAGGAATGTAGGATTGAGACAGGGGCCGGGGGATCAAGCTCTGTGCACGGGGAGTCGCTTCCCCCAAAGAGCTTCTCACTGGGTAAGAATAGGACGGACCCGGGAGGGTTGGTGTGTAGTAAGTGGAGGGGCTGAATGAGTCGCTGTATACCAAGCTGTAGCTGGTAGACCACAATGTGTTTTGAGTGGGATCGGTGGACGACTCAAAAGTATTGTCACCCTGGGTAGCTTGTACAGTTTGAAATTACGAGGACGACTGTCTTTATCTCTGGAGAAAAGAGGAAAAGGCAAAAATATAACTATTTCCCTGGGATGACCAAAGAAGGGTAATTAGAGATATATCTAGTTTTTGTCTCTATTTTATCTGCTTTTGATACTAGAAGAATATTGTATGGGGAGGCAGTTGGTACTGTTTTTCCCCCAATACATCAGCACTTGTTATGACTTGCTTATGGTATTTAAAGAGATTGGGGAAAGAAACCACTCTGCTTGGAACATTTTAGTTCATACTTTTTAATTTTGGCAAGGGGTAGACCAATTAGACATGTAAGTTCATAATATGCATCAGATTTAAAGCAACTGGCAGAATCTTTCAAGAAGATTACAGCTATTATATCTTCAAAAAGATGTTATGTTGTAACTGTACTATATTGTCTCTCGAATAAAACAATAGTGGAATACTTCTTGAGTACTTCCAACTGCACATGTATGTTTTTTAGCATATTTTCAAGCAATCTGTTACATTTTATTGTATTCTCCATTGTTTTTAGTTCTGTTGAAACTGGATGAAGAAAAAGAATGGATATGGGTAACCAACATCCATCTATCAAAAGGCTGCAAGAAATACAAAAAGAAGTCAAAGAGTTTGAATCTCAAGTAGTAGCTTTCAGTGGTTTGTCCAGTGATAGAGCTTACAAGAAATTAGAAAGGACTTTGACTAAACAGCTTTTTGAAATAGATTCTGTGGATGCTGAAGGAAGAGGTGATGTTCAGCAAGCCAGAAAGAGGGCTGCCCAGGAAACTGAGAAACTGCTTAAGGAACTAGAGCAGAATGCAAACCATCCCCAAAGGCTGGAGATAGAATCCATATTTAACGAGGCACAGGCATTGGTGGAGCAGGAAATCACTGCTTTTTATAAAGGAGGCAACTGTGTAACTGAGGAATTTGAAGAAGGTTTACAGGATATAATTTTTAGACTCACTCAGGTAAAAACCGGAGGGAAAATTTCTCTGCGGAAAGCCAGATATCGCACCCTGACCAAAATATGTGCTGTTCAAGAAATTATAAGTCGTTGTACAAAGCAGCAGCCTTCCCTGCCATTGTCCAGTGATGCGCATCCTTCCGTTTCCAAAATTAATTCTGTCATAGGAGATGTGAACAAAGCAAAAGGGACTCTTATTGCTGTATTAATGGGAGTAAACAACAATGAGACCTGTAGACATTTATCCTGTGTACTCACAGGTCTGATTGCTGATCTGGATGCCTTAGATGTATGTGGCCACCCAGAAATAAGAAACTATCGTAAAGAAGTAGTGGAAGAGATCAATAGATTGCAAAAATATCTCGATCTGGAAGAAGAAGCAGATTCCACTTATGCTTATGACTTGGCACAAAATGGATCCATTATAAAAATAGAAGAAATACGCAAGAACATGACAGAAGTTAAAGCTTCCCTTTTAAAAATAGAGAAAGCTTCAGATTTGTATCTAAAGTCAAAGACAGAACTGCAAGGGTTAATCGCCCAGTTGGATGAAATAAGCCCAGGCAATAATCCCTTCATCCGAGAAGCCAGGAGGCGAGCTGTGATAGAAGTGCAAACCCTCATAACTTATACTGACTTAAAGGAGGCACTTCTTAAGCAACAAACCTTTGTAGAGCAAACAGAAACAGACGTCTCATCACAAAAAGCAATTTGGAATATTCTTGGAAATGTAGCTCAGATTCAGCAAGAGGTGTTGTCTTTTGATGGGAACAGAACTGATAAGAACTACATGCGGCTAGAGGAGCTCCTCACCAAACAGCTTCTAGCACTTGATGCTATAGATCCTCAAGATGAGCGCTCAAAAGTATCCAGGAAACAGGCAGTGAAGCTTGCACAGAACATTCTTTACTATTTGGACATGAAAACTGATGAATGGGAGTACTAAAATAATATTGGTCTTGTGTGCTAGATGTTGGTTTCTCTCTTGCACTTTATAACAGTCAGTCTCTCATAACTACAAGACTAACAGTTCCATCATTTGCTCATCTCTTTGCGGTTGAGTAAAAGTTGGATTGGGTTAAGCAGCAACTTTTTCCTGCTCGTGCAATCAGGCAGTGAAGGCAGTTCATGTACCAATTATGTTACAATTTTTTGTCATAGCCTGTTTTCTGTTGTTTGCATGATTTGTGAAGAAGACTCCCAAAACTGCATCTCCAGCTGTTGCCTAAAACTTTCTATATAAAATTCTACACCAAGACATAATACAGTCTTGCAAAATCAAAGCAAAACTAATGAGAAAATCCAGAGCAAATGTCAGTCAGCCTAAAACCAGTTTAGATGTTTGCAGTTGTCTGGATCAATCCAGTCGCAATCCAAAGGATTAAATGCAAATTACTCATGGCTGTTTTGTGTGTTTGATTTAATCTTGCTGATCTTTCATCTGAGATTTTTTTAAGAGTTTGGCATAATATGAAACATGAACATATCTGAAATATAGATATAAATTGTAATTGTATACTTTCTTCTGATTTCCATAGGATTATTTCAGAATTAAAAGAGTTACAGTCGATCACCTTGCACATTCTGGAGTTCTCATTATGTAAACTAGAGGAACACCAGAATATAGAAATGGTACTTTAAAGATAGAATGCACAGCATAGGTTGAACAATATATATTTCCTGAATTATGGTGAACTTTTCAGTAATCAAACAATGATCCTGAATTTGGGATCTTAATAGCTGTGTAGATATTTTCCTTTAATTTTGTGAGGATTTGGTAGATATTGGGCAACTTGTCAAACATTCCTTTGCATTTTTTAGATTGATTCATCATTTCTTTTTCCAGACTAAGCTTGACACAAAAACGTTACTTTTTCTAAGATTTCATGTGCTGCTGTTATAGCTTAGAGTGTTGTTTTTTTATTTTTCCAAACGGCTGTTCATGATTTATGAAGGCAGCAGATATTTCTTTTGACTTTAAATCTTTCAATTCATCAGAACGACTAAACATTTCAGAAAACAGAATTTAAAAAGTAGAAGCATTGTTACGGTATGTATTACTTTAACTATGTTGAATAGGTTACATGTGCTATTCCTGAGTATAAAAGGAAAAGTTGCTTTAGTTTTTTTAACATTTTGTCCACCACCTTTTTGTCTTCACTGAAGTCTCATAATTCATTAACAGTATCTGATAATATTTCTGAATACACCAAACCTAAGTCAGTTTAGCTATAATTTTTCCCTGTTGCTTATAAATTCGGAATAGGAGAAATCAACAGCAATCATATTTTTAGAATGCATTGTTAGTATCATCCAGAAACCTGCAGTCAATTAATATGTAGAATAATATGTTTCTAATCCAATCTCCATATAGTAATCAAAATTATTGGCTTGTAGAAGATTATTTCTACAATACATGATTAATGCATGCTGAGATATTACATTGATGTCTATGAATAAAGTTTTAGTATAGAATTAAAAGGCATAAGGCTTATTCTTGAGAAACAAGTGCCTTTTAAATGACCTTTGAATTTGTAGCACCTTGTAGCTATGACTGCTGTAGTTGACTTCATGGTGTTTTTCAGTGAAGTTTTTTTTCTGTAGTATGGATTACTATTCAGTTACAGCTTTTAAAAAGCTATCATATTTGTAAGTCTCTACTGTGATATTAGCAAACGCCTAAAACTTTGATGAAAGCAACCTCCATTTTGCTTGGTTTTGTCCTTGGCCTAGTCTCATTGGCTCAATTCACTGATCGTTTGTGTGTTTCATTTCTGTAAGATGTAAAAAGGAATAGCAGCTCAATTTACTTTCAAATTAATTTTGATCTTGCTGCACAAAAAGGTTTTTTTTAAGCTTGATGTATTTTTTGTTGTCCTTATATTTTGGTGAATCTCTGTCAATTAACAGTTAATAAGAATCCAAAATGGACTAATAAGCATTTTGGTAGCTTCATCATCCGTGACTTCATTTTGTCCTTTTTCTCGTTGCTTAAAATGATTACTTTTAACTGCTTGTACTGTTCTAGTTTGGGTCCTTAGTAAATTGTCTAGCATATCGGATTAAAATATTTTCACTTTCATTAGAAGTTTTCATTCTAGCTACATGGTTTTGATCCCAAACTCTGCACACATAGAATTTCCACATGATTTGGATTCCCCATTAATACAACTTTCAAAACAGTAGTACAAGTGTTTTTCTTCCAGTCCCTTTCCCCCTCTTCTTCAACTTCCACGTGGAAGCCATTGCTTATTTGAGTACTCTGAAATGAGATGGCAGATTAGACATGCAGTTTTTAGGGAACAAATAAGTAATTGGTTGTGTATCTACTTGTCCCTCACCTCAAGAAAACTCTTCACCAGAAGATACCTTTGTGAAAGGAAGAGAAAGATGATTACTGCTGATACTTCTCTCTCTTTACCTCCCTGGATTCCATAAAATAAGCTTCAGTGTTTGGGGAGCAGCATTACATTTGGTGTTGGGAATTGTAGCAGAAAGAAAGTTTATATTTGGATTTAGTTTTTATGCTGTTTATGCTTCAGAAACAGATTCTTAATGTTGGCTACTAGTTACTAGCATCTTGCATGAAAAAAAAAATCTGTTTTCAGTAAATTCCAACTGTAGCGGAAGAGAAGAAAGTCCTTTATTCCCATGCAGTTCTGAAGAAGTCTAGTAATGATTTGGGGAACTTTCTGGAATCACATAGTGGTTTAAAAAGAATGGAAAACTGTAAAAACAGCTCAGAACTGTTTCCCTTATGCAACTAAAGGCTATTCTATTTTGCACCATATACATCCTGTTTTTTTTTTTAACTTTAAAATTTTCTACTAACCTTTTGCTCATATTTTACACATAACTGCAATGCTGTTATTCTAAACTTCAACACGTAGGCTTCTAGTACACAGTTCTCATGACTCTTGCACCTTGTAAAAGCTGCAGGTTTTAAAGAGAATGTGTAATAAAATTACAGTAGATATTGTAGTAAGAGCATAATTTCCCATTTTTCTATTTAAAAATAATCTCTGGCTTGCAAATTTAAGCGTGCTTTGCTGATTTACCGTATATTAAGTTACTTGGTATAACTATAAATATGATTTTTGCATGAATAAATATGAAAAAGTAAATATGATAAACCAAAATGAAACATTGTAAATTTGGTTTGCGCTTTTAAGAATATTCTTTTTCTACTTAACATGCAAGTAGGTTACAGCACATATTTTCCATTGCAATGATTTAATAGTCTATTCTGCAGTTCTGCATTGGACCAGATCAGAGGGTGTTTGTTTTTTTAATATAAAGGTTTTTGTGCAGTGCCATAGTATTTAGGGTAAGAAACATGTAATTCTACTCAAATACATCATGATTTTGATTGTATTGCTTTAAATGTTCTGTTGCTCTAAATAGCCACCTGATAGCTTTCTGATATTTTTGCCAGCAACCATGAAACAATTTTGTTTTGAGCAGTTTGAAATTAACTATTCCAATATGATTGGCAAACCATTGTAATCAGCTTTTATAATTAAGCTTTCTCTGGGCACTAGACCTGTAGTTGGTACATATTCTGTTGTATGTTAAACTTGAGAACAAGCTACCACATGGCTGGAACTTGCTGTTTTTTGAAGAAGTGTATTATCTCATGTTTATGTATTGCACTGTTCAGTATATACAGATTCGGAAATCAATAAATTATTTGGATGTTGCTTTCTTGACAATTTACTCCAGGACAGGATAATTCTTTGTGCTACATGGTGGGTTGTGGGCATAAAATACTTTCTATACTTTGACATAATGGTCTACAGCCATTGCTGATATATGGATGGCATTAGAATGTTAAATTAGAATTTTCTTCTTTTTGATAAAAATATAATTATAAAAAATGGGCCTTTTCTTTTTAGTTAAATACAATTTTAGAAATAATATGTAACAAAATAATATAATGAAATGCAGCCTTTCCTCAACTAGACACTGGATGGTCATACATGCCCTGATCACCTCATGATTAAATTATGGCAATGTGCTCTACGTGAGGTTGCCCTTGAAGACCATGTGGAAGCCTTAACTGCTTCAAAATGCTGCAACTTGAGCAGTAATGGGCACTTTTCATTATGCCCATGAGTCCCAAGCTGTGTTAGTTGCCAGTAGGCTTCCAGTTGCAAGTTGTTATCTATAAAGCCCTAAATGGCACAGAGCCTGATTATAGCACTTAGACTTATATACCGCTTTACAGTGCTTTACAGTCTAAGCAATTTACAGTCCGCAAATTGCCCCCAACAATCTCAGTCCTCGTTTTACCCACTTCGGAAAGATGAAAGGCTGAGTCAACCTTGAGCCTGGTGAAATTTGAACTGCCAAATTGCAGGCAGCCAGCAGTCAGTAGAAGTAGCCTGCAGGACTGCACTCTTAACCACTGTGCCACCGTGGCTCATATCTGAAAGATTACCTCATCTCCAAATGTTTCTGCTCACCCATTATGTTGGCTGAGTGGGTGTGCTCTGGGTCTCCTCAATTAAACATCTTGTGGGGCCATTGAACCATACTTTTTAAGTCACTGCGCCCCACCTCTGGAAAAGAATATCCCCCTGAGATATGGACACCGCCATTCTGCAGTTTTGGAAAGCCCTTAAGACCTGCCTTTGTCCCACACTTTGGGTTAATTGCTTGTGTTTTTATTGTTTTGGTTGTTTTTGAACTGGACTGTTGGTTGTTATGTTTTTAATTGTTTTCACTATGTATTTGGATTTTGTAAGCTGCCAGAAATTACTGAAGTGATCAGGCATCACATATTAAATTATTATTATTAAAATGTAAAAGTGCAACCTTAAAATATGACTATCTAGGATTTAACTACTTGAACTCTTTGATGAAAGAGGTGATGTAATTATAACAACTAAATGCAATTTAATGGCCTTCCCAGTCAAAAAGATTTTCAAAGGGGCAACAGATTATAAATAAAGTAATTAATTCTACTTCCATCTTTCTAAAACATTCCTTTCTCCTGCTTTCCCCCCCCCCCCACTCCATGGGGTTTGGCATAAGAAATAGAAGATGGTGAACTTTAAATTATTGCTATTCCTTTAATGATTATATCAGAGTAAAATTTTACTGATAGGAGGGGAAGTTATATTTGCATGTCCTGCATAGTTAAGACCTACTTAATGCACTATAGATAGTTGGCAGAAAGAAAAACTTTAAAAATGGCAGATAATTCATTTATTTGGTGTTTTAGGAGTTCTGTATTAATTTTCTGCAAAGTATCAACATAGCATGGATCAGACCATTTTCAGATTTGGAAACTAGATTTCACTTAGAGATTGGTATGTTAATAAATATTCCTACAATCACGTGTGACAGTATAAACAGAAGCATCTTTTTAAAGTCAGAGCCTAATTATATGTATATTAAGAAGAGTGGCTTCCTTAAACCAATTTTATGCAGTGTCATTTTCCCTGGGAAATATGTTAGAAGAATTGGATTACCGAAGCAATTATAATGAACTTTGTTCCTCCCCAAGGACATCCTTATATTCTGGGATTTCATGGTAAATCTCAGTACAAATTCTGATTCCTCCAACTTTTTATATTGAATATTAGATGCTATTTATAATTTCCTCCCAGCCCTAGATTTTGAGTTCTTTAGAGGAAAACCTTAAAATACAACTGGAGGTCAATCACCTTGGTGCTCCATTTGCAAGGGTGGATGGGGAGTAGAAGGGAAGAGGCCAGGAAGCATATTTTGGCCCCAGTATTCTGGTATAGCCTCCCTCTTGGCCAGACCTGCCTTTCAAGTTAAAATGGAGCTCATATAGAGCATTTAGAGATGTTACCAGAGCTTTGTCATCTGTTATGCAGCTATATTGCATAACTCTTGCTCTTTGGTGGTATTTTAAGATGAATATTTTAATAATTTTATTGTATGATGTTTATTATTAGTGTCAGAAATCTTGGAGCAGACTGACTGACTGACTGACTGACTGACTGACTGATTGATTGTTGCATGGTTTTGTTCCACTTTTTCATGCAGGCATCAGGTTTTGGAAGAGTTCTCTAGGAAAATCTGCCTTATAAAAACTACACAGAAAAGGACTTTATTAAAAGAATTAAGGCATAAATTACATCTAGCTTACATTTATGTTTTAATTAATTATAGTCCCATTTGCCAAGTAAAAAAGAAGCAAGATAATCAAGCCATTCTAGCACAATTTGCATGCACATTAATTTATATAAAAAAGAAACTCTTGACAAAGCAAGAATAGTTATACTATTATGCAGTCAGTGACTTTTCAAGAAGAGCCGGAAATCTTAAGGGAGTTGACTGGACAATGAAAACATCATATACTGGTTTAAAATAAGGTGTCTATAAGAATGTAGGAAAGAGAGGGAAACGGGGAGGGGGGGAGAGACAGAAAGAAAAATAAAAAGGAAGGACAATGGAAATACTTATAACAATGTAGAAAATACAACGGAGTATACTAAAAGAGCCTGATTTTTATTGCTCAATTCAATAACCCCACCCTAAACTGTAAGCTGAAAATATTCAGAGTATCCTGATGAAATAACTATGGTGCTCTTGATTGATTATGAGCCATCACATTGGCATCAACTCATAACAATCACATAGATATTCTCCATCATGATCTGTCCCTAACCTGGTAATCTTTTAAGTCAGGGGTCTCCAACCAT
Source organism: Thermophis baileyi (assembly GCA_003457575.1). Lineage (NCBI taxonomy): Eukaryota > Metazoa > Chordata > Lepidosauria > Squamata > Dipsadidae > Thermophis > Thermophis baileyi. The sequence continues at coordinate 158,138 of QLTV01002658.1, forward strand.
GGGCCGCAGCCTGGTGCTGGTCCATGGCCTGAAACCAGGATACGGGAATGGAGATTTTGCAATAACCTTCCCCCAGAAGTGGGGAGGGAATGGAGATTTTGCAGTATCCTTCCCCTGTCATGCCCACCAAGCCACACCACGCCCACCAAGCCACGTCCACAGAACCGGTAGTAAAAAAAAATTAGGATTTCACCACAGTATCTTAACAAGTGAAAGTGACTGCGCAAGCAGTGGGCGAGCCCACGAAGCTTGGCATGCGCGAGGAACTAAGTTGCACGTGCAAAACCATCCCCTCTCCCCTTCGCCGCTGCTATTGCTGCTGCCAGTCCAAGGAGCCAGAAAGATTGGGGACTGCTACAGTATTTTAAGTCTTCCTGTGGTGCACCTATTGACACTGTAACTGAGTACGGTACATCCATCTTGCTGACAGTCATTCTTTTCTCTTTCCTACCATTTTTCCCAGCATTAGAGCCTTCTTCAGAGAGCTGGGTCTTCATATACTGTAATATGTCTGAAGTAGGATAATTTTAGTTTGGTCGTTTGTGCATCGAGTAAGAACTCTGGGCTGATTTGTTTGATGACCCATTGGTTTGTTTTATTGATAGTCTGTGTGCTGTACTCTCAGGGGTCTTCTCCAATACCAAAGTTCAAAAGTGTCAATGCTCTTTTTGTCCTGGTTCTTCAAAATCTAGCTTTCAGTTCTATAAAATAGGGAATATCATGGCATGCACAATTCTGATCTTTGTTGGTATAGACATACTTTGCATCTGAATATATTTTCCAAGGCTTCATGGCTGTTCTACCAAGTTCTAGTTTGTGGTGCTTTTCTTGACTTATTTTACTGATGACAATTGATCCTAAAAGGCAGAAACAATTTAGCATTTTGATATCTTCATTATCCCTTCTATGGCTGGTTGTTTCCACTGTTGTCATTTAGTTTGGTCTTCCTTGTATTTAATTTTAGTTCCATATTTTTAAGTGTGCACCCTGCCTTTTATTACAAGAGACTGTTTGTATATTTGGCTGTCAGAGTAGTGACATCAGCAAAGTCACCTAGAGTCACCTTCAGGTGAAATGGGTGGGATAACAGTTGAATAAATAAAAATTCAATAGTGATGGTTATTGATATTTTTTCCTCCAATTTTTAAATCGCATTCATCTTCCAATCCAGCTTCCCTTAATATATGTTCAGCATATAGGCTGAATAGAATAAGGGGAGAGTATACAATGTTGTTTCAATCTTTTGCCAACATGGAACCAGTCTAATTCACCATGGTCTATCCATACTGTAGCTTATATATATCTATAGGTGCAATTTTGGAAGAGGACACTGAGATTTTCTGGGATTCCCTCTTTTCTTAGCATTTGCCACAGCTTGATATGATTGAAATAATCGCAGTCCTTTCTATAATAAACAAACTTTTAACATTATTTGGCTTTCCCAGTTATCCAATGTGCATCAGCAATAATACTGTATCTCGTGTTCCTCAAGTTTTTTCTAAGGTCAACTTAATATCTGAGATCTCCCTTTCCATTAAGGTCTCCAATCTGCACTGAACGATCGTAAACATGGTTTTGCTACAATGCGAAAATAAATATATTGTACGACAGTTTACACACTGTTAATTCTCTCTCTCTCTCTCTCTCTCTCTCTCTCTCTCTCTCTCTCTCTCTCTCTCCCCCTCTCTCTCTCCCCCCCCCTCCGCACAAAATCTGAGAGAGAGAGAGAGAGAGGGAGGGGGAGAGGGAGGGGGAGAGAGAGAGGGAGAGAGAGAGAGAGAGAGAGAGAGAGAGAG
>QLTV01002658.1:161809-174105 GCA_003457575.1 Thermophis baileyi
AGCTCGCAGGCTGGACGGGATAACCACTCGGTCGCCCCAAAGGAGACAGCCCCCATGTTCAAAAAGTTCGTGCTGTCTTAGTTCAAACGGCTTGAGGTCTGGCCTGACACAGTCTCTCGGCCATCCCCTCCATACCCAGTTCAACACAGTCTTGAGGGTGGGGTCCCTGGCCGTGTGCCTGGCAACCTCGTCAGATGTGACCAGACCCGAGTCCGCCAGGTCGATAAGGAGGACCGGGGCGTCCGGAGTAATGTCCGACAGCAAATCGGGCAACGGGCACCTACTTAAAGCGTCCGCGTTGCCCATGTCCCTTCCTGGCCGATGTACCAGGCGATAGGAATATGCTGAAAGAAAGATCGCCCATCGTGCAAAACGGGGCGACAAGGCAGCCGGAGTGGGACGGTCCCCAGCCAAAAGTCTCAGTTAGAACATAACACTGATCTATACTATGATGGTAGGGAGCACAGTGGCTGAGCGGTTAAGATGCTGGGCTGATTGACTGGAAGTTTGGCAGTTTGAGATCCAAGTACCGCATGGTGGAGTATGCTCCCATTCTTGCCCCACTTGCTGCCAACCTAGCAGTTTGAAAGCATGCAAATGCAAATAGTTAAATAGGTACCACTTCGGTGAAAGGTAACCGCATTCCATGAGCCTTCAGTGTAGAGTCATGCTGGCCACATGATCACAGAATCATGGCAATACTGGTTCTTCGGCTGTGAATGAGCACCATTCCTAGAGCTGGACACGACTGGCAGGAGAAATCTTTACCCTTTTTTTAAACTATGAAGTTAGCATACTATGTATTTGCAATAGTGGTGAATATCTGTAGCTTGTGTGTACAACCTACAACCAGCCTACGAATCTCTCAGAATCCAAATCAACCGGACAGCCAACCAGAGACACCACCGACCCTCAACCAACCCATGCAAACCCTCCCCCCAGCAGTTCACCTCCCAATGACCGTGACCTGATGTAATCTCCTTATCACAAGACCCATCAAAAGGCCCATCACAAGACACACTGATGACTCACAGCTGATAAATATACAAATCATGATATATACAAATATATAATCATTATATGCAAAACAAGATGGAGTATGTATTGTTTCTAAAATGCTTAGCATAAAATGCATGTAACTGAAAAATTATAAGCTGTCTTCAAAAGCATGTAGCAGACATCTAGCTACATGTCAGCTGTGTGAAACCATAAGCCTAGCAAGCGAGATGCCAGCTGAAACTGCAAGCAGAGGAAGTACAAAAAGAACAGTAGAGCTTATGCTAAGTAAAGTTGGTTAAACTGTGAAAATGTAAGGGAAACGGGGGCCCTTTAGGGGGAGGGGGGAGATAGACTGAATGCTTCAATAGGATGCTGTGCTGATTAATAAGGGGAGGGGGCAATGAGTCTGTGTAAGGGGATATAAGTTGATCTTCATGCTTTGTTCTGCATCCACTTTCTGTGCACCCGTGTTTGCAAATACATTAATAACTACTTCGCTGCTTCCAAGTTGTTGTCTCGGGTAGTTCCATATGCGAACATGCACTGTTTATAACACTGCTGACCCACTACAAGACCCTCACTTGACACATCCACACCTGAAGCCCTTTTAAACAGAAGAACACTGACACTAACATCCACTAAACTCCACTGAAGATGTTACCTAGCCTGGTAACGAAACGTTCGGAAACCAACCCAGAAGCTCGGAGAACGAACTTTCACCCTAATACTATTTATTTATTCAGAAAATTTATATGGCCGCCCACTCACTCTCAGTGACTCTGGGCAGTTTACAAAAATAAAAATCCAATACACAACCATAAAAAGCAATAACCCCCTCAGCCCCCATGTTCATGTACTAAGAGAACATGTCACAAATATGATAGAAGAAAACAAATATCTCACATCATTTCCCCAACATTGAAGAACAAAGTTACAGTTTGTTTTATTGGCTTCTGTTTTATAGAATCAAGGTTTTGGGGGGGGGTTTTTGTTTGTTTTTTAAACTTCCAGTTTGGAGAGATCTTTTATCTACATGATGACTAAGCATGTAGTATGTGGAAATTGAGCTTGTTTTAAGTAAGCCCACTACATATTTCCTAAAATTCTTGTTTCTCATGGGCAACGCCCTATCCATGAAATTCATGTATCTTCTGTCTTGGCAAAGCACAAATTATTGTATTATTTAACAGTGGCAACAAATCTGTTCGGAAGCAAAATTTGTTTTCCAGCCATGCCTGAAGAAAGGCTGACTCTATACTACAAATATTTTGTAAACATATTGTGGTATTTGATTCATTAAGTAATTGTATGCTTCCTCAAGTTTGAAATAATATTTCAAATATAAAAATAAAACTGCAACAGTTTTGATTGTTTTGTATATTCACTATGTGAACTATATATTATAAATATAATGCTTAAACGTAGTATCCACGAATATAAAATTTTGTGCTTGACAAGGATTTCACCAACTATACTGCCTTGTAGAAAATGCTAATACCATAGTTATTCCTGATATCACTGAAGAATTCTCCTGTGTGCTGCTATGGAGAGTCCAAGGATGGGTTATCTCCTCATCTGATTGGCCAGGGACTGAGTTGCAAATTCTTTGGCCACGCCTCTTCCTCCAGCTGAGCTCCAGTTTTTTCAACTCAGTCGGCCTAGAGGGATGCAGATTGAGTTGCTCCTGATTAATTTCATTAATTTGTTACATTTCATTGGATTTAATTCGGCTTTATTTGGAAAAAAAATTTAAAAAAATTTTTTTTAAACAGAGAGGGAAATTTGAAATTTGGCTGGGGAGTGCCTGCAGAGTTTGTGAGAGGCTTACAGCCTCCGCGCCCAGCACGGCGTTCGGATCATCGACTAATCGCCATTGCCACGTGTTTGCCTCAACACCGGCTTGCAGGGAGACCGCTGAGCTAATTTTGGCTTACAAGTCTCCAGATCGGCTGCCTCGTTAAATCTCCGTGTGGGAGAAGGCTCATTCGCATCGGATCTCTGACGGTGGCCATTTTGTGGGCGTTTTATTGCTGACTACAGCTCCGTTCGGCTTGGAGCCCAAGAGGGGTGCGGCGAGCATTTAAAGGAGCTTGGGCAAAGGAAAGCCTTAGCGGAGAGAGGCCTTTGGTGGATCCCAGCCTATCCCACGCAAGCAGCCGTATTGCCGGCTGGCAGTCGTGAGGCAGTCAGCGTTTCTGGCGTACGTGACTGTATTAACGGTCTCACGCCAAAACGGCTGCTGCTACTTTCGGTTTTGCTGTTTCCTGCTGTTGTTGTTATTCTACTGTTGCTGCTGCTGCTGCTGCTACTGTTTGCTATTTCCCAATTCTTGTGAGGCGCAGTGAGTACTGCTGCTGTTACTATTATGGCTGAACGAAAAGCCTCTATTAACAGCAGCTCTGCTGATTCTTCCTCACAGGATGGAGGAATGTTCCAAGCCCAAAAGGGCTAGACTGGAGGCAGAGGGCCCTTCTACTAGGTCCAAATCCTCCCACTCCAAATCCAAATCTAAATCATCTGCTTCTGATAAAGATGCCCTTAGGAGGCAAAGAGCGTTAGAGAAGCAATTTGCAAAGGCGCAAAAGCAGGCTCATCTTGCTGGCAGTTCTGAGGAGGCTCCTGCAGTTGATAACCCAGTGATGTTGGATCCTTCATCACAGTCTCAGACAGCAGAACAATTGGCATGGTCTCCTAATGTTTTACCTGAGCCTCAAACCAGTTCCCTAGTTTCTATCGGGGAGGAAGGGTTACTGACCTCTGGTCATTCAGCTATTGGGGCTCAGTCTGGGGTGGCAGTCAGGCCATCTGCCCCTGCTGCCACCTTTATACCCACTGCTGCTGGATTCAGGCCATCTGAGCTCCCGGTCCAGGGGTTGCCTGTAGAGCTGAATAATGCTATTCTTAATACCATTGCCATGGGAATTGATGCTGCTCTGGCCCAAAGGGGTTTGTTAGGCCAAGGGTCCAGAGTTCCTCCTCATAATTACTCTCAGAGTAGGGATTTTATTAGAGAATCTCATTCCCTAACTCCATCAGAGCATCGTGTTGCATCCCACAGAGAGGTGGATGTAGATTTGGAGGAAAATTTGGGGGACTTTTATTTTTCTGAGGATGAGGGCACTTCTCCAGGTAGACCTGCATATTCAGGTCTCTTCAATCCGGCCCAGTTTAGCACATTATTGTTTAAGGCCAAGGCGACTGCTAACTTAAGTGGCTCTAGTGCCACGAAGGATTGGCCAGGGGCCCCTCAGGACCTCTCCGCTAGCCTGTTTTCAGAGCAGATGTCGGAGCAGGAAGTTGTTCCTTCGCCTCAATATTTTGTGGATTCAATTACGAGGCAGTGGGAACAGCCAGGTTCTATACCGGCTCCTAGTGGCATGCATAAGCGCATGTATTCCATTGAGCAGCAGATGCAGGAACTTCTAGAACTTCCAGTCATAGATCCTCCTATGGCCAGTTTGGCATCCTCGGCCCTTCTTCCATCTGACTCAGCGGAAGGTCTTAAGGCTGAGGATAGGAAGGCGGAACTATCTGCTCGTAAAACTCATCGGGCAGCCGCTTGGACTATTAGATCTGCCACAGCAGCATCCTTTATTACCAGGACCTTGCTTTTATGGCTCCATCAAATGCAAGACGGGGCTTCCCTGGATGATGTCCGGTTACAGCAGGACATTAGCAAATTAATAGCTGCAGCTGAATATACAGCGGATGCGACCATCAATGCAGCAAAATTCGCATCCAGGGCTCTGGCCTCGAACGTCACCTCCAGACGACTTCTGTGGCTTCGCCAGTGGCAAGCCGACGTGAAGTCCAAATGGCGTCTGGCATCGGCCCCATTCAAGGGTCGTAACCTTTTTGGGGAAGTATTAGACTCTTAGTGGAGGGGTAGGACAAAAGGAAGGTTTTGCCTCATTCGTATAGACGGGCAGAGAGGAGACCTTCCACCTTCTCCAGGAGGCAGTCCTTTCGTGGCACTGACCCAGGGCAGTCCTATCAACGTCAGTATTCCTCTTACCAGGACAGATCCCAGGACAGGTCGTCCTTTTGGGACAGGGCTCGTCAACCTCAGTTTAGGAGACCCTTTCGTGGGACCAGCAACTGCCCGTACAGACGCAACAAGTGACTTGAGGCCGTTCATTCCCATTGGGGGCAGGTTACAGGAGTTTGCCGACCAATGGCGAGAGACAACTACCGATGCGTGGGCACTACAAACTGTGAGGGTCGGGCTTACTCTGGAATTTTTATCCAGCCCCCCGCATCGGTTTATTCAATGCCCTATTTCCAGAGAGGCCACAAAAAGGGAACTTATGCTGACCGAGATCCAACACTTGGGGGATATCAGGGCCATAGAAGAGGTTCCAAAGGACCAGGAAGGGAGGGGGTTTTATTCGGTCCTCTTCCTGGTTCCCAAGAGCTCAGGGAAGGGCCATTTTGAATTTGAAGGAACTCAACTTGTACATAAAATACAGGAGGTTCAAAATGCAATTCCTGCTTACTATCCTGGGTTGCATCCGGGGACTTTCTGACCTCCATAGATCTGAAGGAGGCATACTTGCACGTGCCCATCAGGCCCTCCCACAGGAGGTTTCTCAGATTCGCTTATGCAGGCCACCATTGGCAGTACAGGGCCCTTCCCTTCAGACTGTCCTCCGCCCCAAGGTTGTTCACGAAGTTGCTGGACGTTATAGCTGCGCACCTTCGCACCAAGCCCATTCGTCTGCAGTGTTACTTGGATGACGTGTTAATTCAGGCGTCGTCGTCGATGCAGGCAGAGAGGGACTTCAGTGTCACGGTCCAGACCCTTCAGGACCATGGCTTCTCCGTAAATTGGGAGGAAAGCCACTGTACCCCGTCAACCAGGCTGACCCATTTGGGGGCGGTAATTGACACCTGGTCCTCCCTAGTTTTTCTCTCACAGGACCGCAGGGACAGTATAAGGGACATGGTCCAACAGGTGCAATCCTTGGACAGGGTGCCAATCCTGCTTCTCTCCCAGTTGTTAGGCAAAATGATATCGTGCCTTTCCATCTTGCCCTGGGCTCGGCTCCATTCCAGACCCTTACAATGGTTACTCCTGCCCAGTCAGAGGTCAGGTTGCAGCAATTCACTCTCCCACATCAAAGTGCCCAGACAAATCCTGCGCTCCTTGGAGTGGTGGGTATCGCCCGCCATGGAGAAGGGTTCGTTATTTCGGGAGCCGGCGCGACTGGTCCTGACATCAGACGCCAGCTTATTTGGTTGGGGCGCCCACCTCAACAACAAGGTCGCCCAGGGTCATTGGTCACAACGGGACCTCCTCAACGACATCAACTGGCTGGAGCTGAGGGCGGCCCATCTGGCGCTCCATCACTTCCAACGGGACATCTCAGACCAACACGTACTTCTACTGACGGACAATGTCACAGCAAAGGCACATGTGAACAGGCAGGGGGGCACACGCTAAAGAGTGTTGATGCGCGAAGCTCAGAACTTATGCGCCTGGGCGGAGTCTCATCTGTGCTCCTTATGAGCAGACCATATTTCGGGTGTGGCCAACACCCAAGCGGATTGGTTGAGCAGGACAACGCTCAACCAGTCCAAATGGCAACTCCACCCAGTTCTTTTCAATCAGATTGTGGACAGATTCGGCCGTCTGTCTCTAGACTTATTCGCCAGCCCTCAGAATACACAACTTCCGCGATTCTTTTCCCGATTCCGCAATCCAGCAGCAGAGGGGACCAATGCACTACAACTTTCTTGGCCGGCGGCCCTGTTGTACGCCTTCCCTCCCACCCCTCTGATCCCGTGGGTCATCCGGAAGATCATGGAGGAGGAAGCAGAGGTGCTCCTAGTGCTCCTTATTGGCCGAGGAGGCCATGGTTCACGGACCTACTGACGTTGTCCGTCGCACACCCTTGGAGGATTCCCCCTCGTGAGATCTCCCTTCGCCAAGGAGCCGTGTGACATCCGGAGCCACAGTGGCTCAAGCTAGCCGTGTGGCGATTGAGCAGGAAATGCTCAGGAGAGGACACTATTCGGGGGATGTAATTACCACCATTCTGGCCTCCAGAAGGGCATCAACGACCAGGATATACGAGGCTACTTGGAGTGCCTTTAGTCGTTGGTGTGCCACTCGGAACTTGTTACCTACCACTGCCACAGTACCACAGATTTTGGACTTTCTACAGGTGGGGTTGGTCAAAGGACTATCCACCAATACCCTTCGCAGACAGGTGGCCACCTTAGCCACCGTCATTCAGGGTGAGGGTGCCACCCCTCTCTTGCATCACCCGAGAGTGTGTAGTTTTTTGAAAGGAGTTTACAATTTACGACCGCCACCTGTTCACAGGTACCCTACCTGGGACCTGTCAGTTGTTCTGCAAGCGCTCATGACATCTCCGTTTGAGCCTCTCCGTGATGATGATATTAGAATGTTGACCTTCAAAGTTGCCTTTCTAGTTGCAATAACTTCGGCGCAGGATTTCAGAGCTTGCTGCCCTGTCCGTACGCCAGGACTTATGTATTTTTCATGCCGACAGGGTGGTCCTTCGCTTAGACCCTACGTTTTTACTGAAGGTCAATACTTTATTTCACAGGACTCAGGAAGTTATCCTGCCGGACTTCTGTCTGAATCCTAGGCATCCGAGTGAGAGATGTTGGACGTTTGCCGGGCGTTACGCAAATATGTCAGGCGGATGGAACGATTTAGATGCTCGGAGGCGCTCTTCATTTCTTTTCAACCCAGGATGATGGGCAAGAAAGTATCACCATCTACCATCAGTCGCTGGCTGAAGGCCTGCATTGCATTGACCTATGAGCGTCAGGCCACACCACCTCCTCGCCGCATCACAGTGCACTCAACCAGGAGTGTGGCCACCACGGCGGTGTGGTCAACGCAGGCCTCTATCCTCGAGATTTGCAGAGCAGCCACGTGGTCTTCGCCATTGCTGTTTGTGAGGACTTACAAACTGGACAGGTTCGCCTCGGCGGAGATGGCGTTTGGGAGATGAGTGTTGCAACGGGTTCTACCGGCCGAGGGGACCCCGGACCAATCTGTTTCCCGCCCGACATCGACTGAGCTTGGGTATATCCCATCCTTGGACTCTCCATAGCAGCGCACAGGAGAATGAACGTTGGCTTACCTGAACGTTCGTTCTCTGGGCGCTGCGGGAGAGTCCAATCCCACCCTGGTTCTGGTAAGGTCCGGGGTCCAGGAGTGGTTGGTGTATCGGATGGTCTACGTCTTCTCCAGATCCGGGTCTTCATTGAAAAAACTGGAGCTCGGCTGGAGGAAGAGGCGTGGCCAAAGAATTTGCAACTCAGTCCCTGGCCAATCAGATGAGGAGATAACCCATCCTTGGACTCTCCCGCAGTGCCCAGAGAACGAACGTTCAGGTAAGCCAACGTTCATTCTGTGGAATAACAGAGTATATAATCATAAAGACCAATGTTTTCATTCCCACAATGTATTATAGCTTAGTAAATAATTCTTAGCAATAACAATTCTATCCTGCCATAGAATGATAAATGCCACAATCCTACACCCTAGTAAATTGCAAAGCCAGGAAAGAAAACATGTTCACGTGGATGAAGAATGACTGTTTATTTTACTTTATGCTTTTTTTGGAGAAGTGCCTTAATGGCTTCATGATACAATTAACTTGTATTTCCTTCCTGTAAGCGCATGTAATTAAGTTTCAAGTAATTCAATTAACTATGGTACTCAGTGTATTGATGTTGAGCTATGCAATGAACTTCATACATTTCTTCAAGCTTGGCACTCGATGTCACTATCACAGTGGAGTAAAATCTTTAAATTTGCCATTAAACCTAGGCTAAAATTAAAAAAAAAATTAAAAAGAATTAGACTCTCTGGCACCTATTACATAGATCCAAGATTCAGACAGTTTTGCTTTCATCTTTCATCTTTCTGAGTCAAACAATATAAGCTGACTAGTTCATACCATAGGCTATAATCATATGCCTGAGTTTTCAAAGTTAGAACTAGTCAGGATAGTATAATTTATGCTTCATAAAGAATAAAATTAGGACAACTATTTGATCTTGACATTTAAGACAACTTTTACTTTAAAACAATTTTAATATAAAGAGTACCTAGTTGAAGTATTTATTATTTAGGTTATATCTCACAAAGCAAGCTTTTATTTCAAAAATAAAATTAAAAATTGCTGAAAAAACTCAGTTTATATATTTGGTAGTGACTATTCAACATTTCTTTTCAGTTGACATGGCCTCCTATTTTATCTTAAAGTTTTCTTTTACAGAAGCAAAATTTTGTAGTACTAATAAAACAGAAAATATTTAATGAAATTGGTATGACAAAAATTGATGTTGTTTTTCTGCTTCATTTTGATTTTATAAGTCTATAACCCAGATATTGTTGGAAAGTTCATGCTCAAATCCCCATAAAGCTAAGAACTGCTCTAGATGACGCTAAGCATGTAGCAATTTTTCAGCATTTTCTATCTATCTCATCACTTTTTGAGGATGAAATATGGGGTTTGACACAGCCATTGTCCCAGCTTACTCCACGCACAGAAGGAAACTCCTTCGAAGGAGTGCAGGGGTGAAACCAAAATCTTCAGGATTACAGCTGTGTTTCTGCACAGGTGAGAAGAAGGAGTTGTTCAGTTTTCCTTGGCTGGCAGCCCCCAGAGATAAGAGGAAGTTGTCTCAGCAAGTGGCAGGTGGCAGCAGCTTGCAACTTATCCTGAGGGGTTCCCAGTGACTTTCTGGGGAAGCTGGCAGAGAACATTGCAAATGGCGACCATATGATCATGAAGCGCTTGGCAACACATCATATGTGCAAACAGGTACCAAGCAACCAGACTGTTGTCATGTGACTTTAGGGTGGTAGTGAAATGTTTTTCAAAAGCCGGAGGTGCTTTATGGCCATCATAAGTACAGTCTGTAAAGTACCCTTTCAAAGGCCATCCTAATTACTATTGTTAAACTATTGTAAGTCAAGGACTACCTGTATGGTAAGGTGGTAAAGCTGCTACAAACATATAAGGCTAGCTTAAACCTGCGGAGCCTCCTTTTCACGCAGTTCTTACTCAGAAAATTAATAATTTCAGCAAGTAGCACCTAACTGATCTTATCTAGGTCTGGAAGCTAATCAGGGTTGGGCCTGGTTAGTACAATACTTAGATAGGAAACCTCCGGGGAATATCAGGGTTGTAAGCTGGACTAGGTAGTTGAAAAACATCCAAGAGGAAGCCAGTGCCAAACCACTTCCAAAAACAGCAACAACAAAAACTGCATAGACTTGTTCATGAAGTAATTGGGAGTCAAATTCAATTCAAAGGAAATCTGACAGCTGTTTTAAAATATGTTTTCCTTCCAGGACCAAGAGTTTCACTGTGGATAAGAGAACAGATCTAAATCAAACAGTATACTAGGAAATGTAAAGTAGACCAGGGGTTTAAAAACAAACAAATTCTGAGTCATTAGCAGAGAAGTAGTAAAGAATGTTAAAAGGATTCAGATTGTGATGGATGTCAGGTGTGAGTTTTTCTTGATCTCTTGTCGGCTGCCTTGACTATGTATGACATCATGAGGAATTAGTTTTCCTGGCAATTGCAGCTTCTTTACTAATGATGCCAGGGTTGTCAGTCCACACATTGACAGTCTGCTGTGAAAATAAAACACCTAGCATAACACATTACTTGCTTTACTTCGAAGAGTGTAATTTGTGTAGTTATGTCCCTAAGGTGTATGAGTAAAGATTGGAATCTTAAGTGGCTTGACACTGATGACGTGGAAGTGTTAAACTGGTTCGTCATGGACTTCAAAAATAAAATCACGAGCAAGATGCTGCATGAACCTAATTTATTTATTTATTTTATTTAAAACAGTTGGATACTTCCCTTTATTATATTTAATTTCAAGCAGATGAATCCATATACATTAGTAAATTATAAAAAAATAAATAAAAGTAAAAATTTAAAAGACAAAAAATAAAAGCAGATGACGTGCCAATTAACTAACTTGCTGTTGAACAAAAACTATATTTGTTTTTCTTTTGGCAATGTATAGTGATATCAGTGCCAAGCAAACCTTTTTGAAGAAATAACTAGCTGTTGATGTAAAATATTTATGTCAGCTTCTTTTTTGGACACCAGAATTCTGGGGTCCAAACTAAGTGATAGTAGCTAACTGTCAGCCCCTGGGTCTAAGGTGACCTCAGAAATCTAAGCAAGGTCAGACTTGGTAGATCAGGAGTGTCAAACTCACGACAACATGTTGTCGTCACATGACGTATCACATCTTTTTCCCCCTTCACTAAACCGGGGGGTGGGCGTGGCCAGCGCGTGACACATCCGGCCCACAGGCTGCGAGTTTGACACCCCTGTGGTAGATGATCATAAGGAAATCTTAGGCTGTAGGATAGACTGGAAAATAAGAGGGAAAATGTTTTCAGAAGAAGAGAGTGGACAGAGTGTTGTCAAGATCGCTGCATGGACATGTTGATGAACTCCTCACAAGAGATACTTTAAAAAAAAAAAAAAAAACCACCACCCAACACCAACATTCATAAATGTCAGTACAGTTGTCTTTTTTCCTTGCTTTTTCAAAATCAACCTTTGACTTCTAAAGAAGCCTCAGAATAATTTTTATCTCCTAGATTTAACCTGGACTTCAGAAATGAAGCATATCAATGTTGGCAAAAATTATTACACATTTCCCCAAAGAAAAAAAAAATGCTTTTAGGGGGAAAAAAGAAGTCTACATAGCAACATTTAAGCAGGAAATCTCTCTCAGGCAATTTCCTCTGTTATGAACAGTGCACATATTCTGAAATTCAAGCTCTAATTCCAGTTTATAATATATAATTAGTTAACTTACAATTATTTTACTTACTTAATTTGGAATGATTTGTAAAAGATTGCTACTTTTTCTTTTCTTGTCACTTTTTCCTTTTCTCATATAAATTACTTTTTATTTTATTTTTTTAGTCATTTGTTTAGCCATTTCTGCTAATTGGAAAGCAATTCCAAAGGGTTAGGAGCAGAGCTGATAGTTATTTGTTCACTTTTCTGAGATTCAAGCAATATCTCACAATAGTATCAGCAAAGAACAATATGGTGATGGACTTGCTTGCATATGGAAGGAGCCTATCCAGAAATTTAACTGGACAGTAGAAAGAAAGAAAGAAAAGAAAGAAAGAAGAAAGAAAGAAAGAAAGAAAGAAAGAAAGAAAGAAAGAAAGAAAGAAAAAAGAAAGAAAGAAAGAAAGAAAGGAAGGAAAGAAGGAAGGAAGGAAGGAAGAAAGAAAGAAATTTTAGAATAAAGTT
>QLTV01002658.1:174116-185140 GCA_003457575.1 Thermophis baileyi
AAGGCTGCAACAAGGGAGGGAGGAAGGAAGGAAGGAAGAAAGAAAAAGAAAGAAAGAAAGAAAGAAAGAAAGAAAGAAAGAAAGAAAGAAAGAAAGAAAGAAAGAGCCATTTGCTAAGTTTAAAAAAAGTTTCCCCCTCCAGATTTATATATAGCTGTGATGTTCCCTTCAGCCTTTCTTTCTAAAGACCCAATAAGATTTTTGTTTGCTGCAGTATTATTTCAGCATTATAAAATTATATGTGTCACAGTTAACTTCTGATATATCTAGCAGAACCTGATGTGGGAAAGGTACTTCAGCTGCTTTAACATGATAAAGTAAATATAAATGATTGCTTCACTTTTGAGATCTTCTGGATGTTCAGATTAGTTGCTGTGTTCATATATTGTACTAAATCATAATTTAGTCCACCAGTTCAAAAAATAACTACAGGGGAAAGATATTTGTGATAGAAATGAAAGCATCCATAGTAAATGTGTGAAGTTAATTAAAAACATATATTGCATAAGCACAATGATCCCACCCTCGTCGCCAGTGCTCTGTAGGACGAGCCGAGGCAGGGACAGTAACCGAGGCGAGGCACGTTAGCGCTAACACATAACGTTTATTAACAATCAGCTCATAACAGGACTAACTCTAACTCTTCTGACAGCCGCTTAAATACGCGGCTGTCAACCCAACAACCAATCACAACTCCCGGCTAGACCTCCTAGAGCGGCCTCTAGTGGTGCGCTGGAACATTGCAGAAATGAAAACATCCATAGTAAATGTGTGAAGTTAATTAAAAACATATAATGCATAAGCACAATAATGAAGCCATCATCCCAAGAGTATGATCTATTGTGGTGAACCCCATCTCTGCGAGATGGTTCTAGAGATAATTCCACTGTAGACTTTAACTTTAATGTGGAATTTCAGTGTCGAGAATTTTTACCACCAGATGGCATTGTTTGTAAACAGTTTAATTGAGATAGCAACTAAGGACTTCCATGAGAGAAAATGCTAATCAGGTAACACCTCAAAGATTCAAGATGGATTCCCTGATATTATATGCAAAACCAAGGAATATGTATATTTTGGTATTTTATCAATGTAATATAATAGAATCTAAAATACTCAAATCTGATTCTATAATCCTTGGACATCTATACTAGTGAAAAAACAATGAAAATGTGCATTGTAATATCCAACAAAAAATCAGGTCTTTCATACTTGTTGATCAGAAAGGTCGGCAGTTCGGTGGTTCGAATCCCTAGTATAGGTCTCCTGCATGAGCAGGGGGTTGGACTAGATGACCTCCAAGGTCCCTTCCAACTCTGTTACTCTGTTACTTCTGCCAAATGCCAAAGGCAAAACTGTAAGTAATGGAGTTTGTATCAAAATTTTAAATATAAGCATCGATCCCCTCCTCCCATGGATGCTTATAGTCTATTCAAAACTCAATTAACCATCCACTTATATCACTGATGAACAGCCTTCAGCTCCAAATTTGCAGAGTCTTCCATTCCTCTGTCAAGCCCCTTAAATTAGGTTAAACACAATAAAAAAAAATCAAGTAAAATTCCTGCTTCCTTCAAACAAAAACAGAAATATACAACTCCATCTCTTGGCATAATTGCCTGATCTCCTGGGCCCTTGCTTCTCCCCACCTATTCAGGGTGCCTCTGGCCATAACAAGGGTTCTCGGCCATAAGTTAATGGAGGGCTTTACACTGCGGGCTATGGTTCATATTCTTCCAGGTAACTCTGCTCTGGAATGGACTTTCTTTTTCTGAGCCACCAGTTTATATTTCAAATGGCCACTAGGAGGTCTCCTTCCTTTGCTCTTGAAGGAGAAGAAGCCCAAGATATTCTCCATAGAGATGCTATTCATTAAAAAATATGTGGTAATGCTTTTGTGGAGCACTAGCTCTACTATTTCCCTTCTAATGCTCCTGGTTTCCTGGGAATAAAACCTATTAAGCAACCCTTCTGTTTGAATTGCCATAGCAACTCCCTCACAATGTCAGTGTCCTATTTCTCCCCCTTCATCCCACCCAAGCTCTTGTTTCAGAGCTGACAGCTGTGATTTGAATGCTCCTTGAACCAAATCCTTGCATCTAGTGCTGCTTTGTGAAAGGAGGAGGAGGAAGAGGAGGAAAAGGCGGGGTGGTAGGAACGGCAGCTTTTAATCAGAGCGTGCTGAGCTATTTTATTTAGGCTTGAAAGGTGCAGAAAGGGCTCTTAACACTGCACTCTCCTGTGCCAATAGCAGAACAAGTTTTTATAATGACCACAAAAAAAAAAAGAAGAAGAAGAAGAAGAAGAAGAAGAAGAAGAAGAAGAAGAAACAGCATCAGAAGAAGAAACAAGGGTGGATTCAGTCATTATTAGACCACATACATGCCATGGTTTCATAGGAGCCCAGGAAATCACAAGATCTGACCTTGTGTAAATTTAATTGCTTGAAAATCTCAATGATTTATATATAGTGTTTCTAGTCATTTGGCTTTTAAAGATATGTCTCGCTACATGGATTACTTTTGAAATATCAAAAGCTTAACAAGAGGCTCAGGAAGTTTTCTGAAAATTAGGGTTTCCTCAAGACCCAACCTTTTTGCTTGCTCTTCTCAGTGATTTGTTAAACAGACATAAACACTGTTTTAAATTTTAAATAATTTTAAAATGATAAGAAATTGCAGAAAACAGGCAATTTGCAATGGTTCCAGAAATTCATTAGTACTATGCAGAGAAATTCTTTTTTATTTTTCTTACCAGTTCTCATTAAAATGTGTGAAAGAACATTTGTTTTAGATTTTGTTTTTCAGAAGAAAATCCCCTAAAATGCTTATGTGGGTATGCCATTATGCTTATTTTAGTTCTCAGGTGGCCTCTGGATATGCATGCAAATAAAAAATGTATGATCATCACGTCAATGATCTGCAACCTCTCTGGCCTCGCGGGTTGTAATTCAGCTCTAAGGAAAGACATCAGGAAGGGACTCTGCCAGTCGTTTTTTAAGTAACAGTACACTAAATTAGTAAAAACAACAACAACCACCACAAAACCCTCATACAGCCAATTTTTCTGCACACAATTTTGGTGGAGAATTTTGAAAGATTATATGTACCCATTTGTAAACTTTCCACAGAGCTGCTTTATATCAAATCAGAATAATTTGCCTATTATAGTAATACCTTTTCCAAGAAATCTAGAACAGTATACATGGTTTCTTCTTTTCATACCCTATGGTTGATTTATATCCTCTAACTAGCTTCTTGCCTATAATATAGAACATTCATTCCCAATCTCCAACATATTGCAATACTTAACACCTAACCCTAACCCTAAACTGCAGAGAGATTATTGCAACTGAAACCCAACTGTTGGGCTTCAAGATAGGAAAGGTTAAAATCCACACCCATGCAACCAGCAACACATTGTATCATGAGGCATCACAACTGTCATTTGTTTACCTGGGCAATGTAATGGTGGTGACACTATGATAAGCCTTTTCTTCTGAAGAAGACTGTTTTGTGCCTTTTTTTAATTGTTCAGTCATGTCCAATTTGCAGAGACTGCCTCATGTTGTCAAACCCCTGCTGTTTTCTTGGCAAGGTTTTTCAGAAGTGGTTTTCCTTTGCCTCCTTCTTAAGACTGAGAAATATGACTGGCCCAAGGACAACCAGCTGGCTTTATGCTTAAGGTGGGACTCGAATTCATGATCTCCATGATTCTAGCCTGATGCCTTAACCACTACACCAAACTGGCTCTCTGTTCTGTATTTTCTGATCATTTATTCCATTCCCCCAGCTGGATCCCAATTGCCTTCTAATGTAGGACATCCAGCGACCTGGCCTAGAAGTTCTGGGACAATGAAATTAACAAACATCCTCCGGTCCCACCCAATTCATTGTTCCTACATGTAGGAATGTTCATGCATGTGCATTAAAGTAAAGCAAGTCATTTGTGGATGGATTGGAGGGAACATGTGAAATTCGAGTAGATATATGAGCCTTCCCTGCCTACCAATCCTTATGTAGAAAAAAAATTGCCATTCTCACACAAATGAGAGCAGATGGCCATATTTTAAATTTTAGTTTAATTATTTCTAATATTTCTGATAGGAGATTCAACAGAATATGAGAATAACATGTTTACTAGTTAATTTACATGGAGAATAGCCCAGACCTTGCTAGGTATGCAACAGTTAGGCTCTTTTTTAATAGCCATAAAAGGAAGTTTTTATTTCTATTGTTCACACTCCTTACCACTGTGTAAGTCTTTCCCCACTTTAATATAGAACATTCTTAGTTTTATACTATGAAATAGAAGTGCAAAACAGCTTTCCTCTTAGTTTCATTTTGCAACATCAGACAGCTGCGGCTGATTAGACCTCTAGATATGTGTCATAAAAGATTCATTTGTACAACTGTTGGGGCACCTGAATTACAACTTTGTTTTGTTCTTCGTGATAGAGCAGAGCAGAGCACAGCACACAGAATACATACAATACAAATGACACATTGGCTTTTGCTATTAGCACAACATGCAATCCCTACAGCCAAACAGGATAGACAGAAGATGGAGAAATTTGAAACACTGGGGCATTTGCATATGTGTGTATGGGTTGTACAGTCACCTTACATTATCTGGGGCAGCTACCTGTATCTCCTCTCCCTCCTTTCTTTTTCTTTGCCTCCCACCATATAATTTAACACTCTCTTCTTTCTCTCACCTCCCCCTTTTCTATTTTTCTGAACCTCTGCTTCTATTCCCTTACCATCACTTGACATTGCCTTTTAAAAACAGAAATCCCATTATATTATTATACTGTGCCTCATGCATTTTAAGTTTTGTGATGCCACTCACACAATCCTTTTGATGTTCAAGATCTCAGGCTGAAATATATTACTAACCAAGGAGAGAAGCAACCTAGAACTACAGAGAAATTTCCTAACGATGAGAGCAATCAACCAATGGAATAGCTTGCCTTCAGAAGTTGTGGGTGCTCCATCACTGAAGGCTTTCAAAAAGAGACTGGACAACCATTTGTCTGAAATAGTATAGAGTTCCCTGTCTGAGCAGGGGGTTGGACTAGAAGACTCTGAGGTCCCTTTCAACTCTATTATTCTATGTTCTATATTCTACATCTGATTCAGAGTATAGCTAGTTTCCTATGCTAGGTATAATGTACTTGCCTTAAGTGTGAGGTAAGGGAATGAGATAGATGTCATATAAATTTAATAAACAAGCAAATAAATAAACCAAAGATGACTAGTTCGCTGTCATGCAGCAAACCATGTTTGATCCTGCAACGTAACGGCCAAATGAGGTGATGCTTGATAGAGGGCTGCATTCAGTTAACAAAGGAAACAAAGGAAGGTTGCAGAGGGAGTATTCAAAGGACCCTCCCCCCCCCAATCACACACATAACTATCATCTATGGGAAATTCTTGTCTTCCCCAGTCCCCCTATGCCATCTGATCAGGATGCAATAGGACAAGGGAGTATGGGGAGGGGAGGGGCAGTGTATGTTGCTCAAACAACTGCTTTCACAGAGACCCTCTCCGTGTTGTGTGCTTCTTAGCATTTCCTTACTGCATAAGATCCTGAAATTCAAATCTGTAACACTAGCACTGCCTACAGTATTGCTCCTGCTGCCAAAGAGAAAATTAGGCACATGCAAGCAAACCACAGAAAGGTGGTCTAGGCCAAGGTTTTTGCTCTGTGTAGCCCCCCCCCCCCAAGCACAGAAGTACCTGCTTGCTAGATTCCTCTCCCTCTCCCTCAAATCTGGAGCAATCCAGCAAGACTGGAGGCTTACAGGAGAAGTGAAAGGCAGCAAGTTGTTTGTGGCTGCAAATGCCTACGTGCAATGCTGGAGAATATGAGTGGCTGGAAGCAGAGCCCACGGTCATTTCTCCTGCAATGTCATCCAGAGGCTCTCCTTCCTTATGTAAGAATCTAAAATGATGCGCAAGCTGATTCCAGAGTTTCATACCTTGTGCTACAGCTTTGCGCAGTCTTACATGAAAAGCAACCTATCACAGAATTGACCTTGCAGACTTGTAATATAATACGAGGTGATAGATAGGCTTTCATTTTCAGCAGGATAAATCCATTCATTAATTCTGCTTCTTTCTACATCAGAACTACCTCTGATAAAGGAAAACATGTACAGCTTGGCAAACAGCTTTCAGTAGGAGGAACAGAAACAGAGGATTTTTTCCCCTCTTTGGGATCTCTGATTTTGAGCCTCCTTGCATAAATCTGAGGCTCCTCCCACTTGCAACCCAGATCCTCCACAATTCGGAAGTTACTTTTTGTAGGAAAATCTTTGCAGTTTGTTTGTTTGTTTACTTTTTTACTGCTCCTGGCTTCTGAGGACCAGTCGCTTTGTTACTGCCCCCATTCAAATGCCAGCAAACATAAAGAGGCTTTGTTTTCCCCCCTCTCTTTTTCTCCCCCTTCCTTGTCCCTTGGTTTTGTCCTCCAAGGGATCATTTTTATTCAAGTGTGATGAATGAGGTGAGCAGAGTACCAGTCCTGGACAAAGGCCTGCATCAGAGCTGGCCAAGCGTACAGCTGCCTTTTTGTTTACCAAGATGAGAGATGTAACCTCAGAGGTAGAAGATAATAGACAAGACTATAGAAGAAGCCTGAGAGTTGGCTTAAGTCTGCTTTCCAGAAGCCAAGTAACCTTTATTAAACATAAATCATGTCAGCTCTTACCAAGAAAAAGCCTCTGAACTCTGCCATTCATGAAGTAAAGGAACAGTAGTATTCATCTGCTTTAAAGACCAGCGTACACAGCCGTTAATGGAGATCAACAATATTTTGGCCTGCTGAAACAATGAAGTTTGCAATTGTCTATAATTATCCAGTTTGCAGTAGAACATTTGAGAATGCTTAGGTTAGATTAACAGAGTAACAGAGTTAGAAGGGACCTTGTAGGTCATCTAGACCAAACCCCCCTCCCAAGCAGGAGACCCTACACCATTTCTGACAGATGGCAGTCCAGTCTCTTCTTGAAAGCTTCCAGTGATGAAGCTCCCACAACTTCTGAAGGCAAGCTGTTCCATTGGTTGATTGCTTTCACTGTCAGAAAAGTTCTCCTTATTTCCAGGTTGAATCTCTCCTTGTTCAGTTTCCATTCATTATTCCTTGTCTGCCCTTCAGGTGCTTTGGTTAACAGGTTGACGCCATCCTCTCTGTGGCAGCCCCTCAAATATTGGAACACTGCTATCATGTCTCCCCTGGTCCTTCTCTTCACTAGACTAGCCATGCCCAGTTCCTGCAACCGTTCATCGTATGTTTTAGCCTCCAGTCCCCTAATCATCTTGGTTGCTCTTCATCTTAATCTTGGTTAGATTCATTATCAACCAAGAAATCCCCGTTCAGTATAATATCCATTTGCCAAATCATCACACAACTGAATATTGTTCTACAATTAGATTGTGAACTCAATTACCCGTAGAACACTGATAATAACTTCCTTTCACCATGCAAAGATTTTGGATTGACCATTCCCTTGTGACAACTAATTTGATAAGTTAACTATCAGTTAAAGTTTAGCTGATTAATTGGCAAAGCTCAGTATGAATAAAAGCATTATTGTTTCAGATTATTACAATTTATTACAGAATTAATCAGTACCACAAGTTTTAATTAAGGTTTGTTTACTTTTTTGGGCTTTTTTGGCTATAAATTATGAATGTTTTTTTCCCTAATGATGAATGTGTGTTTCCATTGATTAGGATATAAATAGCTCTATGCTCTTTGAGTGAAGTTCAGGTTTAACTGATTATTCAATCAATTGGTTATTTAAATAATAATTTGAATTTGAGAGCCACTTTGGTGTAGTGGTTAAGAGCCTGGCCTAGAAATTGGGAGACTGTGGGTTTTAATCTTGCTTTAGGCATGACTAACTTTGGGCCAGTCATTCTTTCTCAGCCCAACTCACCTAACAGGGGAAAACAGGAAGAGGAAGGAGTATTGGTATATTTGCTGCCTTGAGCTGTATATGAGAAAAAAAGGCAGTATAAAACTCTAAAAAAATATTGCTTGACAGTCATAGTGTCAGAGTTCAGTTGTGTCTATCAGAGATGGAACAGGAACTGGAAGTTCTATCAAGTTCTATCAATGCCTGTATTGAGAACTTTGGAATTGGTTGTACTCTTTTCAGTTAACATAAAATTCTTCCCACTAAATAAACATGCCTTAGTTGTTGTACATGCCATTTACCCTCAACACATTTAAGACAACTAGATCCACCATTTAAGTTTGGATGGCAAGATGCCTTTGCATATCAAAAGCATGTTTTTAATCTTCTGTCTGAATATCTGCTGTTTCTATCCCTTGAGAAATGAGGGGCTGGAATATTTCCAAATCAAAACAAGTGGGTTACATTGTCTGATATAAATAATGGGATGGGTCCAGTGGTGGGCTGCAACCGGTTTAACAACCAGTGCAGTGATCGCGTGCTTCGCGCGCGCACGAGCACTTCACGTGCACGTGCGCCTAACGCGCTTGCGCGCAGCAATCAAAATACAGCAATTTGAAGCTCAGCTGCTTACCTTCTAAGGCAGCCCTGGTAAGTAGAACAGCGGAGGCGCAGAAATCAGCTGTGCCGCGCGAATCAGCTGAGCCAGAAAGAAGGAAATATAGGACAGGATAGCGCAGGGGCGGGTGGGCGAGGCCAGCTGATCGTCGGACCTACCGGTTCGCCCGAACCGGCAGCAGCCCACCACTGGATGGGTCAGAGGTTAAAGAGACTTTGAGTCAAGCAGAAGTTGTTGGTGCCTTGGGGAACAACTGCTCGCTCTTTTCCCTTCTTGGCTTTACTTAATGGCATAAACTCTTTATCTTTTGCTTAACTTTTCAATCACCCATTGCTTTCTCCAGACGTTGAGACTTCTGGAACTTTTGGAATAGGTCCAATTTAGAATAGCCCCACTACTGTAAAAAAAAGAAAAAGAAAAAAGCATACACTAGACTTTAACATGAATTCCCATAAGTCCCAAATCAAATTGAAGTTATTTGCAAGCTTCGTGTGGGATGAAGTTGCTGTTTGACAATGACTTCCTGTGTTTCAGAACTAGATTTATAATTAGTTTATGGCTCAGCAGCTCTATTATTCTTCCAGAAACAAAACAAGGTGGGGTAATGAGGGTCACAAAATGGATCCACTCCAATAGCAGTGTATCTGTTCCTCCAGTTTTCTTTTTAACAGTTTGTAAGCACCCGAGCTGTGTATGAAAATAAAGGGATTGGGGGAAGGATTTACTTTTCTCCAATCCACTTGTACCAGCTTTGACCCTGTCTGAGCCACCATGCAGTTTTTGTTTTGTTTGCAAAAATCCAGAATAGAATAAAATAAACAGGAAGTGTTGGAAAACAAACCCTGCAAAGTTTGCTGGGACAGCTGCCAAAAAGGAACCAGACTTGCAAATTGCTGTCAGTCAGAGTTTGCAGTGTCATCTGTGGCATGTGCCAGTGCCTTAATTATTTTCATGCTAGGCCATGTATAATGGCTGCATACTCCTGTTTCCAATTGCTGTTTCTGGTGGTTAATGGGTTGTGATGCTAATCTCTCACATCTCGACCAGTTGCAATAGCAATATTGCTAAAACCATGAGTACAAAGTCCGCAAAGAACCTTCATGTAAAAAAATCCTAGAAATGTATTGACTAGTTTATGCCCAGCAGTAAGCCATAACATGGTTTGTTTGAATAGGGTAGGAACAAGCAATGTACAATTCTTTCAATACATAAATAAATCATATTTTAGTGTGATTGTGAATTCAGTTATTAAACTAGTACAATCCATACAGATAGATGCATCTGGATTCCAGTAAACTCCTTTGGATTTGTGTGGCATTGCTTTCTTTGGAAACTTAATCCAACCAACTTGGTTTAAGTGATCTAATCTAAAAATATCTAAGCAGGGGTGGGCTTCAAAAAAATTAGCAAGGGGTTCTCTGCCCAGTTGCTGGATGGGTGTGACCATGGTGGGCGTGGCCTAGTCGGCCTCCTGCACCATGGCAGGGGGGATATTTGCCCTCCCCGGGCTCCGGAGGCTTTCCTCGAGCCTCTGGGAGGTCGAAAACAGCCTCCCCAGGCTCCGGAGGCCCTCTGGAACTTCCAGTAGGCCCGTTTTTCACCCTCCCCAAGCCTCTGCACGTGCCCTGCACTTACCTGCATCCAAAACAGGCCGCGTGGGGACTCCTGGGAGGGGCGGGGTGGGCCAGCCAGGAGTGGGATTTGGGGCTTCTCCGAACTGCACAGAATCTTAACTAGAGGTTCTCCCGAACCCCTGAGAACCCCCAGCAGCCCACCCCTGCATCTAACAATGTTTTTAAAACTGCAGCACACTGTAATTCTTTATTACAGAGTAAATAGCAACTATAAGTAAGAACCTTCACTTTCAGACTGACTGAACTGTAAATATTTAAACTGTGTTGTTCAGTGTGCAATCGATTCAGACAACACGCTACACAAAAATGTGGTTGTCTGGTTCACAGCTCAGTGTGTTATGTCAATGCAACCTGTTATGTTCTAACTGTTTCAACTGTGTTGCATGGTTCCAACCAGGTCCAGCGTTTGAGCGGGAAAAAGCTCAAACGCTATTGGCTGGTCTGTCTGACAGCTCCCTATAAAAGGGCAAGCTGTCAGACTGCTCTTTGCTGGTTGCTTACACAAGAGCTGAAATAAAGAGCTGCTTTGGAAGTCTGTCTCCTGTCATCTCTACCCACTATCTAACAGTGGCGACGAGGGCTTGGGCCAGGAGAACTGTGACTAGCTTCTTCAGCACTTTCAACCAGCCAGGCAGACATCTNGTCTGACAGCTCCCTATAAAAGGGCAAGCTGTCAGACTGCTCTTTGCTGGTTGCTTACACAAGAGCTGAAATAAAGAGCTGCTTTGGAAGTCTGTCTCCTGTCATCTCTACCCACTATCTAACAGTGGCGACGAGGGCTTGGGCCAGGAGAACTGTGACTAGCTTCTTCAGCACTTTCAACCAGCCAGGCAGACATCTGCCTGCC
>QLTV01002658.1:190020-212225 GCA_003457575.1 Thermophis baileyi
TCTCCATGTAGATGGGAGCAGAGAGTCAGGGATTTCCCATTTGGACAATTATATATCCCAACTATCTCCCAGATGTGCCTGCAGCTGCCAACAGCTCACACATTCCATTACAAGTGAGACTGTACACTAGGGGTGAAATGCTCCCGGTTCGGGCGTGCCTGCCGGTCGTCGGAGAGCCAGTAGCGACAGCAGCGCTAGGCTTCGCCCACCCGCCCGGACGCCGCCATGCGCCGCATGCACAGAGGGTAAAAGAACCCAAATGGCGGCGTCCGGGCGGGTGGGCGAAGCCTAGCGCTGCCGTTGCTACTGGTTCTCTGACGACCGGCAGGCACGCCTGAACCAGGAGCATTTCACCCCTGCTTGGACTGCAAGGCGATCAAACCGGTCAGTCCTAGAGGAGATCAACCTTGACTGCTCTTTAGAAGGCCAGATCCTGAAGATGAAACTCAAATACTTTGGCCACCAAATGAGAAGGAAAGACTCACTGGAGAAGAGCCTAATGCTGGGAAAGACTGAGGGCAAAAGAAGAAGGGGACAATAGAGAATTAGGTGGCTGGATGGAGTCACTGAAGCAGTAGGCGTGAGCTTAAATGGACTCCAGAAGATGGTAGAGGACCCATCTAGGAAGGCCTGAAGGAACGTTATCCATGGGGTCGCGATGGGTCAGACACGACTTCGCAACTAACAACAACAACAACAATTTTGATTTATTTGTTGATGGCTGCATGCTCATTCCTTTGTTTATCTTAGTATAGACTTACACAAAATTTTCTCATCTGATAAACTGAATTTTGGCAGAAATGAAACAAGACTTAGACAGATGTTCTAGAATTACCTTAAGTATTTGGAAATGAGATAAATATGATTATAATAAATTGAAGGTTGACTTTTATTTTGAAAGATCTTCCTATTTTTATTCCCCCACATTATTTTAAGAAAAGCAATATGCTGTTAAATAACTTACTTTCACAGTTTTGGAAAGGGCTATTTAAGTCACTGAGCCTAATCTCCTGCTCAGTGCAGAAATCCAATTTAAAACATTTCTGACAGATGGCTGTCTAGCCTCTGTTTGAATGCATTCAATGAAGGAGAGGCCATAACCTATCTGGGTAATTAATTCCACTGTCAAGCTGTTCTGTCAGTTTTCCCCCTAACATTCAATTGGGTTCTGTCTTTCTGCAACTTAAATCTGTTACTCCATGGCTTACTCTCTGAGATGAGAGGATAGGTCTTGGCCTTGTTCTGGGTGACATACTATCATAACCCAAAAGGTAATTGCAATTTGCAGAGGGAAAATCTTGAAGTTGAAAAATAGAGGTTCTTGGCTGTTATAAAGAACTTAATGTGAACAATAGTTAACTCAGTGAATGTGTCCCAAATGACTCATCACACCATGGTTGCACACAGTTGCATCCCTGTTCCTTTAGCTAGGAGTCCCAGCAACCCTTTAATACAGAGTTCCCTAACCTTTCAGGCTTTGTGGACCAGCGGGGTGGGGGGAGGGGATGATTTCACACGAGCGGCTGGCAAGCGCGCCCAGCTCCATTTGCATGAATGGTGTGCATGCGCACCCGCCACTCACGCAAATGGAGCGCATGTGAACGCGCTCACCTGCTGTTTCCACAAGCCAGTTGCAAACAGCCCAGAAATTGGGGACCCCCTGCTTTAATAGATTGCTCTCCAGAATTTCCTCTTTATTTTATAAGTTTTGCGAACTTAAACAAAAGATTCTTACCATGTCTTAAATTGTCCTTTTAAAAGATGAACAGGTTGGGACCCTGCTTTTATGAGACAAGGTTTCAGAATTTGTGTCTTTCTAGCTTATAAAAAGGATGAATCAGAAAAATATAAGATAGAACTCTGGGCAGTTAGTGCTGGATGTGAAGCAAATAGACAGAGAAAAGTTTTCTCCTTTACTCATTATGCACAGCTTAGAATCAGCCAATGAAAAAAGTTATGGAAAAATCAAAATAGATAAAAAGGAAGTGGATCTCCACACAATTAAACAATGGAATTCATTAACATATTGTATGCTATGCACAGGTGGGCTCCTGCTGGTTCAGACCGGCTCTATAGAACCAGTAGCGGGAATTTTCCCCCGCTCGCCGAACTGGCAGAGATGACCGGCTGGACACGCCCCCGAACCGGCTCTCTTGGCGGCGCCGTAGGTGCCACCATTTTGTTTTTTGCTTCTGCGCATGCGCATGTGCAGAAGCTGGGTTTTTAGCACTGCGCATGCGCCCGCGTGAAGTGCCCGCGCCCACGTGGCGCATGAGGAAGCGAACCGGCAGCGAGGTAAGCCAGAACCCACCCCTGATGCTATGGTGATAGCCACCAAAAGGTGTAGAAATGGGATTAAATACATTCATAAAAAGTAAAGCTAATTGGTGGTGGTTGGTCATGAAAGCCATATGCTAGCTCTCAATTCCAGGACAATACAGTATGATTCTGAATACTAATCAGAGCAATACCACATCAGGAGTCAGGTACTGTTCTCCTGTCCTCATTTTAGAGTTCCTGGAGGTTTTTGGCTAGGTACTGTGAATAACAAAAAGATGGACTAACTATTATTTGGTTGCAGTCAGGATGCTCTGTTCCTTGTGTATGTTGTTAGGCATGTTTTTTTCTCACATTAATAGATTTCTGCAGTTTACATCCTCTATAGAGTTTTAATCATCAGAGAAATTTGGTTGAGCAGTTATCAAAGCTGATGTTCCTTTCATGTGAACTGCGCCTTTCTGAACAAATGTAAAAAACAAAATGGGTTCTACTGGTTTTCTTTCAGCAAATTGCCCATGAATTATAAAGCTCCCTTCTTATACAGCTAGTCTCCAGACTACATTTTAGAACCCTTGGGGGAGACTCTGCAGACTGTATGTTCCTGGCACACCAATCCAATACAGAGCAGTAAATGAAATAAATGGAAAGTACCTTTAAAACAATAACTAAATAACTAAAATGTGTATTCCATGACCAAGAGACCTGGGGGGGAAAATGAACCAAAAAAATACAGGTAAACATTTCTTCTTTTTGAAATACATATTCCTTTATTTATGCTATCTGCACACGATGACTAAAAAGATCATCTCATACATTTATCATTTATTATCTCATTGTTTGGTAGTACCCATTTTTGAATTTTAATTATTTTTAGTGCAATTATATTAAAAGCAATGAGTTTTGATAACATAGATTGTGTACCTTAGTAGATTATGTATTAAAAGCAGGAACGTAGTGAAGATATTTTTTCCAGTCAACATTTTTTATTGAATTATAAAGTATTATAAAATACAAAATACAAAGTAAGTGAAGATATTGTAAGATATGCAAATGCTGATAGAAAGGCAGTGGGAAGTATAGCAATAGCACTTAGACTTATATACCGCTTTACAGTGCTTCACAGCCCTCTCTAAGCGGTTCACAGAGTCAGCATATTACCCCCAACAATCTGGGTCCTCATTTTACCCACCTCGGAAGGATGGAAGGCTGAGTCAACCTATGTGGTATGTTGCAACAAATGTATGTTTGTTGACATAAACAAAACTGGCTGTATATAACAGCATGCTTCTTTCCAGCTTCTTACATGGAAGTAACAAGTCACAGGAGTTGGGTTTGTCAGGAGAAACATAGAAAGTAAATTAAATGCAAGGTATGTATGTATTAAATGGGATGGTTAAGAAGTGTGCATGCTAAAACAAAAAAGAGATAGCGTCACGACTGGTACAAAGGCATATATTGAGGTGGGTTAATTGTACTGGGATGATGAAGGAGGAATGGATGAATCAGAAGAAGTGGAGGACTGAGAAATCATGGATGCTGTTGATGAGAACCCCAAAAGGAGAGTTGAGAAACTTAAAGATCAAAGGCAATAAATATTTTGGTGTACGGATGTGAAAGAAAGGACAGTTTGAAAGGATAAAAAGGTATAGGGAGTTATACTGAATGGTGTTAGTGCAAATAAGATTTGCAGTTTTATTTTTTTCCTTTTAGTTCATGCTTTTAGTTTCTTTGGTTTTGTTTTTTTTACTTGCATACCATTGCTTACCTCCAAATGGAATAATTTGATAAGTATGCATGTCGTATGTATGCATTATTCATTACCATTTTATCCCATAATCTTTTGCCACTCAGAAGCCGTCTAACTAACACAATCTCACCACAAACGCACATTAAGTTCAAAGGCCTGAATCAGCTGAGGAGCTGTCCAGCAGGAGCTACTGTACATTTACAGGGAGCTGTCCTCCCACAGCTCTTACAAAGCATCTAACAAGCCCAAATAGAAAACTTTCATAGTGGGAAAGGTCTCTTTTTGAAGTTCAGATCCAACACTTGTTTCCTTCAAAGTATGAGAAAAGATCTGTCAGGGCAACTGTAGGATATCAGTGATAGTTTTCAGATAAAAGTAACAATTATAGCAAACATTAAAATAAAATACAAAATAAAGAATAAAGAATATTAAAAATTGTTCAACTGTCAATTAGGTGCATGTAAGTCATGGGCAGATTGTGCCAACATGCAACAGTTTACAGCAAGGAGCAGCATCAAACATCATTAACAACGAAAAGCATCAAAGAAAATAAAAAAACAATAAATGATAGGAATAAAAAGCATACAGAAAATTGAGAACAGACATCATACCTAAGTTATAAAGTGCTAAGATGAAAGAGGAAGTTCTTGATTATAAAAGTAGGCTCTCAATTTCTCACCTAGTGAAGATGGAAATTCACTGCTCTGGGAAGAGATCCCGGGCCTAATTGTATGTAGATGGACATTCTTTCTAGGTGGCCCCCATATTAAATTAATAGAGGAGGTACAGTATTCCCTGTTGGCACATAATGGGAAATCATTCCTTTAGGTAGGCAGGATGCAAGCTATAAAGGGTTTTTTTTTATGTCAAAGCAAGTACTTTGAAAGGGTCAGAAAACAATGGAAAGCCTATCCAATCTAGCAGGACTGTCAAGATATTTGATGGGAAAGGCCCAACAGAATCCTAGTTGCTGCATTCTAGACCCAATGTTTGCAATATAAGTGCATATGCTTTAGATTTGTCTGGTTCCTTCATAGTTAGATAAAAATAGTATGGTCAATCAGGTTCTTGGGGGAAAAAATATTAAAGTTTAACAATGTTAATATGGCACTAAATTATACCAAATACTGGATTTTTTCTGTTTAGGAAATCAAATATATAAATTTGTCTGTTTAGGGAGTTCAGTCACGCTTGGCTTGTTGAGAAAAAATTAATTATATATTTCTGGGATAAAGTACAGTATATATACCAGACTGTAAAAGCTGCATTAGTGAAATTTGTTAGCTTTTTCTATGAATAAAATGAATAGAAAAGCAAGATTAAATAATAACATAGACTAGGTTTCATTTGTTGTTTAAAAACAAATGAATAGTAATAGTTTGTATGATCAAAAATTGTTATTTTCTTGTCATAGAAAAATAGTGACATTTGTAAAAGGTTTAATTATTGATTTTTAAACTATTTTTTCCCCTATTTTCCTTTAAAATCTTCCTTGTATATAGTTTCTTCTTTAATAGGTTAAAATGAAGATTGTACTTAATTATTGTCACTGCTTAAACATTTCAACACAATTATTAAAGTAGCAAGTTCGTGCGATTCCTTTAAATGGATTTTAATAACCTATTCAGGAGGTAACTAGTGGATCATGGAAGCTAAATCAGTTTTTGCCAGCAAAGGTCAAAGTTGATAGATCAAGTACAGATGAAAGAAGGAGCCATCATTCTTGTGCTTAGCTGAGTTCTCAGGGTGTTAAGAAGCATTCCAAGCTGTGAATCCAGTCTTTCTGAAGGGAATGCATTCTCATTCAGAGCTGTTAAAAGTCCTCTCCAGTCAGATAAAGCTATTGCTAACATCCAACACTTCTTCGGATTCAGCTTTAGTGTATTATGTCTTATCCATATGGCAGTCTGTAACCAACACCTCATGAAGATGGAAAATAGAAATAGATCTGGGTATCTATTCCAATGCCTGAAATGCACTACCTGACTCTGTGGTTTCTTCCCCAAACCCCCAAAACTTTAACCTTAGACTATCTACTGTTGACCTCACCCCATTCCTAAGAGGTGTGCATAAGCGCACCAATATGCCTACTGTCCCTGTCCTAATGTCCCCATGTATTCGTAACCATATCATGTATTCATAACCATGTTTATACATTCATGTATTCACAATCATGTTTATACTTTCTATGTAATCTTATATATGCTTGACAAAATAAAATATTATTATTATTATTATCACTCTTGTAACGAGCCAGTTTGTTGTAGTAGTTAAGGCATCAGGCTGGAAACTGGACCAGTCATATTCTCCCAGCCCTAAGAAGGAGCAATGGAAACCAATTAGGCACAAAGCCAGTCAGCTGTCCTTGGACCAGTCATATTTCTCAGCCCTAGGAAGGAGGCAATGGCAAACACTTCTGAAAAACCTTGCCAGAAAACTTCAGGGACTTGTCCAGGCACTCTCTATGAATTGGACACAATTGAACAGAAGGAAAAGAAGATGTATCCAGCTGCACACTCCCTGTCAGTTACTTTGTGTAAATATTGAAATGAGGGATGGAACAGAACTCTATGGTATCCACAGGATAAAGATTTTAGGGAACAACTACAATCTTGAGCGGAGGTGGCGCAGTGGTTAGAGTGCAGTACTGCAGGCTACTTCTGCTGCCTGCCTGCTGCCTGCAATTTGGCAGTTCAAATCTCACCAGGCACAAGGTTGACTCAGCCTTCCATCCTTCCGAGGTGGGTAAAATGAGACCCAAATTGTTGGGGGCAATATGCTGACTCTGTAAACCGCTTAGAGAGGGCTGTAAAGCACTGTAAAGCGGTATATAAGTCTAAGTGCTATTGCTATCTCCCAGTATTGTCATCTAAAACCAGCTGTCAAGTTTGGAAGAAGAAGAAAAAAACATCTCAAAGCAACGATTCTCTGAAGTACTTCGGGATGATTATATGGGTTGATTGACTGATTCCATGAAAAGGTGCAAATGAATCAAGTAGAACACCCCCCTCTCCTAAATTGTGATCTTCCAATAGATTGCCCTTTAGAACAGCCAAAGCTGCCTTTATGCCATATCCTGGTATGAAATTGACCTGCAATATATCAGTATTATCCAGGAGTGCTTTGAGTTGTTTAGCCATACCCATTCAGCCATCTTGAAAAAGAATGGTAGACTAGAAATTTGTGTATAACTTCTAAAAACAGACTTTTTTCAGCAGGAGGTCAAGAAAGATGGTATCATCCCCTGGGAGAGGGAGTCATAGTACATAACACCTCTCTCAATAGATCTTTCCCAGTCAGAACTAGCCAAACTGCACCAGGTCCAATGATAATGTAATAGCCTGAATTTACTGGAGCACTTTATCTACTTTCAGGCAAAACCTAACCCAATAAGGCAATACATTGACATCCACCCTACCATTTTCCTTAATGGTATCTTCAGTCTGCTTGTGAATGTAAATGACTTTAAGAATAATTTCAAACCTATCCAGTTTCCTGCTAAGAACACAAGATGGTCTTCTGTAAGTGTGACTATATTAATCCCTGCAGCAGAAGTGGCTCTCTCGGGTAAATTTCAGCAGATGAAATGATGGTAGAGAAGAATCTGTAAACCTGGTTAAGTGCTAAAGACCAGAAGAGAGCAAAGGTTGCCACTATCTTCAAAAAAGAGAAAGAAGAGGACCCAGAAAATGACAGAATGGTCAGCTAGATATCTTGAGAATAGCAATAGCAATAGCACTTAGACTTATATACCACTTCATAGTGCTTTACAGCCCTCTCTAAGCGGTTCACAGAGTCAGCATATTGCCCCCAACAATCTGGGTCCTCATTTTACCCACCTCGGAAGGATGGAAGGCTGAGTCAACCTTGAGCCGGTGAGATTTGAACCGCCGAACTGCAGCTAGCAGTCAGCTGAAGTAGCCTGCAGTGCTGCACTCTAACCACTGCGCCACCTCGGCTCTTACATCCTTGAGTGGATTATTTGAAGCATGTTTGTGAGTACTTGCATAGAAACGAATCAATAATAATAGCCAACACGGATTTGTCAAAACAAGTTGTATCAGTCTGACCTCATCTCCTTTATTTATCCCCATTTGATGAAGTCATTAGCTTGATATATCAGGGGAATACCATGAAAATGCTGTATTTTGAGCTCATCAAAACATTTCCCAAAGTCATCATACTGTAAATATTAATGATATGGTAAAGTATGATAGGGATGGATTCATAATAGGCTAAATAGCCACATCCAGGGAGTGCTCATAAATTATTTTATGTCAATATGGAAAGTGATATTAAGGCGAGTACCTCAGGGCAATGTCCTACATCCTGTGCTGCTTAAGATTTTAATTAATTAATGACCTGAATAAATTTCAGTAAGATTGAGATTAATTATCAGCTTCGCAGATCTTGTCAGGTTTCAACGTGGCTGAAATGAACAGGATGACATTCAAGAGGGATGTAATACAATACCCTATCTTGGAAGAAAATATAAAAAGTGCTAATAAAGGATAGATGAGACTTTGTCTGACGATAGTACATATGACAAAGATCTGGATATTTTAGTAGCGGCGAAGTTAAACATGATACAATAGCATGATATAGAGACGAAAGAGACAAATGCTATTTTGGGATGTATTAACAGAAGCACAAGAATCCAGATCACGGGAAGTAATTGTCCCACTTTATTCGGCCTTATTCAGATCCCACTTGTCCTTTTGTGGGTATTGCAATCTAAAAGGGACATTGACAAACTGAAGTGATCTCAGAAGAAGGCTAGCAAAATGGTAAGGGGGATGGAACCTATATCTTTTCAGAAATAGATAAAGGGTAAAGGAATGGGTAAAATAAATGAATATGCAGAAGAAGAAAAAATAAAGGGTGGTATAAGAGCACACTCTACAACTTTTCCCAAATAATGCACCTCAACATTTTCATCCTAAAAGGGACATAATTTTCCACCTACTTACTTAGATCAACTTAAAGATACTGTAACTTTATTATTGTAGCAGCAATAATAAAACCATAGTAATGCTTGCCTATCCAACAGATACAGACTGCAACTCACTTTAACCTGGTATTGATTGGCCAGGCCCTTAATTCTAGACCAGCTACTGACTGCTATTGTTGAGATGTCTTTCCCTTCAAGTCAAGTGATGTGCATTTGCCTACAATTTAACTGACTACTACTGCTTATCTCAGTCATGTAGAATGTGGTTTGTCCAGTATATCTGAATCACAGGAATCATGAAATGTTCCTAAAGCTAAAATGTTCAAAGCATGCCAATCTTTATGTAGTCAAACTAAACAACTCACATTTAAAATGGTGTTATCTGTAGGTTCAGGGAAATCCTAAAGTTTATGCTCAAGGAATGAGGGATGCTGGATGGAATAGAAAAAAAGGATGAAATAGGTGGAAGAGGACTTGGAATAAAGTGCAAACTGAATAGAAGCATTTCACACCACATATGGGCACCCTCGAAGGGGCAGGCCTTTGATCACATGGTGTCATATTGGGAAGTTTTTTTTTTGAACCCTCATGCAGATGCTTCTGACATTCCGGGGTTTAAAGTGAGAGTGGAAATTGACTTCTGAAAATGTGCCAAATTTACTTTGCTGAACCATATAGATTAGTGAAGCCAGTTCCTTGTTGAGGAGGGGTAGCAGGAACCAATGTTTATTCTATCTTTCTTGCTTTATTTTTTTTTAAATCTGCTTTAATTGATTCCTGTATAACCAAAAAGCCTTCTTGATGGATCATTGAAAGCAAACTGTATCCCTAGTTATTGATCCAGGCCATGTTTTATTTCTTAAAGCAAACATTTCTTTTCAGTTGTTTGATTTACAAAAAATAATATTGTGGAGGACTGGGAAAATTAAACCTGACAGCATTGGTATCCAGCACCCATCAAATGTTGAGAAATATTCTTGGCTGACAACGGGAGAGACAGGATCAAACAGGTGTCAGTTGAAGGCCACAAAAGCAGAGAGGAGGCATCTGACTGCTTAAGAGAAGATCAGCACCCCCTCACCCACTAGAAGAATGCTTAATGAACTGCAATCTGTTAAAATGTCTGAGGTAGCCTTAACAATAGGACTATTCACCCATTATGTTCTCCTGGCCTTTTGTGTCAACTTACAGAATGGATTGAATAAGGGGAAGGGCAGACAAAGGAAATTATTTGGGCTGACTCTCAATGCAGCAAGTGCTTTGAGCCCATTTAACTATTCTCTCTGCATTTATAATATAAGAAGTAAACAATCCCACCCTTTGAATAGATCCTTTACACATTATATTTGCACCCTTTATAAAATATCACCAACCTTTCGGACCTCAGGGACCACTAAATTCATAATTTTAAATCCCGCGGACCACTAATATGAATTTTTTAAAAAAGATAAATAGTATTTAGTGCAATATAAAAAATGCAAATAATTTTTCTTCGGACCACCAAAATTTTCTCATGGACTACCAGTGGTACATGGACCACTGGTTGGTTACCACT
This sequence comes from Thermophis baileyi, assembly GCA_003457575.1. Classification (NCBI taxonomy): domain Eukaryota; kingdom Metazoa; phylum Chordata; class Lepidosauria; order Squamata; family Dipsadidae; genus Thermophis; species Thermophis baileyi. The sequence goes on from QLTV01002658.1 coordinate 200,554, forward strand.
GCACCAGACAAAACATCACTAAGTGAACTGGTTTCTTTATTTCTTTACTTTTCCTGAGTGCCCTGATCTACTTACTTCATTTTATTTTTGTTAAAAATACTTAAGGCTACAAGTTGTAATGAATAATAGACAGGGACTGGTTGCTTCGTTGGCTGTTTTGAATCTAGAATTATGCAGAACTTGATTAACTTCTTTTGAATGGAGTGAACTTGGAGATTCCTGCATCAGTTTTAGCTGTTGTAAACTTTGTAAACAGTAGCATAATGTTTCAGTTTATGTATTTTTTTCCTTTACATTTTGATGTGTAATTAAATCATATTGACATATTCAGCCAAAGGTAGACAGCAAATGCCTATAACATGTTTTATAGAGCTTATTTATTAAATGTATGTCTTTCCTTTCCTTCAGGAGTTCAAGATATTGCAGATGGCAACTCCATCCTCCAATTTTTCCTACTAAAAAAGGCCTGTGAGGTAAGATGGGCTGAGAGAGAGAGACTGGTCCAAAATAATCTAGTGAGCTTCTAAGGCTAAAATAGACTTGTAATCTAGTGAGCTTCTAAGGCTAACAATAGACTTGAATTTGGGCTTGCAGAATCCTGTTCTAACACCTAAACTGCTGTCCTGACTCCTGGTTGGCTAAGAGTGTTATTTCTTTGCAAATAGCGTGGCTACACATTATCCAGATGCTTAACTTTGAGGAGCCTCGGCACTGAAATTCACCACAGTAGTTTGTTCTTGGAAGAAGAAGCAAGCAAGAGGAAACTGAAACACAACTTGGGTTTCTGTACAGGCTTGTTTCAGGTGCAAAAAGTCATTCTGCCATATTCAAATGGTGCAACAACCTCCAAAGCCACAAGTAGTTGCAGCTTTTCCCCTCAGAAGGAGCCCAAACAAGCTGTTCATGTCATCAGAATATGACAAGTTGCAAAATGATGCTGAGACTAAGTGGTCTCACACATAGTTAATTTTTTATTAGTTTATCAAAATATAAAATACAAAGAAAATGAAAACAAAGGAAAAGTAAGGGAGGAAAAAAGGGAAGAGGAAAAGTGTAGAGTAAAAGGAGAAAAAGAAAGAAAAGCATGGACTTCTCTTTTTAGCGCAGTAGAATAAGGTAATAACATACAGCCTCAACATTTTGCTTTTACATAATAATATATACTAGCCATCTCTATAACAACAAACCTATTTAATCAGCAAAACCCAAAGTCGAAGTTTTATTTTTTCCCACCTCAATCACAAAATCCAGAAGCGGAGATCTTGATTTTTTGTCAATATTATGCGCTGGCCAAATGCTAGATTTAGGACTTTTATTAGAATCTCCATCACTTGGAAATTGTCAGCTTCTAGATCAGGTTCTAGCTGTGGAAGAGAGCAGCAATTTCTGATGGAGAACAAAATTGAAAATACATTTGCCAAAGGATGCAGTTTATTCAGACTTTTTTTATTTGGGTAAGTTTTAAGAAGAAAACCACATGGTATCATCAAGTAAGATTCTTTTCTTTGCTGTTTACATGTAAGTGCAGGCTTTTGAGCTGTCCATAAATCAAGCAGATTCTTGATGGCTCCAAATTCTGTAAATAGTTTACATAGGCTCATTTCAAGATTACAAATAGATTATTTTCATCCCAAACAACCCTATTCTATTTCTCACATGAATTAAACACTGAATAGCCTAAGTCAGAGGTTCTCAACCTGTGGGTCGCGACCCCTTTGGGGGTCGAACGACCATTTCACAGGGGTCGCCGCGCGCGTTAGCCCGCCATTTTGGTGCCACCGTCACTGCAGGGGTGAAAAGGTCCCGGTTCAGCCGTGCCTGCGGGTCGCTGGACAGCTGGTAGCCCGGACGCCGCCATTTGGGTTCTTCTACCCTCTGCGCATGCGCAGAATGCTTTGCGCATGCGCAGAGGGTAAAAGAACCCAAATAGTGGCATCCGGGTGGGTGGGCGGCGCCTCGCGCTACCTTGGTGACCGGCTCTACGGTGACCGACAGGTACGAGCGAACCAGGAGCATTTCATCCCTGCTCATTCCCCAGGTGTGCCTTGTGAAGATGGGTGGGGCACTCTTCTCCCGCGTAGCCTGCTCAGTCTGTGCCACGCCCCCTTTATCACCTCATCCTGCGTGGGGAGAGGGTAGGGAGGGGGTCGCGGTGGTAGTGGGGGGGTGTCGCGGGGCGGTCGCGGCATTAGAAAGGTTGAGAACCACTGGCCTAAGTAGATAATCTCATAGCTGCTGCCTTACAATTCATTCTGAACCAGAATAAAACATATATAGTAATTAAAGTTAATGAAAGAAGTTCCTATTAAAAAATAACAGTAGTAAGCTTAGCCTAATGTAAATCATGCTTATTAGGAAATAAGTTTCACTTACTGGGTATAGTGGATGTCATTCTCATAGTCAATGAAACATGGTATACTTTAATTAAAACTAACAGAAATTATTAATTGATAAAGTTATATATCTTATATATATTTCATTACTAAAATACATATTTAGCCATTGATTAAATTTTATTAATGATCATGAGATTATATTTAACAACCATTAGGTCATGGTAGAAATTAATGCATTTTTCTGGGGCTCAAATTTTCAAGGACTGTATGTATCTCTGCAAATTCAGTCTGTGCACGCCAGTAGAAACAATATTGTGCTTGATGGACCAATAACTGTATCCTATGGAAAGCAGCTTCTTGGACTCCTAAGAATGAAGATAGGAGACAGAAGATATACAGTGATCATATAATTTTAAATAAGTGAGTGGATCTTATTTTCTTTGTTCCACTATACCAGTGGTTCTCAACCTTTCTAATGCCGCGACCCCCCCGTGGACCCCCGCCACCTCCCCGCGCATGTGCATTGCCAGTCACCAAGATGGCGGGCTAGCGGGTGCTTAGGCGACACCTGTGAAAGGGTCGTTCGACCCCAAAAGGGGTCATGACCCACAGGTAAAACTATTGTGCCAGCCCAGCAAAGGCATCTATGTTTTCCAATATAGTCGCTAAGCAGTAGAAACCAATGTGGTATTGGTAGCCATGGACTTGGAACATTCCTTTAGTGACCGAAGTTACAACAGCACTGAAAAAAGTGACTTATGACCATTTTTCACACCTACGATGGTTGCAGCATTCTCATGGTCATGTGATTAAAATTCAGATGCTTGGTAACTGGCATGTATTTATGATGGTTGCAGTATCCCAGGGTCATGTGATCATCTTTTGTGACCTTCTCACAAGCAAGGTCAATGGGGAAGTCAGATTCTGTGTTACTAACTTAATAACTGAAGGGATTCAGTTAATAAGAAACGTTCTAGAATGAGGCAAAATTCACTTAACAACTGTCTCGCTTAGCAATGGAAATTTTGGGCTCAATTGTGATCGTAAGTCGAGGACTGCCTGTATAGTGGTTAAAGGTTGGGGCATGACTGGAAAAACTCAATCCAGGTTCAAGTCCACCCTCAACCATGGAAACTGCTTCTGTGGTGTAGCCCAGTGTTTCTCAACCTCAGTGACTTTAAGATGCATGGACTTTCAACTCACAGAATTCTCTAGCCACCTAACACTGGTTTAGCCAAAATCTCAGATGCCACTGTTCTGTACTGGCTGGTCTCCTATCAACTCCTTCCTCTGGCTTTCAGGAGAAAATGAAAGGTCTGGAGTTTTCCCACTGCTCTGCTGCAAGGGATTTAAATGGAATTATGACCCAGGAAGCAATCTGTTCAGAGGAGAAAAGAAGAATAAACAAATCCAAGGCTCATAGCAGCTCAATTCTTTTAAGGCTAATAAGATGGATTTAAATTTTGGAGGGAAAAATTAAAAGTATCTGAATGTATCTAAATACAGTTGTAACTGAAACTTCTGAAAGCAGTCTTGTGTTTGCAAAACTCAGATGAGAAGTTTCACTGTTGTGTGTCATTGCAAAAAATACCTTTGTTTCGTAGATGGAAGGACCTGGAGAAAGGCCTCTGAAAATGAACTTCTTCAGATTTCTATGTAGAAAGAGATTATATAATTGTAATACATTAAATTAGCACCATTAGATTAAATAATAATACAGACAGCAATAAACAGTTTGCATTATACAAAATTCTTTTTAGGGAGATCTGGAAATGTAGATGCCTTTCAAAGGGGATTAGACAATTCGTAGAAGATAAGTTAGCAATGACTGCCCATTGTTATTTATTTAATTGGTTTATTTATTGGGGCCCTCAATTGCTGATACAACTTTATGCAGCATACAACGATACGTAATTGAATCTCAGTTGTTGGGGAGAAATAACAGGAAAGAACTACGCCCTACATGACTTTCCAAAGAAACAAATTGGCCACTCTGGGAAAGGATCCGGGACTTTAGTCTGATCCTTCAGAGTTAATTGTTATTTTATTTATTTATTCACATTATATTTATATAGCTTTATATAGCTTCCTGTTCTTGCATCATTATTTCTTCAACTGAAGTATATAGAACAAAATTTGAAACTTACTTTCTTCCTTATGTTTTTAGACTTTGGTTTAGTTAGTTGTGGTTGTTTATTTAGTTGTTGATTGCGGACACAGGATCTATTACCAGCAGGCATTTCCAAATTTAATTGAATTCAGCAGAAGAGAGATGAGACTCTGATGTATGTTTTCTTTCTCTCTCTCTCATTAAGATCTTGTTAAGACCTTCACACTTTTGGGCCAAAATATTATTTCTGCTGCATTCTAACATGACTTTATACATCGAAGGGAATTTACAAAGCCAAAACAAACCTCTACTCCTATTTTTTCCCCCTGTTTACACATAAATATCCCATTATGTGATTAAACTGTTTTGTGACTCAGGAATGTGAAACAGTTATATTCACAGCAGGGGGCAGTGCTATATGCACATTGCTAGTTTAACTGTATCAGACAATTTAGTCACAAGGATTCTTAAAGGCCAAATGTAGAAACTGAAAATGGATAAATCATTCCATTCACTGCTTGCAAACAGCCCTTAAAACAAATGATGAAGGACTGCAGCACAAAAGTGGTTATGTAATGAAATCCGGCACATGGTTGTAACTGTCTAGGATGTTTTGAGGGTTTAAAGCACGGTGGCTGAGGAATTCTGGGAGTCCATACATCTTAAAATATGAAAAAACACTGGTTTAGATTTTTTGAAAACAAGGTTCCTTGAGTTTTGAAAGAAAAAAACAGGCCTATTTTATATATGGAACTTAAAAAACCTCAAATAGCAACGCTATTACGTAAAGGTATAATGAACACAATTTTAGTCATCACACTGGAAAACAAAGGGCAGATCTGGAAAAGGTGCAAAACCAAAATAATTACAGGGCTACAGCAGATCTATATGAAGAAACGTAAACATGGGCTGAAGGGCAATAGTCATCCATTGTTTCATAGTACCTGGTATTTGTGGTGTTCTGTCTTTGGTTCGGGATGGAGTATACAAAGACCAAAATGAGTAGCTATTGAAAGCCTGATCCTCCTTGTTTTGTTCAACTCTCTTTTAAGCCATCTAAACTGGTGGCCATAATCACATCTAATGGCACCAAATTATACTTTAGCTAGCCATTGTGTAAATAATTGTTTTCTGCATTTAGTTTTGAAATGAATGTCTAACCAAGGTCCCTAAACTCTTCAGCTCATTGACATCTTTATGAAGTTTCAGATTGCTTGTCTATCCCAATTATGAAAATAATTTAATAAATACTACATTAACTATTAGTACTATGAATAAGAGTAACAGTAATAATAACTGTGTGACCATCAATAATAATGAGTAGTCACATCAACTCTTGGGGGTTGATACTGTAATGACCACTTTGAGGAATCCTGGTCTAACCATGATTGATGAGATTTATATGACTTTTTCCCCCAAGAATTCAAAATAGCTCATGACAGTGGTTCTTAACCTGAGGTCTATGGTTGAGGGGGGGGGGCGCACTGTCATCACAGGGGTTCTGCATAGGCTTGAAGAAATGTTATGATTTAAATCTTAAGTCTTGGTGGTCCGTAGTCATGGTCAGTGGCACAAAATGTATTTAAAGGGGGCCCATGGTGAAGAAAAGGTTGAGAATTACTGGCTCATGGCATTTCCCTTCCTTTAGCTCTACAACAGTAACCTTGTAGGCAAAGGCTTCTTTCAGACTAACCTCCTTCCCCCACACATACACATTATACCTTTATAAGGAAGTAATGCGGATATACCACAGCTCCAGACACCTTTCCCCTTGAAAATTTAAAGCAGCTTTGTCAGTGTTTGATATTAAACACCATAGTGTGGTGTTTACTGGATGTTTATAGATTTACAGATTCACAGATCTAATCCATGCATTGCTTTGCTGACTCTATTATATTGCTTTACTGAGACCATCAGTAAAGAACCAATTATGTTGGTTTTCTGACATAACTGTATTGTTCAGAGTGTCTCAGCAATGCTAGAGAGTAGATTGTGTCTCTTGCAAAATTTCTGGGAAAATATAGAAGAGCTAACTGAAGGACCTATTTAACCAGCATAATTAGCTGTGAGACATGGCAGCACTTGAAGACTTTGATTCAGCAGGTTTGGTCCTGGTTAGCATTTAGATGCAAAGTTACACGGAAATATCAGGGTTTTAGGCTAGAGTGGGGAGTCAAACAACATATGGGGAAAAGGCAATGACTTTTTATGTACTGTTGCCAAAAATCTGTATAAATGTGTCCATGAAATTATAGTATAAACTGAATATTAAGGAGACTACCTTATTAATTAGCCTTTCAAAAAGCACCAGGGCAGCCTTGCCCTTCCATCATAATCCATGGCTTGGAAGGGACTTGTTTCAAACAAATGAAAGTAAAGAGTAATTACAAATGAGATGGGAAGTTGCACTTAATCAAAATTAAAAACAAACATTTTTCAGGTCCTCCTCCTGACATTAAAAAAAGAAAGAAACAGTAAACATTAGGTACATATACAGTATACTCTTCTCCTGGTCTGGCAGAGATCTTCGCAGATGGAGAAATGTTGGTTACAGTGCAGTTTGTTATGCTATCTAAATGTAACAATTTAAATTATGGTTAGTTTATAACAAGCCAAACTATGGACTCGGCAGCAAGATTGCTGAAATAGATGCTTCCTTAGTTTAGTTGATGACATGCTAAATCAGCCTTCCAAAATTTAGCACACTTGAAGATGAGTGGACTTCAAGTGCCACAATTTTGAAGTTTGAAAACGACTGATAAAGCATATGGTCTTCTAGATGCAGTTGGACTGCTACTCTCAGAATTCATCACTAGCAGAAACGTCTTGTGCTGATGGTAACTTTTGGTAGTTGGAATCCCAATGTATCTAGAAGGCACCAGGTTGGGAAAGACTGCATTAAATTGTGATGAACTGTGACTGGAATGGGAGGAATACTTTTTAAAGGAGTAGAGGCAAAGGAAGTGGAAATGTCCAAGGCCACCTAAGTTTATTTCATCATGCTAAATAAGGGAAAGGCATTATTTTTCTCTTCAGAGTCACAATCCTATAGGAATAATCTTTTGGGACAGCATTGCATGCCAATGGGGTTGGGCTGAAGGAAGCAGTCGGTGAGGCCACAGTTAAAATGACTGAATAGCAATAGCACTTAGACTTATATACCGCTTCACAGTGCTTTACAGCCCTCTCTAAACAGTTTACAGAGTCAACATATTGCCCCACCATGGCTCTTATGTCCTATGTCTCTATGTCCTCTTTATCTGGTAAGGTACAGATTCCTTCAAGTCAAATTTCAATGCAGGGAAATTTATATACATTTATTTTTGACAACAGCATGGAAATATTGTCTATCTGGTTGTCTTTCCATTGCTTCCTATGGTCTTCCAACCGAATATTCAATAGTCTGATCCTTCTTAGTTTTTCAAGTTCATTTAAGGTCAACCAGCTATTGCCCCTTCACTGGCTATTTCAGATATAGCTGTTGTTAATTTTATTCTCTCTTTCAGTCACTCTCTTTTCTTTTTTCTTGTCATATAGCAGGCTTTCAGGGAAGAGACAGATCAGTCTTGCTAGTGGTCTGAATGGGGAAGAGCTTTTCAAATTAGTCTGAGGCCAGAAATTGCCCACTGCCTATGCTAAATCATAGTTTTGCCTAAATGCAGCTGTTGACATGCATCAAGCTGGTATTGTCATAATCTCACTGAAAATTTAATAAATAGTAAAAGATTTATTTCAATAGCCGATGGATATTATGAAAGTTTCCAGAGATGGCCATTCTGAAAATGTCATACAGCATTCACAAGAATGGAAACAGAATGTTGTGAGGCTGAAGATGAAATGACTAATCAGAAAGACTGCTTCAGACTAGGAAGACAATAAGGAAAGAACAGTAAACCCAAATGGAAGGTCATACTCATAAAAAGATCCATTAGGAAAAAACCTCACAGCTAGGTCATCTTAAAATAGAACATTTACTTCTGGAACACTGAGCATCATACTTTGATGGGAAACTGGTATTAAAATAAGGGACGTTCTGGGAAAATGTCACTTACCAGACATTACAGAATGCTACTTTCACCACAATCCCTAGAACAGTCAAAGAGATCCATCAGGTCACGTTTGTCTACAATCCTTCTGGACCAGTAGTGGGTTCTAAAACCCATCGCTACCACTTCTGCGCATGTGCAGAAGCGTCTCGGGTGGGTGGGTGGACGGAGCCTCCTGCCGCCACCGCCGCTACCGGTTCACAGAACCGGGCCGAACCGGGAGCAACCCACCGCTGTTCTGGACTAGAACCAATCTCATTTCTTGCAGTAATCTGGGCTGCTAGAATATAACAGATTACTGAGATAACAATGTCACTAGGCAGTTGGGCAAAGAAGGCAAGGTATAATTAGGCACAACTCTTGCTGATCTCCATGGGAACAGTCCTCACTAAAACACTATGTAAAAGAAAGCACTCTAAATGTCCATTGTACTCTTGACTCTAGTAACAGTGATTTCTTTTGTAAACAAAGGGGAATTCATTGCAGGTAAAATCCTATCTTTTCTGGTCAAAGCAAGGATAAGGAAGTAGAGGTCAAATGTTTGTTAGGACAACAGGGCTTGGATATTCCAAGTAGTAATACCGTATATGTGAGATAATTGCTTGGAAAATGAAAATAAATATTTTGTGTTCTGCTAGGGGTCTCTGCAATCTGATCTCCTAAAGCTGCAATTCTCAGAATAGTTGGGGAAAGGTCATGATAATTAAAACAATTTACCTTTTGAGAGGTGAAGATTATTGCTATTATTAAACAAAGATTCTCTGTTTCGCTTCAGAGAATCAAAATGAGCTGTGGGCTTATGCCTTCTCTCCCCTTTTTTGTTGAATGAGTATTTGCATTGCAGTTTATTCCTCCTCTGCCCTCCCCCAGTTTTTCAGCACAGTGACAACTGAAATAGCAAGTAGCGGTTAGTGTTTTCCTTGGAACACAATAAACTGGACACCACATTGGTGATTTGGACAGAATAAGGAATTCTGCTTAGCAACCCCCCCCCCAAAAGCCTCACCCAGTGTGGTCCCATCATGCAAATAACATTGCTTTAGAGCATGAGCAATTTTTTTTTTAAAGCTGTAGCTTGCCAAACACTGACATTCTCCAGATATTGTTTATTTATATAGTTGTTTATAAGCCACCCCTACTTTGACAGACTCAGGCTGTTTTATTATACAGCACAAATAAAAACAGAAAAGATGAACAACTAAAAATTATACTACCAAATTATACTACCAATTAACCAGATTAGATATACCGCAAAACTCACCAACATAAACACAGTAGGCAAGAAAATAAATATAAATAATCTCTATAACATTTATAAAGATAGCCCAGGTGCACTTTTCTAGCTGAAAGCTTGCCAAAACAGGATTGTTTTTTTCACCTTGTGAAAAGTGAAGAAGGTAGAGGCACTCTATACCTCTGGGAGCAAGTTGTTCTATAAAATGGGAATCATCAACAAGAAGGCACATCTCCAGGCCCCCACTCATATCAATCCACAAAAGTTGAAGACCCTCTACAGATCCTCTTTGTACGAATACACAAGGCAGACCAAGTCTGGGTGGAAGAGACAGTTTATAAGAACACAAATGCCAAGCCATACCTGTTGAATGACAATTCCCATCTTCTCAAAACATAGGGCTTTGCTGGTGGGAACAACAGTGCATTGGTTTCCCGTAACAGGATGCCAACTTGAGAGGGCTGTTCTAGTAGAAAGCCCAAGTAGTCATCTGAATAACTGAACATTCAGAGGAATAGCAGGCCATTCAGAGATTGAAGGTGGATAATACGGTAATAGGAATTTTGAAGCAGCAGCATATTAAATAAAGGAGAAATAAAGAGAGAACTGCTTTTGTATAGGATAAAGCAATCTTTTTTGTAGACAGAAACAACATTTTGGGTTATGTGTTATTTCTTAGTGTCTAGATCCAGAAGGCAGGGTGATCCTGTTAGAAGTTTACAAAAATGGATGTTTTGTTTCTTTGTTTATAGAAGTACAGCCTATTTGAAGGAAAGTATAGATGATTTTCAGCAGCTGCCAATGAATTTCATGCAAAAGTATGTGAAGTCCTTGGGGGTATTATGAAAAAGATTAGGAATCACATGCCAGCTATGAGCCATAGGCTGCCCATGTTTGTTCATTCTTGCTTTAGCATCAAGGCTGAATTTTACAACAAAGAAGAAACCATTAGATTCAATTTGATAACCATTTCCTTTGCTCCCCCCCTCTTCCCTACACCTGAATACATAAACAGCTGAAATATATCTTCCAATAAAACTTTCCTTTTCATTAGCACATCTTAAAGCTAAGCAGTCCCTGGGATCTGACTTGAAATGAAAATTGATTTCTTCACACATTGCTGTCACAACATGAACAGCCCTGGAGGAGTTGAATGAGGTCATCCTGGCACATCTTCTCACTGCACACCTTTCCTCTGTAAAGCTAGATTAATATCTGGCTGTTTAGCAGGGAAGGATGGATTTAACCTTTATTCTGAGGGCTTGCACTGACACTAGGAGCATATTTATAGCTAGCCTATTATAAGGTGACCTGGACATTTATTAAAGTCTTCAACTGGTCTGTGCAGCTTGTGCCCTTCCAACTTGAAGGCAGGCCACCAACTCAAAAATGCCACAAAATCTGGAAATTTTCCCAACATGCTCCAGAGAACTAGCATGGCTGCCAGGCTCTTGTTTGATTCCTCCTCAGTGAATAAATATTAGTTGTTATCTGTTCTCTCCCAATAAGATGTCCATTGATTGTCCCACTTGGTCTACTGTACTGGAGTATGCATCACACTCTACTATGAAATGTAGCCAGTAGTGGGTACTACATACCTTTGCTACCGGTTCGGGAACGGGAGCGCGCAGAGCGTTTTTTGATGACGTCCAGGCGGGTGGGCAGAGCCTCCCACCGCTGCTACCTGTTCGCCATACCGGGTCGAACCGGTAGCAACCCACCACTGAATGTAGCACAGAGTCATTGCATGAACTCAGGTCCCATTTTTCCAATCACTCCATGGGGTTGCTAGAAAGAAAAATGGGATCTATCTAATATAGAAAATCTTCTATGGAGATTTTCAATCATCCAGATCAGTGGTTCCAAACCTTTTCAGTCCACCGCCCCCTTGGTGCTACAAACTCACCCTCAGTGCCCCCCCACCCCCACCCGCTTCAGGTGGACAT
>QLTV01002658.1:220469-232412 GCA_003457575.1 Thermophis baileyi
AGGGACTTTAACTTTCATTTGGGTGTAGAAAACCCAGAAGCTTTCATATTCGGGTTTTCCCAGATGTTGCCAACATGACATCTCTAATAAATTGGAACTCTGAGGAACTTCTAGCCTTGGAGTTTTATTTCATTGGGGGTGTTTATTGGAACCCTGACAGAAATATTGTAATGGTATGTGGAAATACCTTGGGAGACAGGGCAAAAAGATGCAACCAACAGAATGATCAGATAAAAGACAGCTGGCCCACACAAATGTGGGTGGGGCAAGAAGCTCAAAAGAGACCCTCCCTAGTCTCTTGGCCTGTAAAGGAGACAAGGGAAGAGATGTACTTTCAGTCTTACACGGTTCTGTTAATGTAATTTTACAATAAAGTAGAATTACCTCATCTGTTCATGTTTCCTATCTGATCTACCTCATAAGGCTGACTGATATGGGCTGAAAAAATCCAGACAATCACTAGAAGCTACCAAATAGTGTCAGTGAGGTAGGCAAAGTGGGGGTGGTGGTGGAGCAATACCGGGGTTTTCAATAATGCCTTTATTGTTGTTGAATATAATAACAAAATCTTAGAAGCTTGTCATAGGTTGTCTCTACTACATCTTATCTCAAACAAAATGAAGGTAGGGTTATTTTGAGTTCCTTCTTTTCCAGGACTCAATAATTTTTTCTGAAACTGCTCCCTTCATTCACCCCTTCCTTATTTCCAGAGCCAGATTTGCATTCCAGTACAAACAGTTAGCTTTCTAAATTTCATTACCACTATCTAGTGCAGTGGTTCCCAACGTGGGGCCCATGCCCCACAGGGGGGCAATTTGATTTTTAATGGGGCAATTGGAACCTTGTTTAAACCAAGTTAATGGCCTTTTAGGCTTCCTCTGCATGAGTAGGAGTTCACTTTTTGAATAGTAAGAATTATATGTCACAGGGGGGGCATCAGGATTTTAGAGACGCTTAGGTGGGGCATGGCCAAAAAAAGGTTGGGAACCACTGATCTGGATTTTTGCAACCAAGGTATGTCTAACTACAGTAAGCTTTTGGTTCACAGAGCCTTTTCTCCATAAGTGTAGAGGTTTCTGCTTCTATTTTTCAACTAATTGCTGTTTGTTTGTTCAATTCCTATGGTCATCCATCTCGGTCAATGTTACTCCAGGTGGCTTACAATTTATAATTACTGTTTCTTCTGATGTCTAGATTTGCTTGAAATCAGGAACTGAAACAGTTGTGTAGTCCTGGCTTGTTCATTAATTAGAGTTTAAATAAATAGCTTATTTGCTTAAAGTGGATACCTTGGGGAGCTGTGGTTTTTTAAATTATAGATTTTCCTCTTTGCATTTACTATATGGGAACAGACCCACATTAAGTATTTTATGTTTGTCCTACTGTACTAAAAGGAGTTGGAAGTTAATCTTTTTTTGTTTTTCCCCCTTTATCCTACACTTTCTTCCTTTCCCTTTTCCCCTTTTATATTTTCCCACTGTTTTCATTTTCACTTGTATTTTACACTCTAATATGTTTAATAACATTATATTATAAATAAATAAAATTTTAAAAAATTATGTTTCCCCAAAAATAAGACCCGGTCTTATTTTGTTTTGTGCCCCAAATTAAGCACCAGGGCTTATTTTCGGGGATGTCTTACCCGCTTACCTCAGGACCACCACAGCCATGCCTCCCACACCCAGACACTTGCCATGTTGCTGCCTGACTTCTGTGGCTGCTCGCGGCCAGATGCCATGTGGCTCGTTGCGCAGCCCATGCAAGCTGTCTCCGAGCTATAACGCTGTTTTTCAGCTGATTAAAACAGTTTTAACTTCTGGAGGATTTTTTTTGGGGGAGAAAATAATGTTTTAAAAAGCTACCATCAGCTATCATTTTCCTTTTGGCTAAATTCCTCCAAGTGCACTCCAACCATTTCCACTTGACTGCACTTTTTTTCACTCTTGCTTCCCTTCTGAGAGGGCAGAAAAGAATGCGAGCCAAGTATGTATATGGTATGCTGCCGCTCATGGCAGGCGCCGCAAGGCTCATCGCGCCAGTGCCACCACTTGCGGAAGGATGCCACAAGGCTCATGGCAGCAGCAGCAGTGCGATGAGCCTTGCGGCATCCTGCCGCAAGCGGTGGCATTGGTGCGATGAGCCTCGCGGCATCCTGCTGCGAGCGGCGGCACTAGCACGATGCGCCATGCAGCCTAAGATAAGCAGATGCGGGGCGTGTGGGGCAGCTCCACCCCCCTACTCCCACCCTAGCTTGATTTTTACGCATGCGCCTCACCCCATCTCGTACAACCAGATGATTAACTAGGGCTTATTTTTGGGGTAGGGCTTATATTAGGCACATGTGTGAAAATCAGGCTAGGGCTTGTTTTCAGGGTAGGTTGTATTTTTGGGGAAACACAGGTACTATAAAAAAAGATGTAGTATTTTATTGTCCTGTGTTCTTAGGACCTAAAAGCAAAGCTCCTTCATTAGGCTCCTATAATAACATCTCCAACTATTTTTATGTGTGCTGAATCCCTTAAATTGAAACTATGAAGGCAAGGGGCAGAATGAAATTGACTGAAGTAATGAAATTAACAACCACTTACAGTCTCTGAAAAGTTAATTACTACCAGCAAATGATAGTAATCAACACATTCTGAAGGACACTGAAGCTAAAAGGCAATTAAGCAGTTTGCAGAGAAACATGTTATAAAAAGAATAGGGCTAGAGGGCTTTTTCATCTTTCTAAGGCTGTGTGAGCACTCTAAAGCAATCTTTTTTCCACCAAGTACCCACCAGACACATTGCATTGCAATTTCTATCATTTGCCAGTGCAACCATCCTAACCCTGCAATTTCCTTTGATTTAACTTGGTCTGGTTCTCAGTTCTCAGCAAAGGCCAGGGCTGGAAGAGCAGAGACACAGTAATAGGTGTTATTTTATACAAAACATGCAACGTTCTCACTGAGTACTGTGGGGCCAGTGCTTACAGTATACACTAAGGCTTGAAAAACATGCTGTACTGAGAACTGAAGGGTATATCCCTGAAGTGCTGAGGTCATTCAAGGTGACTAGCATTGTAAGTCTTTCCAGCTACCTTGTTGTAACTTGTGTTCTCTGAGGATTACATTTCTTAGAAGATTTCTCATTAGTGTTCCTACTGTTGTATTACTATGGAACTATTAACATTGTGGAAAAAAGACAGAGTAGCATAGCTGTTTCCTGTTAATACTCTGCACACAGCTTAAGTGAGAAAGAAAATAAATGAAACCATGGACCTTATGGTCATTCCAGAGATATAGTTTATGATTATGAATCAGTTTATAGAGAAAAATGTTATTCTGCAGTAAAGGAGGAGTAATTTTTCAATCCAGTCCATCTGGATTAACTAAAAAGTTCTTTACTTTTTAGTATTTGCTATTAACCAGGTGACTGGGTAGAATACATTTAATTTTATATAGATTTATTCAGAAGAAGAAATTAGAACTCATGCAGGCTTTTAAAATTAAAAGAAACCGTGCACATGGAAATATAAAGTAATCAACAGGTTTAAATGGACAATATATTTCTTTTTGGTCTGCAGACAAAGTTTGTTTGTGCATTGTACTACCTTAACAAATAACAATATCTAGGATAACAATGTTCAAGATTTTTATCAACTATAAAAGTTCTTTGCTTATGTAGCAGATTGTAAAAAAAATAAAACTATTGTTTTTTAATACAGCTATCTGAAAAATCTACAAATATTGTACCAATGTTAAAAAAATCATTCTCTATTTTTCATACATAGGAATTCCTTCTCTAGAAGATACTAGATATGAAACATTCATGTATGTATCTTGCTTAATAACTGTGCTTTTTAGCTAGAAATTAATACGTATTTGAACTATTGATTTCATGTGGCTGTAATATGATGGCTGTCCCCATAACTATCAAAGAATCCTACCTTTCCAATGTATATTTATTCAATCAATCAGTCCTACTCAGCTGTTATCTCAGTTCCCTCTACAATTGTCCTTTGAGAATTGGGAAGCAGTGTGATATAACAGTTGATGAGGGACTGATTTATGTTCACAAATAAAACCCAACCTGAGTCATGTTGTTGATCTGAGATCCCTCCATACATCACCATGGACTCCCAGAGGAAACCCAGAATAGAAATGGATGGACATGGATGGAAATTAATCAATGAGAGATCCAACCTAGAACTAAGGAGGAATTTCCAGTTAGAACAATTAATCAATGGAACAATTTGCCTCCAGAAGTTGTGAATGTTCCAACACTGGAGGTTTTCCAAGAAGAGATTGGACAACCAGTTGTCTGAAATGGTATAGGGTTTCCTGGTTGAGCAGGGGGCCAGACTAGAAGACTCCCAAAGTCCCTTCCAACTCTGTTATTCTGTTAAATATTTTAAAATAGTGGGATATCAGTATTTAAAGGTAGTTTTAGTGGCTGCTTCTTTGCCCTTTCATTTTAAAGTTATTTTGCCCTTCAGTTCCTTTTGCTTATTTATCATGGCCATGGTGTTCCTAAATGATCCTTAATGAAGCACTTAAACATTCTTATTTTATTGCATTTGGAATTGCAAAACTATACTCTTAAAATCATAAATTAATGAGCAATTAATAAAGTGTCTGCTGATAACATGGGAGAAACAGGAATTAAAAACCACCAAACTGACAATTAAAAGCTGCCTTCAGAAGATACAACAAGTGATCCAGAAGTAATCAATAACATATTCAAAGGTCTGATTCTGCAATTGCATTTTATCTTTAAAAGAGCCTCTCTCTCTCTCTCTCCCTCTCTCTCTCTCTCTCTCTCTTTTGAGAATGATCAGGACCACACTGGAATTGAATGAGTTGTCTACAGCATTGTCTGATAATGAAAGAAGGCTTTCATTTTAGACTAAAGGCTAACAAAGAATTAGTTAGTGGCATTGATCCAAAATAATATCTCATGTAAAGGATTGAGGAAGTGGAATAAGTAGAATAGGGAAGGGTAGAAATGCTAATAGGATGTTCAGGCATATTGTTGTTTGCTAAAGACTGCAAAAATATCGGCCATATGCAGGGATTTAATGGGACTGTTCATGTAAATTCATTTGGTAAGACTCTTGAACTCTGTGGTTGTAGCCAGAGGAAATAATAATGACATGAAGGATTTTTCCACCATCCCATCCAAAATTAAACCAGCACAGGGGGAGCTGAATCACTCATTTTCAAATTAATTAATTAAAATGTAAATCCTCCTCTATGATCAAAGGAGGCTGCACAGTCTTTGGTTGCTAAGCAGCCGTCCTTTGTCCAAAGTTATATTTGAATGCCCTTCTTGTGTCAGATGGATTTAGGAAAGCATTTTGACTCTGACTCTTCCTATGCTTCTCCAGTGCATTTACAGATCTCTGCCAATGATATTTCAGACTATTATTTGGCTTGCAGCGTGGAAAATGCTACCCTTTGCAGGATTAAGATGCAGAGGCAAGTTTCTTTGTTGAAAATCAAAAGGAAAGACAAAGAAAAGCAAGGCTCTAATATTTGGAAAAATCACTGCTTTTTCCCATGAGGATTAGACCTTCTACTCAAGACAATCTGTTCCAGCATATCTGGCATACTTTGTGGGTTTTTTTTCTGAAACTGTAAACGTGGCATAGTTTAAGAGCTGAAATGAGCAATGCAATTGCTTATGTAAAATCCCCAGGCATGAGCCATCTGCAACTCAACGTTTAAGTCCAGTTCATTTGCAATTGAGAGGCATATTCTCTTGGTAATAAATGTAACTTCAGGTGCTGAACTTTGACTAAATTATTTCAACTCATTAAAAAAACTCTATAAAATATCCTAGTACCGTGATGGTGAACCTATGGCACGTGTGCCACAGGTGGCACACGGAGCCATATCTGAGGCCACGCAAGGCATTGCCCTATGTCATCTCCAGCGCGCATGTGTGCGCTGGCCAGCTGATTTTTGGCCTTCCAGAGGGCGGGGGAGGCCGTTTTTGCCCTCCCCAGGCTTCAGGAAAGCCTCCGGAGCCTGTGGATGGCGAAAAACTTTGGCAAAAAAAAAGTTTGGAAATGAACTTCCGGTAGGCCCATTGGGCTGTTTTTCGCCCTCCCCAGGCTTCAGGAAAGCAAAAAACGGCCCAACGGGCCTACCGGAAGTTTGGAAACGAACTTCTGGTAGGCCCGTTGGGCCCATTTTTTGCCATCCACAGGCTCCAGAGGCTTTACTGAAGCCTGGGGAGGGCGAAAAACGGCCCTACATGCCTACCGGAAGTCCGGAGGCTTTAGTGAGGCCTGCGCGTATGCGCGGGGAGGCAGCGGGGGGGTTGTGCATGCATGCGCGGGGGAGGGCGTTGCATTATGGGTGTGGGCACGCGCGCACGCACTATCGCATGTGCACGCACCCTTTTGGCACCCGAGCAAAAAAAGGTTCCCCATCACTGTCCTAGTATATCCTATAGAAATATGTTCCTCAACTAAATATGTGATATAATTAGGGTTATCTGATCTAGGCTGAAAAATCCAGATATTCCCTAGATATCAGTATAGATTTATAGCTTGTAGTGGTCATTCAGATGACTGTAGCTAAGATCTGGTTGCCCTAACTTATCAAGTTTCTAGGAAACAATGAATATTTGCACCTATTTTGGGCAGAGGGGGATTTCAATTGTTTACGGGCACTGAAAAAGTGCTGCAGAATCTTTGCAAAATTTATCCAGAAATAAACATGTGTTTTCTTATGTAAGAAATGCAAACTTGTTCAAATCTGAAGTTTTGTAAGTTTCAAGGACAAACTTTCAGCCACCAAAGTGGATCTAGAATCTTAATTCAAGTATACAACAGTTACCTTGGGAAAGATGGCAAGATTGACACCTTTGGTTAAAGAAAAAGCTTTGACTAATTTTGTTTCTATATGGAAATAACTTTTTGCAGGAAACTGAAAGAAATGAAATTTTGATTTTGAAATTTGATGATTATAATTCTATGGGATTATAAAAATATAGACTATTGTGAATTTAGAGTAAGAGTTTGATGGTTTTTAAATCTAAAATTGGAGATTGGACTAAAATTGTCCAGTACTCTTTGGTCCAATGATGTTTTTTCGATGAATGGATAGAATGCTGACTCACTCAAAAATGAATTTATCACTGCCTAGACCCAAGCACATATTGTCTTTTGTGAAGCCCTGACTGGCCAGGAAAGATAGGGTCTAACAGGTGGCTAAATCTACAGCTCCACAGCCTCTGTCCATTTCTTGTCTCCTAGACAGCATGTTAGCAAAGGCTATGAATACAGGAAGGCAAGCAACTAAAGAAAAAGAATATAATAAAACAGGAAGATGACTCTTACTTAGCAAGCTGGCCAGCTTAAGTCAAGGTCATAGTTAGGTCAAGAAAAGGATATTACATTGGAAATAGGGGGTGGCTTTTCTATTCATTGTGGAAGCCTTTTAGATGTTTTGTTGTGAAATCCCATTTTTCCTGGCTGTTACATATGCTTGCAGTGCAGTCCAAGGCACACACGAGGATGCCTTCCTTGCCAGATCATTCATATTTGTGTTTTGAAAGACCATCTTCTGGTTTTTTGAATAAAAATCCACTTGTATTTTTAAACAAACAAGAATATCTTTCCCATGGCTCAAAGTAGAAGGGAATTTATTTATTAGGCCAGTGATACATGCGGCCCAACATTCCTCATCCCTAGAAGGGGATATAGTGGGCATCTGGAAGAGCTTTTATTTATTTTTCACAACTGTACCCTGCCACAATCCAGAGGCTTTTACTAGCTTCCATTTGGAGCCTTGGATTCATTGGTCTACAAACCCCTCCCATTTCACCTCTTGCTTGGCCCAGATCCTATTCTCCCTTGGGGCTTTCCAAGGTTGGAATTTTCTGAATTTGGAAAGAGTTTGCCAGTGGGAATTGACTGGGGGTATAAACTGATGCCGAATTCCTCTCTCTGAAATCAGATGTCTCTAACCCCAGAGAAAGTGGTCAATCCCACAGTGTCTGTGTTGCAGATCAAATACTTAATCTGAAAATATTGGCAGAATTTTTATAATCTAATGCAATTAGGTTTGGTTTAACCAAACATAGCCTTAGCTGGAATTCACAATTAGTCTTTCTCCATCTACATCCATGTTGCTTAGCCTGCATTGATCAATGCAAGCAGATATGCTTTTTCTTTGCTTGCATGCATCATGAATTAGATTTTCAGTCAACTCTTCCCACTCATGTCAGGAGGTTCTGAATTGATATTCGAAATAGCTTTGGTCAGAAGGGGAGATCTGAATCACTGTATGAATCAGGCCTTTTATTCCTTAGTGAGGATGAACTGAGTTCATGCAGAATAATACTGTTCAGCTCCTCGGTAAGAAAAGAAGCAAGAAAAATTGGAAGGTTCCTTTCAATCATGCCCTGTTCTGAAAGACCACCTGGGCAAGTCCCTGCAGTTTTCTTGGCAGGGTTTTTCAGGAATGATTTGCCATTCCTTCCTTCCTAGGGCTTAGAGAAAGTGCCTGGCCCAAGGTTACTAAGCTGATTTCATGCCTAAGGCAAAACTAGAACTCACCATCTCCCCCAGTAGTGGGTTCTAAAACCCTTTACTACCGGATCGCGTGTGTGCGTGCGCGCAACGCTTCTGCGCATGCGCAGAAGCGTCCCAGGTGGGTGGGCGGAGCCTTCTGCCACCGCCGCTACCAGCTCTAAGAACTGAGCCGAACCGGGAGCAACCCACTGCTGATCTCCCCATTTCTAACCTTCTTTACCATAAAACAAGACTGGCATTCGTTGTTACGTATCAACTATTTACAGAGAATCAGCAGAGGTCAGAGGAAGGCAGCATATAAATGTAATCAATCAAAAAACAATGTGCACATATTTTACATCAGTGTGATGTACATTAATGCCTACATTTGCATCAATAGAATGTTTAGAGACTTATATAGGTGAACCTGTTTTGAAAATAATTCAAAGATTGTTATTTTAGATTAATTGTCAAATTTTGGATTGAAGGATAGGCCAAAATTCCAGATCTAGTCATCTCAGAGCCAATTTAAAAGAGTTCTGGTTAAAATTAAGATGGAATAGATTGAAAGAGTGTGACTGATATTCTCAGTGGAATAGTAATAGGTGAAATAATTGAGACTAACCACAATCTTATTGGTTACTTGCACCTTCAGCACAACACGTTCCCAAACATAGACACGTTCTTCATTACTTTTAACAGCCTGTCTTCTACTGAGAGGCTCAGTTTGCAGAGTTGCTTTTTCTGGTGTATTTCTAGACATAATTCAATGTACTGATTATTATTATATATAAAAACTTTATGACTGAGGAACTGAACTATTTTTAAGGACCATCTTCCCTCCTCCGAAACCATTACCAATACATTCATCATCAGAGGCTTTGTTCCATGTCCCTTTCATTTAGAGAATTGGCTACCCAGGACATTTTTATTTTAGGAATATAGGAAGACCATTAGTCTATCCAGCTCAGTATTATCTAATTTCCGAAAGTGACTATTTAGGGCAAGGTGCCCTCTCGATTCTGAATCATGATTTCCACAAATCCCATTTCAGTCAGCATGACCAATATTTAAGAATGATAGAAGATGTGGTCAAAAACAGTATGAATTGCTAATTTATTAAAGGATTTCAGAGGTTCTTTTTACTCTCTAGGTGCACATACAGGACAGGTAAACCCTACCTGAAACCAATCCTTTTGACAGCTCCTATTTCATATTGTCTGCCTTAATTCCTTTTTCTTTCTTCTCTTATTGATTACAACATTGTGGCTCTGGTTCTAAACTCACAATCCTTGTATTTACTGCTATTTCGGATTGTTACTTAAATTCATACCAATTTTCACCAAGTTCCCTGGTGAAAGATGGGGTAGAGTTTTTAGAAAATCATGTTAATGTCTCTTTTCCCTACCTAAACTGGTGTGACTAAGTGCAATAAATAGGAACAAGCTGTTGACGTAGCATAGCGAATAAGATGGTTGGGGTGTGGCTGTTAGACTTTTCCGTTTGAAGCAGGGTCAAGAGACATTTATTTCATAGTTTAATTTGTTTTTCCAAAAGTCATTTTTTCAAACAAAAATGTACTTATTTTTCAAAATTTATACTCCCTTAAATTTTCTGATTTAATTTGTCAAGAGAAAAATGTCCTTATAGACCCACCCAATGCACAGAGCATGCATTTTTCTCTTGAATATATATTTGTGTGTGCATGTGTGAAAATAGTTTTTTTATATTTCATAAATAGTGCAAAATGTATTAATACTGACTGTAAAAATACATCGTTTAGGAGAAATTCATAAAAGATGTGTACTGAGTTTTAAGCATAGTGTTTACGTATTTTCATACAGATGCAGAAATTGGACTAAAAATCTGGAAAAAAAGTAAAAATGGTGGTGGTGGTGGTGGGGGAAATAAAATGATAGGTTTACCAACTTCTGCTAAAATAAATTAAAGATCCCAGGGAGTTTTTTCACAGCATACTGTAGGATCAGGGGTGTCAAACTCAAGGCCCGGGGGCTGGATCCGGCCCACAGGGTGCTTAGATCTGACACACGGGGCTGCCCTGGAAACAGTGAAGGACTGGCCCATGGTGCCTCTGCCAGCAAAAACGCAGCTCGGGAGGGCTGCCCGCCGCCCTCCCAAGCTCCATTTTCACTGGCAGAGGGTTGCAGGAGGCCATCGCAACCACAAACAGAGCTCGGGAGCCCGTTTTCGCTGGCAGAGCACTTGGGCCACCACAGGTGCCCCCAACATGAGTGACATTGAGCTGGCCACGCCCCCGCCCCCCGAGGTCAAACACAACCCTGATGCGGCCCTCAATGAAATCTAGTTTGACACCCCTCCTGTAGATGAAGGTATTTGCATTTAATACCATCTGATTTCATGCAATTTATCTCTGTACTTCTATAATATATTTTGTGTTCAATACTTGGAAGGTATATTCAAAAGGTCCCTCTCAGGCTGGAAGGCAAGCAGGAACTACAGAGTGGAACTATTGACTCCCTTTATGCTAGCCAATATTGAGCAGAATTATCCTTTGTAATCCCTCTCTTTTTACCCATCCTACTTTCTCCCTCTCAAGTGATTCTAGGAAGCAAAGAGCCATTCAGTGTGGTAATGCAAGCTAAATAGGGAATTGTGAAGGCCAAAATTAATTAAGGCTTCTGCAATTCTGTTCCATATAATGAGAGTTTTCTACAGGCTTCAGTAAGGTCAGCACTACACAGCATGGCTAAATGGAATGTTCATTGTCAGAAGAGGTACTCTGCCATGCTTTAACAAACAAACAAGCGCGCGCGCACACACACACACACACACACACAGAGTTCTTAAAGTTATTTTTGCATCCCAAATGCTGCTGTCAAAAAATGACCCATGCAATGGTTAGGAAGAAAATATGCCTTTTAAAAACTTCCCTAAATATAATGAACTAGCTGATTACCTGGCATTGCCCGGGTATTTATTTATCTATCCCAATCTTGTATTAGACAAGAAAAAGAATGAATTATATCTATAATGCAGTGATGGCGAACCTTTTTTGGCTCGGGTGCCAAAAGGGTGCGCGCACGCGCACGATAGCGTGCGCGTGTGTGCCCACACCCATAATGCAATGCCCTCCCCCGTGCATGCGCACAACCCCGGCTGCCCCCTGTGCATGCGCACAGGCCTCACTGAAGCCTCCAGACTTCCTGTAGGCCTGTTGGGCTGTTTTTCGCTCTCCCCAGGGTTCAGGAAATCCTCCTGAAGCCTGGGGACGGCGAAAAATGGCCCAACGGGCCAATCGGAAGTTTGGAAATGAAACGGAAGTGGAGCTGCCCTACTACTTACCTTCAGATAGTTGCAACCAGACCTCGCACACCTTGGCCCATTTCTTCTGGAGCCTGCAAGGCTTTCCTGAAGGCCTCTGTCGCCGATAACAGAGCTCCAGATCGATGCGGAGC
>QLTV01002658.1:233999-255275 GCA_003457575.1 Thermophis baileyi
GTTCAAGATTTATGCTGGAACATACATACATACATACATACATACATACATACATACATACATACATACATACATATATATATATATATATATATGTATATGATCCTTGAGCACAGGAGAGTAGATCCCTTTTACCATCTGGAGCCAGGAAACCAAGCCCATCTCCTAGAGGCTCAGCATTATGCACCACCAGCGAAGGTGAATCTGTCTCCAGAGCATCTGCTTGAGAGATGATATCCAGGCAGTCAGAAGCGCTATCGATCAAATAACAGTAACAATTACAGATCAGGTTGCAGCTGCAGATCAGGGGTGGGTTCTAACTTACCTTGCTGCCGGTTTGCTTCCTCCCATACCTCGTGGGCGCACACACGCCTCATGGGCGTGTGCGTGCTTTGCGCACGTGCGCATGCACAGTGCAAAAAAATTCCCAAAAAAAATTAATTTTTTTTTTAAAAAAAAGCCAAAAACAAGATGATGATGCATGCGCAGTGCTGGAAACTCGGCTTCTGCGCATGCGCAGAAGAAGAAAATAATTCCAAAAAAAATTGGAAAAAAAGTTAAAAAAAAATTAAAAAAAGATGGCGGCGCCCACGGACTGGCACCGACCGAACTGGATCCGTGACATCATCGTGATGTCACCAGCAGGCCGCTACCAGTTCCGGCAATCCGGTCCGAACCGGGAGGAACCCACCTCTACTGCAAAGTCAACCATCTGTGGTTGACTTTATACCTGCAAAAATTCAAGTTGACCACAGGTAGTGGGAAAGAACAAGAATAAAGGCAAACTTGAAAAAAATGTGCTTTTTTTTCCTTGCAAGCATTTCTGATTTCTGAACCATTGGAATACATTTGTCGACAGACCCAGTTTCTGCCAAGGAAGAAGATAAAGCTGGGAATGAGCCAAGACTAGGCCAAAGGTGGAGGAAAGATGAGACAGATCTATGGTGGGAAACCATAAAAACCAATATAGTATAAAAGGTTGCTCTAGGACTGGTGAGATCCAGGTTGAAGTCTACTTCCATTGTGAAAGCAAACAAAGTCATTACCTTTCAGACAAAACAATTTCATAGAGTTGTGTTGCACAATGACGAAATCTGAGATGAGAGTGCGTTGTACATTCCCTTGAACCCCTGTGTTCTGCCCCAGCGACGAGCCACCAATAATACGCACACACAAACTGCAAAACACTGTTCTTTTAGTAATAATAAAGGTCTCCTAATAATATCTTAGGAGCCGGTGAAAACAAAATAAAGGCAGAATGGTCTTTTTCAAACCCCCGCTTGTTAATATGTAATCTTAACAGCTGGCCGGAGTCCAAGAGATAAATGAGCAGCTCTTACTGTATCTGGCAATATTCCCAGAGCTAGGAATGCAGGAAACAAGACCCGTACTGGAACAAGAACCGAGCAGACTGGAGTCACAAAGATCAAGAGTAATATTAAACGTTGTTTCCTACAACGAGGCTCAGCGTGGTCAGGGCTTAAATAGTCAAGGGTGTGGCTACTTAGCCTGCAGCTCTACTCTCGAGGAGACCTCCTCCTGAGTAACCACTTTTGTCTTCTAGCAGCCCTGCGTGCCCAAGCATTGAGAAGAAGAGGCTCCTCCTCTTCTTCTTCGGCCCTGATGGGCTCCTCAGGAGGTACAGAAGGCCCTGGTTGACTCTCAGCCTCCTGGCTCTCTGACTCGGGTGCCAGGTGCATGGGCCGATGGTACCTCGCCACAACCGCCTCATCGTCCTCCTCGCTCTCTGACTCGGGTGCCAGGTGCACGGGCCGATGGTACCGTGCCACAACCGCCTCATCGTCCTCGGGATCCATAATCACCGGCACGGGACGCTGGCGGGCCACAACACTCTGCATGAAAGAAGTTTATAAATCTTGCAAATAAATAAACTGTCATAGAAGGGGTAGGGTGCATTTTGGGATTTTAGATTGTGGTTTTTCATTGCTGTACATAGGCCAGAGTCACCATGTGTGAGTTTGGTGGCCATATAAATTTGTTTAATAATTAAATAAACAAACATATTTTACAAATGCATTGGCCATCCCTCTGAGGCTTCCTCTCTCTATGTTTTAATATAGTGTGGTGGAAGGAATAACCTGAACTGGGTTAATAGTGCGGTAAATATATTATGCAAACACCATAATTTAATAAAAAATGAAGCAGTTTTCAAATTACATCCAGTTGGTCCTCCAAGAAAAATTATATAGCAAGACAAGTTTCTCCATTGTAAAATTCATACCAATGTCTGGAAGCCCAGAACCCTTCCCAACCATTGCTTGCCATATGGTCAATGGTCAACCCATATAATGGTCAAGTCATATAATGAAGCCCTGGCAGAACTTTCTTGGAACAGGGGTTCAAGGAAAACTAAGACACTTCCTAATGAAACTGGATGAGAACCTATATCCTCCAAGTGACAGCATGTTTCCAGAATTATCAATAAAGAGATTTGACCGGATTGTACAAACAAGACCAATGTCTATGTTTAATGAGGCCTTCTCCTGCTTCTTCTACCCTTATTGCTGATATTGCCAAGATTTAGTCAAGAGTTAGGATCTGGCAGATTCTGCTGCAGATCTGTACTATTAATGCTAACATCATAAAGTTGCTCTTATGTTAGAGGCAACATGTCTCTATCAGTATTATAGAAACCTGAGCTGGAGTGTGCTACTGCATTCATATACTCATCGTGACTTTCTCAGGAGCATCTGGAGAGCCACTTTGAAAAGAGAATGCTAGATTAGAAAGAGCTTGCTCTTATTCAGCAACACTCTTTTAATAGAGGTAGTCCTCGACTTATGACCACAATTGAGCCCAACATTTCTGTTGTTAAGTGAGACATTTGTTCAGTGAGTTTTGCCCCATTTTATGACCTTTCTTGCCATAGTTGTTAAGTGAATTGCTGCAGTTGATAAGGTAGTAACCCGGTTGTTAAGTGAATCTGGCTTCCCCATTGACTTTGTTCGTCAGAAGGTCATAAAAGAAGGTCACATGACCTTGGGACACAGCAACGGTCATAAATATGATCCACTTGTCAAGCGTCTGAATTTTGATCACATGACCATGGGGAATGCTGCAAAGGTCGTAACTGTGAAAAGCGGTCATAAGTCACATTATTCCATGCTGTTGTAACTTTGAACAGTCACTAAACAAACTGTTGTAAGTCGACGACTACCTGTATTGTTATGATTGCCCCCATGGGTGGCTGCACTCTTGGTATTACTGCAGTGAAGTATATGAAAAAAACAAGAAACAGAGTACTTTGACAAGGGCTTAAAAGCTGTTCAGTTGTCTGCTTTGCTTTACACCTTGAATTCTTGGTTCATATCTCAGAGTCCCTGAAAATCTTTAAGCTATTCTATAAAAATAATATTATTAAGGAGCTAAAAAAAACCCCCAGAGAAATGAAGCCACTTCAACTGGCTTCAATTCCAGAACTGTCCTCTTTCATTCCAATGCAATGGTACAAAATGTGGGTGCCAGTTGTGTCATCTGATTAAGTGTGTGCCACATATTTAATTTCTTGAAGTAAAAATTTAATGAAGCAGAAAAAACACCAAACACATTTTTATATTCTAAAACCTCATGCTGCCAGTACATTCTACTTCACCACTTATTACAAGGATTCTTTCATTAAAAGCCCTTTTAAAAGCATGATAATAAATTGTGGGAAAAGAAAGAAAAATCAATCACTTTCTTTCACTGGAGCTTTTAGTACTTTGCTGTTAATCAGTGCAGGATTTTAAAAAATCTAAATCTTTTCAAAAGGTTTGTGTTGGAAGTCCTTTAGCTGTTCAGTGGCCATAGCCATCGAGCATTTAAATATCTGGAAAGCCACCACTTCTAGGGATGAGCTCTATCGATCGGTAGCAATAGCAATAGCACTTAGACTTATATACCGCTTCATAGTGCTTTTACAGCCCTCTCTAAGCAGTTTACTAAGTGAGCATATTGCCCCCAACAATCTGGGTCCTCATTTTACCCACCTCGGAAGGATGGAAGGCTGAGTCAACCTTGAGCCGGTCAGATTTGAACTGCCGAACTGCAGCTAGCAGTCAGCTGAAGTAGCCTGCAGTACTGCACTCTAACCACTGCGCCAGCTTGGTACCTAGAGATTCTATTCAAATTCTAGTCCCCATCATCTCTTCTCAGCAGCAGCTCAGCGAGAGAAGATGGGAACTGCAGCCAGGAACCTCTGGATGACACACGTTCTCCAATATGATGCTCTGGAATAAGATGCAGTGAACTTTCAGTTTATATAGTCATTCCTCCATTCTTTCTTATGAGGAGTATAGAAGTTTCCATTTTTAAAATCATTACTGATTCTTGTGAAGTCCAGTTTTGGACAATTGTGATTTGCTTGCTGAAACATTGGTGTGGTCCAGGTCAATGTCATGAATTAAAATGAAAAAAAAAAAAACCACCAGATTCCCCCCTCCCCCCAGGTAGATTGCCTTGGGAAATAGACTGTTTGAAGGGCAGGGTTTATCCTTCATCTTTGGACAGTGCAAGAGATGAAGATCAGTGATAAACCCAAGGCTTACTATGAGTAATTCATGAAACAGGAAACACATAATTTCCCATTATTAAATTAGGCTGGAGTGGTATACTATTGCAATATATTGCATCAGTTTTCCTCCTCTGAAAAGCACTTCTTATACACATGGCTAAAAGTATGAGAATCTAACCAACTATTGCTTGGTTATTCCCACACTCTCTTATCTTGCCTGCAACTCTCTTCTCTAGTCACTCTGTCCAGCTGGGGATCCAGTTGCATATTTGCTGCAATGTAGACAAAAACAAGAGACCGCAAAGGAAAACACGGTCAGTTCTTCGTCCCTATAAATTAAGTTTGTCTGATGTGTTCATATAAGCAAGATGATCTGTTTTGTTGTGATTTGTTCTCTGCAAATAGAAACATAACAACTTCTCAGAATATTCAGGAATTCAGAATTTGTCGTGCTCTGTGTGTGTGTGTGAGAGAGAGAGAGAGAGGGAGGGAGGCCATAGGTGGCAGTGGTGGGGAAGATGTCTATCTGCTCTTGTATTCAAGAACCCATTATCATAGTATCCCTAGTAACACAAATGTTCAACTGAAGGACTATGAGACAAGAATTTAGGACAGCTCCTAATCTGTATGCTAGATAGACCCCTGAGGCAAACCAAGGCTGAGTATATTGCCTACATATTTCAGAACAATAACTCTAACTGAGAGCTGCAGCACTGGTTAAATAGAACCAATCTCTGGGAATAATTTATGGAGAATGACAGTAATAACATTCTCCATGTTGCCTTGAGTGATCTGTGTACCTAGAATTACTTGCAGATATGTTAGGGGAGGGATGTGATATTTTCTCCATGACAGGCCCTTGTGGACAGAAACGGACACATTTTGTGAAAGTAGGACAATCCCTACTGATGACATTTCAGGAGAAAGCAATCCTTTTCTGAAGTTTAGGGCCTGTCCTCATGGCATAATTACTCACTGACAGCACTATTTTCTCCCCTTAGCCAGGACTTTAACCTTATTGAAGTTCCAGCCCCTGGATGAGACAGCCTTCAAATGACATTAACAGTACCAGTTTTAAAAAGTACCTTCTTCCTTAATTTGACACTGTTCAAACTCAGTCTTCTAATAGCTATTATCTTTCGCCACCCATTTGCCTAGGAGTGTGAAGTCAGGTAACCAATAATGGGTATAATCACAGGTGTGCTTAGGGGGATTGGTAGGCCCCACCCTCCCACTGGTCACTAGGTCACTACTATAGCAATTTTCCAGGTTTCAGAACAGAACAGAGCAGAACAAAGCAGATCTCGGCTCTTTCACTTCTGGAAGAACAGGAAGTATGTTTGCATTTATTCACTTTAACAGTTTTCTTAAGTAGCACCAGCTATGCCATTTCCCCATTTCTCATTACAGTGTTCCCCCCAAAATAATGAGGATGTTGAACTGAGGTTTTATTACTCATATCCTATGTTTCCCCCCTATTTGTCAATTTTAATCACTTCTGCCTCCCTCACCATGAAGCAAGTGAATATTTGCCAGCTGCTCATCATTTTCAGTTTTTTGACTCTACAGAACCAAGCTAATTGCTAGCTAATACTGTAATGACATGGTCTGCGTCCCTTTTCTCTGGGTCTTGTTTTGGGCTGGTTCCTTCCCATCTGTTTCTTTATTTCTTAGTATTTTAACTTGGAGGAGCAGGGACAGACACATCATTGTACAAGAAGCAGACAATCTTGAAATCAGAATCTCCTATTTCCATTGCAGTACATCAGGGGTGGGTTCCAACTTACCTCGCTGCTGGTTCGCTCCCTCCTGCGCTGCGTGGGCGTGCCTCATGGGCGTGCGCACTTTGCGCGTGCATGCGCAGTAACAAAAAATCCCCCCCCAAAGCCGAAAAAAAGATGGCGACTGCATGCACAGTGCCGGAAGTTGGCTTCTGCGCATGCTCAGAAGGAAAAAATAAAAGTAAAAAAAGTAAAAAATAAAAAAAATTCAAAAAAAATTCAAAAAAAAGACGGCGGCCCCCACGGACCAGCACCGACCGATCCGGTTTGGTGACATCATCGTGACATCACCAGCAGGTCGCTACCGGTTCAGGAGAACCGGTCTGAACCGGGAGAGACCCACCCCTGCAGTACATTTTTTGGTGGATTTCTTTCCTGGTTGGGTGGTGACTTGAGAGAGATAGCAGCAGAGCCAGAGGAGAAAAATCAATAATTTTGCTTGCATCTGTAGAAAGTTAGCACCCACCCCTCTCCTAGAAGAATGAAATATTTTAGGAAATATTAAAAAGACAGAATATTATATTTCCCCTAAAAGAGAAATAGAAATCTTAAGGGAGACAGAAACTCAGAGCCTCAGTTCCCTGCCCCCAGCAGATATTTGGTGCCCATTGAGAAGGACTGGGCCAGCCTATCTACAAAAGACCTTCAGCTCCAGGATGATGGGATTAAGACATGACCCTCCAGGACATAATAGGATTATCTAGCAGCAGGGCTCACTGCATTACAAAATCACCTGAGGGACATTGCATCAGCCCAAGGTTCAACCAAACTTGATTCAGACAAACATGACTCCACATGGCCCCATGGGAGTCTGACTACAGCCAATAGAATACATGCTCTTGCCAGAGGAACAGGAAGCTCAAGGGCAAGGCTTCCTTGCCCTTGAGCTTCCTAAATAAATATAAATAACCTTCACTCTCCACTCCATGTGGTCAGCCACTCAGAATCACATGTGCTTGGTGGTTCTGTTTCACCATTAAACCATCTTTCCAATCAGCCTCCATGTTTCCAGTGTCTTTCTCCCCACTTGGAACTGAACCAGATGGATATTTCTTCCAACACATCTAATAGTGGTCACAAATCAGGACAACATGACTCAAGAGAGACAGAGCAGGGACTAATGATTTGCCATAGCAAATTTTGCACCAGCATTGTTTTGTGCTGAATCAAGGTTGGGCAAACAGTTAAAAATGGGGCTGAGAGAAATATTCCATTAAAGACAATTGGGAAGTTATGTTGAGAGCTAGCAAAGCCGGTTATGTCAGCAACCAAAGTGTTTCCTAATCATAAGGCTGAGAAATGCAAAACAAAATATCCATTAAGCAATGGAAAAGGCAGGGAAAATAAATGCTAGATTTAAACTGCAAAGGTTACAAGAAGGAACTGCACTCTCATGTTGATAGAAAGCCATCAAGTGTTTACACAGGAGTCATACTAGTAAGAATAAAAAGATTCTTATCTAACCTGTTATATGGGGTGTCTGGATTACTGCTGCTGGTCTCACATTGGGAGCCCGACAACTGGAGACATTAACCTCTAATGCCTCTTTCTCTATCACAGTCCTGGCAGCACGATTGAGTCTTACCATGAATCAATGTCTGTCCCATGCAGTCATTCCCCATGACCAATTTCCCCCCCCAGGAATCAGTATTTATTCATTTATTTAAACTATGAATGATGGAGTCTTTTAAGTCTACATATAATTTTCAGGAAGAATTGTATATGAACCATTCAATCAACAATTTATTGCCTTATAATGATGTCACACAATAGAATCAATTGGTACTGTATACAAAACATAAATGATAAAACTTTTAATTGTCCTTACAAGAGTTGTTCACATGAATGTCACACAGATTTGTCTTCACTGTACTACTTCAAGGAGAAATAAAACAACATTTTTTTCTTAATGACCTCTCCTCTAATGCAAGCAAGTCTTCAAATCTAAGCTGATTGGCCAGGAATTAGAATTAACCTCTCTGTCTTGTGGGTTTCTGTTCTGAATAACTATGATAAATGCATTTTCAAACCCATACAGTATTTACCGAATTACTATGCTGATCCGTAGAGAAGTATTTTTTCCAGAAAAATCCTTCCAATTACTCAGTCACAAATGAAAATAATCTGAACAGCTCATTGAATCATCTGAATTCAATTTTAATAGAATATTTAAAATATTGAGATTAGCAAATCTGACTGTGAATCTGTTTAAGCTAATTACTCATGGCTTGTTTTCCACAGTGTCCTTAATGAAAGACAGATGCTTGAAAAGTGAAAGAAAGGAATATTTGCTTCTACTTTCAAAAGGCAATGGGAGTAAAACGCCCAAAGTCAGATGGGATCTAAGAGGAAATAGGGAATGGATTAAAAAAAAGCAGATGGAGGAACACACAGGAATGTTCTTATAGGACCTGCGGTGTAGCTAATCTGTACATGTCTTCTTGATGATGCTGGTTATATGTACACCTGATCAGAACATGCCTGAAACATGTTTTGCAGTTCAGCCTATTTTCACAACTGATTCTTGTTCTGTTGTGAAACAGTGCTTTTCCATTCATATTACGGCAGAGTTCATCCCTGCTTTGTCAGGAGGCAGCTTGAAATGTTGCTAGTTTTATTTAATTCTTTTTGGTACCTGAGATGTCCTTCTCATCGGTGATACGTAACAGGCTGCACCCGAGGGAAGAGAGAACACAAGTTTCTACAGGTAACTGTAACTGGGGTAGACAGCAGTGATAAATGGACATTGTATGCAAAATGCAAAACCTCTCAACTTCCTGGTTTATTTGCATGATGAGAGGAAGTATACATCATTAGGGGCTTTTTAAAAATCTGACATTGAGAGAAGACCCAAAGGTGCTTTTTCAAGAGGCAACTCTTGAAAAAGCACCTTGGGACAACCATGACCTGGATGACTGAGAATCTCCATAGACATTGATAGAAGACTTCTACCAGTCTTTTCCCCTACATTTATAGGCTGAAAGGGAGAGTGAGTATGCACACAAGCCCTGTCTACAAAATCCATCCTTACATGGTGCTAAATTTGATGCAAACATTTAAAACAGGACTGTAATACATGATGCATCCAGATGAATATAGTCCTACCTGTGATTGGGAGTTGCTTTTGGACAGCTGTTCAAAGGGAAGCAAAAGCAGAATCATCTTCATTGGAAGCCCAAGACAAAGCAAGTTCTTTACCCCAGTGATTACCCAATTAATTAAATCTGCTCCTGATCATCCATAGTAAATATATTTCATTACTTCATTGCACTGATGATGTTACCTAGTTTGGGTAATGAACCAAGCTCAGAGAGCACTAAGGACCCTTTATTTCAACCCTGAGCTACAATAGTCTCCTCTATTGGTATATTTCATCTGTATAGCACCATTCTGATTTTCTATTGTCTGGCTATTATGAAATAGAGCCGAGGTGGCGCAGTGGTTAGAGTGCAGCACTGCAGGCTACTTCAGCTGACTGCTAGCTGCAGTTCAGCGGTTCAAATCTCACCGGCTCAAGGTTGACTCAGCCTTCCATCCTTCCGAGGTGGGTAAAATGAGGACCCAGATTGTTGGGGGCAATATGCTGACTCTGTGAACCGCTTAGAGAGGGCTGTAAAGCACTATAAAGCGGTATATAAGTCTAAGTGCTATTGCTATCTAAGTGCTAAATGTGACCAATATGTTGATCACAGACTAATAGTAATTTGGAACATGCTACACAATTGATCCATGTTTCATAATATGAGCATTAAAGCAGAAATATATATCTATGTGTGTGTGATTCATATGCCATTCCAGCCTAAGGCTCTACAGTTGACTAATATTTAGGGCAACAAGTTGAAAAGGAAAACAGCCACAACAACGCAGTAGAATTTCCTTAAATATGCCGTTAAAAAACTCCACATTGTTATTGTCCAATTGCAGCAACTCCATATTTAACTTTTTGGCATGTGTTAAGATAATTGACCCCTGGCTGGAATATTATGAACTTCCTTTCTCTTCTACAATCATGGTACTACTTCTATTGTTCTTCTGGACAAGAGGCAGGAAGAAGAAATTGTTTGCAGCAATTTCCAGTTCTCTGGCCAGTGGCCAAACTAATCTCTACGTTCTTTCTGGAAGGAGAATGTAATGTCTACAATTCTTTTTTTTTTTAACTGATGACATCACACAACTCTTTGTAGAATGCCACCTTGTCCTTTCCTTCACCTCTACACCTGCAGTGTAACAGTGACTAAGGTGAAAGACCATATGAGTAGAACTGTCACCACTGCTCTTGGAGCCATTTGGCCAGTATGGCCGTAACTAGCTGCTAATGAGATTGGGTAACAGCTTGACCAAGAAGGTACTTATAACAAAGTTTTCTAGATTTATCATCTAGAAATTATAATAAAATTGCCATTTTATTTTCTTCCAAAGGAAGGAAATATCACAACTAGTCTCACCTGCACTTCACAGGTTAATGTAACTCAAAGTTAGCTAAGGTATGATTGCAGTTGTATAGAATTACAAACCATATATTTGACTTTCTATTTCTGATGTCTTTATTGGTGTCAATGAAAACATTTTAAGCCAAGAATCACAATATATTTATTTATAATAAGATACAGGACTGTACAGAACTGGGGCAGACTTATTTAGGTGACCGACCAAAGTAACAATTAGTTATCTCAGAAATTCTGCTAATTTTTTCCCCTCAAATCTTTATCCTATTTTGAAATAGATTAAATATGATTATTGTTTCCTTAATTCTAAGCTATAATGAGCATCAGACTATTTTTCTCCCAAAAGATAATCTTGAATTTAATGTAATGGATAGCTTCTGCCTTTTAGGATCTACTATCAGCAGTAAAGAAATCAGCAGTCAAGAAATACAGCACAGACTAGAATAGCAGTGAAGACCTTGGAAAAGGTATTTAGAGGCCAGGGTGTATCTGTACCTAGAAAGATCAGAATCATGCAGGCAGTGGCTTTCCCTGTGACACTGTATGGAAGTGAATATTAGACTTTCAAGAAGCAGGATAGGAAGAGTATCGACACTTTTGGAGCTGGAGAAGACTCCTGAGCTACTATGGACAGCCAAGAAAGCAAACCAAACCTGGATCATCAAACAAACCAACCCAGAGTTTTCACTCAAGACACAAATGACCAGGCTCAAATCTACTTCAGATACATTATGTAATGATCAAGTTCTCTAGAGAAGTCTCTAATTCTGGGAAGGGTAAAATGAAAGAAAAGGATAACCAGTAGCAAGCAAGACGGATGGATTCAACTGATATCCATTGGAAGAACTGAAGAATCAAGTTAGGGATAGACTATAATGGAGAAAATCACTCAGCCCAAAATTATCTTGAGGCACTAATAAACAGGCTCAAATTATCACAGTTTGGACACATTATTTGAAAACCTAGGTCTCTAGAGAGGTCCATGATGCAGAGAAAGAGAAAAGGAAAGAGAAAAAGAGGACTGTCAGCACCAAAAGGTGAACGAATGGAAAGTCAGAAGAACCAAGCTGGGGACAGGTTGTCCTGGAGAAAATCCCTCTATGTGGTCACTAAGAATTAACACTAATTTGATGATACATAATCAGTCAAGCTAATCAATCTTTCTTTTCATGAAATATTTCTGTTTCCCCTTTGTACCCAGCCTACAAACAATATGCAAAGATCAAACAAAGACATTATGTTGTATGCAGATAAGATATTTGCCAATCTGTCACCTGAATTAAAGTGAACTTTGCCTCTAAGTTACCCAGGTACATTTTTTATTTGCATATAACCCTTTGCACATCGCAAAGCAAATGACTAAGCTTCAGAGTTCTTTTAAACTTAGCCAAGCTGAAGCTAAGCAAATGTCTTGCTCTTATTGTTCTTGCCTTAGTCTATAGCTACTTTGATGCTTTAACCTTCAAATATTATTCCTAAAGTTTTTTTTTCTTGGTCACCTACCTCTTATGCTTTCATTAAT
The DNA here is from genome assembly GCA_003457575.1 of Thermophis baileyi. Lineage (NCBI taxonomy): Eukaryota > Metazoa > Chordata > Lepidosauria > Squamata > Dipsadidae > Thermophis > Thermophis baileyi. The sequence continues at coordinate 246,261 of QLTV01002658.1, forward strand.
AACCTTTTCGAAAATACTGATTACCGTAATCATCTAGTACCGTGATGGTGAACCTATGGCACGTGTGTCACAGGTGGCACGTGGTGGCACGTTGCCCTGTCAGCTCCAGCACGCTGGCCAGCTGATTTTCGGCCTTCCAGAGGGCAGGGGGAGGCCATTTTCGCCCTCCCCAGGCTTCAGGAAAGCCTCCGGAGCCTGTGGATGGCAAAAAACGGCCCCAACGGGCCTACTGGAAGTTCGGAAACAAACTTCCGGTAGGCCCGTTGGGCCGGTTTTCGTCCTCCCGAGGCTTCAGGAAAGCCTCCTGAAGTCTGGGGAGGGCGAAAAACGGCCCAACAGGCTTTCCTGAAGCCTGGGGATGGCGAAAATCGGCCCAACGGGCCTACCAGAAGTTCATTTCTGAACTTCCGGTAGGCCCGTTGGGCCGTTTTTCGCCATCCACAGGCTCCGGAGGCTTTCCTGAAGCCTGGGGAGGGCGAAAATGACCGGCCTACCGTAAGTCCGGAGGCTTCATTGAGGCCTGCGTGCATGCACAGGGGGGCAGCGCAGGGGGGGGGTGCGTGCCATTTAGAATCAAAGAATAAGCATATTTCAATATAGTTCATTAAATGAGTTCACCCATTTTACTTGTTTGATATATTTTATAATTCTGCCCAGCTCACTCTTCTAAGTTATGTATTAAATTATTACATAAAATAAAACTAGTAGTAGTTCACCATCCAGCAATAATATTAACATTGTGAATCCCTGAACATGAATCCCTGTAATATAAAAACTGTCCTTGCTGTGTATTCCATATACCTTCTAAAAAGCAGCTTTGAGTGTGCAGAGTCCTTGCTGGAAAAGCTGGCAAGAGATGGGAGAGATATCTTATTTATTTAGCTACCAAGCCTCCAAATGTATGTATCAACTCTGTGCAACTGGAGAACTGATGGCTAAAGAGTGAGCTTCCCACCCTAGTCTTTGCCACCCCTATTTGTTCTGAGAGCTGATTCTGAGGTTACCAGCACTGCAAGGGGTGTGAAGAGAATCAGCATTTCTCATAACTGTCCTCAACCACCACTTTTCTTGTATCACTTTCCAAATCTAGAAATCTGGAGAGCAGCTGCTAAGTGGGAGTGGGAGCAGTGGCTGGAGAAGGGGGGAGGGGGGAAGAGATTACTTTTTGATCACCAGTTAAGCTAGCTCACGGGTATGTTCTACAGGATCAGGGATTGTCAAGTACAGAGGACTAGCTCAATTTCAAAGAACTGGACTCTTTCATTGCCAAGATCAGCATGGTCCTCAGAAACAATGTCCACTTAATAAGATTACATAGGACAGCTGACATATGCAAATATATCCATCCTCAAGTGGTCAATTATTGTATTGTCCTCCCAAGCATTCTGGCAAGGCACAGTATAGCTACTGCTGTACCTCAGTGTTAAATCATCTGCTTTTCATTAAAATGGCTATAGCAGTGATGGCAAACCTTTTTTCCCTCGGTTGCCAAAAGCGTGCGCGGGCGCACTATCGCGCACATGTGCCCACATCCATAATTCAATGCCCATGCGCCCTGCCCCCTGTGTATGAGTGTGCAACCCCCCCCGCTGCCCCGCACATGCGCACACGACCCCCCCTGCTCCCCGACTTCCAGTGGGCCCGGTAGGCCCGTTTTTTGCCCTCCCCAGGCTCCAGAGGCTTCCCTGGAGCCTGGGGAGGACAAAAACGCCCCCCACCCCCCCGGAGGCCATAAACAGCCCGTTTCCCGACTTCCGGTGGTCCAAGTAGGCCTGTTTTTCGCCCTCCCCAGGCTCCAGAGGCTTCCCTGGAGCCTGGGGAGGGCAAAAACGGCCTCCCAGCCCCTCCCGGAGGCCCTCCGGAGGCCGGAAACACCCTCCCAGAGCCTCCGCGTGAGCCAAAAATCAGCTGGCCGGCGCGCACATGCGCGCTGGAGCTGAGCTAGGGCAATGGCAGATATGGCTCCGCGTGCCACTTGTGGCACACATGCCATAGGTTCGCCATCACTGGGCTATAGGTTCAATGTCTGGGCTATAGGTTCAATGTCAAGCTTTAGTATCATCAGGAAAGATATGTCCCTGATACCCTGGAGAAATATTGTCCATTAAGAAAGAGCAGCCTTCTCCAACACTTGTGCCCTCCATACATCTGAATCACAATCCTAGAATTGTCTACAGCCTCCATTCTGGATGGGGAATTCTGGGAATAAAGTTCCCTAGTAAAATGCATACCTATTCCCAGCCTTTACCTCATATATCTTGAAATATATGGAGAAAAATAATGATCTATTTCGAGTTTCTATTTATCATATAATTGAATGGCCTGTAGCTATTGTTATTACTACATTTTAGCCCCATTTTTTTCACCATGTTCCTTGATTTTCATTACTAGAGCTTATAGATCATAGACCATAATCCCAAGGTCTCTAGGACGCTGTAGGATTTTGTAGAGCAACCTATCCAATTGTGCAAATAGAAGACATGATTTTTATTACAAGCATCGAGATGTTCTACTCTTGATGCCCCAAAAATGGTATTGAGTTTCAGGAGGGGGAGGGGAGTTGCTAATGCTAGAGCTGGTTAAATATTTCCCTTCCAATATTTTCACCAACCATTCATCCTCTGCAATACTCCTAAAAGAGCATTTCTTTCAACATTTTTGTTGCCATAAATTCATTCTCCACCTTTGCTTTGCTCATTTTCAGGAAAGGGATGCTGTCTTTTGTATTCTTGACTTTGTTCTAGGCAGCAAGCAGAAAATTGAAATTATTCTCCCCAAATCCCAGTACTCATAGTCATTTAACTACTTAACTTGACTGCCAAGAGGCTCTGGAAAGATTAAAGAAAGTTATATAGCTAGGACAAGCAAGCAATAAATATTCTGAAAATCTAATTCACAAAATAACACAACTCACAGAGTTCTTTGTCCCAAATATATTATTTCTGCATTGGCGGTCTTGTTTGGGAACCATTGCATAAGCCTAAACAGTACAATAACTTCTTATAGATGTCTTAAAAATTAGACTGTGTGGGGTTTCCAGCAAGTCGTTTCCCCTCAATTTATACCTGATTCTTTTAACTAGAGATCCTAAGGATTGAACACAGAGCATTTTTCATACAAACTATGTGCTCCATCACCAAGTTATGCTCTCTCTGACAAAACAGTTTTTCATCTGCAAAACAGGAATGCTGGGTTTTGTTTTGGGATATATACTGGCAGTGTATATGTAAATACATACTTAGTTTGCAGAGGACTCCATTTCCTTTCCCTTTCTTCTTTTCTCCTGATTAAAATATTAACAAATTAAAAAATGTTTTTGAAGGCACATTGCAGAGGTGGGTTCCTACCGGTTCTAACCGGTTCTTTAGAACCGTTAGTAACTCGGCGATGATGTCACGGAGCCGGTTCCATCGGTGTCTCCGTGGGCGCTGCCATCTTGGATTTTGCTTCTGCGCATGCGCAGAAGCTAATTTTTGCTTCTGCACATGCGCAGAAGCTATTTTTTGATTGCTGCGCACGCGCATGGCGTGACCCTGAGTGAACCGGCAGCAAAAGGATCCAGAACCCACCCCTGGCACATTGCCCTGACAATTCAGGTCTTCAAAAACTGCTTTAAAATCAATTTAAACCACACAGCATAATTATAATAGTAGCCAAAAAAAAGAATACTTTCCAAAATGGACACTGAGACAGCCATGTTATTTTTCTAAAGGAAAAGAGTTTCAAAGGGCCATCCTCATCACCAGAAGCTGTTGAACCAGTGTTTTTCAAATTTGGCAACTTCAGCATGTGTGGATTTCCACTTCTAGAATTTTCCAGCCAGCATAATCTAAAATGATACTCAGTTTGCATCTCTGGCTGCATTTACCATTCTGGGGGGAAAGCGAGGGGAAATAAAAAGAAGTTTAGCTGGACTCCACATATTCAGTTCTGAGCTAAAAGGCCATTTCTGATTATTAGCTACAGTTCTTCTGAAAGCCCTTCTCCTAGTAATTCTCAAGTTCAGACAAGTCTCGTTTCAGCAGCCCTGTCATGTGCCTTTCGGAGCAAGTTGCAGAACGAGGTCATTGCAGCCTTGGTTACATGCCAGGCACCTGCTTGGAGGCTGGAGAAATTCCTTGCAGCCAGGAAGGACAAAAGAGACACTTTGCTCTAAAGGAGACATGTTGAGACTTGTGTGAGGAATGGCATTTTGCCACCCCCCTACCTTCAGACCATATTAAAGAAAGAAGGCAACCCAGCCGAACAACAACGTGAATCCCAAATTGCTTTCCTGTGGAATTCAGTAATTGGGCTCTTGCTTTTAACTCTTTCAAGGTCAAACATTTGGTACCCTCAATGTAGTGGAAAGGAAAGAATCGACGGAAGAACGGTCCTAGAAACAGTGTTTTTCAAGCCTAGCAACTTTAAGATGCCTGGGGAATTCTGGGAACTGAAGTCCACACATCTTAAAATTGATAAAGTTGATTTGAAAAAACACTGCTCCTATCCACTGCTCCTTCCCCAGTCAATATGTATTGTATCTGGGTAGGGACCAGGGGTGGGTTCCAACTTACCTCGCTGCCGGTTCGCTCCCTCCTGCGCCACGTGGGCACGCCTCGTGGGCGTGCGCACACTTCACGCACGCGTGCATGCGCAGTAACAAAAAAGCCAAAAAATAATAATAATAAAAAAAGCCAAAAAAAAAAAAGATGGCGACCGCATGCACAGTGCAGGAAGTCGGCTTCTGCGCATGCTCAGAAGGAGAAAAAAAATTCAAAAAAAAATTCAAAAAAAATTTTTTTAAAAAAAAGATGGCGGCCCCCACGGACCGGCACTGACCGATCCGGTTTGGTGACGTCATCGTGACGTCACCAGCAGGCCACTACCAGTTCAGGAGAACCGGTCCGAACCGGGAGGAACCCACCCCTGGTAGGGACATTGGGAAGTATAGTCAAGCAATCCAACTGCAGTTCACCTGAAAACCTATTATAAATTATACACATATGAGTTGACCTGCCAAGCTGAAACTTACCTGGGATTTTAAAGCTGACGTCGTAACATAGCCAACCACAATCTATAATCAAAGAGCAGCTACTATTGAGTAGATGATGCTGTTTCGTTGTTCTTCAGATCAAACAGGGACACTACAGTTTCTCAGAGCAAAAATGGAAACCTTTAGCAATTTCATTTTGCAAAAGCTTTAGTTTTCGGGAAGATCAAAGAATCTAATGTTCAGCCTTTGAAAATGATTCAGAAGAGGCTATTTGGAGCATGCAAAAGTGCAAATAACTCATTTTTTTTAAATGTTATTTCTTTTCAGGTTTTTATATGGTCTAAAAAAAGATGTGGCTGTATTAAAGAGACAGCTCCTTAAAGCAGCAATGTCCAGTGTTTTTAATTTTTTAAAGTGACCATTATTTACAGGATCTTTTGGGAGCCTGAAAATCGGGGTGGCTTTTGAAAAAGCAGTGCACTCCTGCTTCTATTTTGCTCTATCCAGACTCCAAATAAAGAGAGGGGAAATGTCCCCATGTAAGAACAGAAGTTGTCAGCTTAACCACCCACACCAGGCAGAATGCTTTCTGCTTGGAAAACTGCTAGTCTAACATTTTGTTCTTTCAGAGTGACAAATTAGGAATTCAACAGCAGGACAGTTGCTGGGCAGTTGCAACCTTGTGCTTAGTTTCCCAGAGTGACCCTTATTACTGTCATAGCTTGCATTAGCCTCAGGCATGTAATTCGGAGACATCTGCAACAGACAGCAAAGGATGAAGCAAATTCTTCTTTCTTTCCTGAAGCACAAGTGGGAGATCACCTTTTAGGCTTGGCTGACTGCTCTGGGCAGATTCCAGCTTGTTTAGGAAGAAATTTGCTCCAGAAAGGTCTTATTATTTTGCAAGCATGTGCTAGGTTCAAATGACCCTTTAGGGCATTTTCTCAAGAAATGAGAAGTCATTTGTTTAAAAAAAATTGTAGTCTTTGACCCAAAATATTTGGGGAAGTTAATACCGGTAGTAAAACTATAAAATTGCTGTAGGCATTATTGGTAATACTGTAAAGCTAGGAAACCATACTTTCAGAATTGTTAAGCGGTATTGTAAATGATAGGTATCAGAATTAGACCAATGTGAATATGTGACATCCCAAACTTGGAAGAGAGAAGCTTCTCCTGAGGAGATGCAAAGATGTGAAGAATTGGCTGATTGAAGACAATTCTTTTGGCTGTTGTTGTGACAATGGGACATGACCTTTTGCACTAATCTATCAGAATTCCTTCCACTTCTTTTTTGTTTTTATTCTGAGTGTCCCACCATTTCTTACAATAATTATATTTCCTTCAAGATGTCGTGCTTCTTTAGTGTTGTGAAGTTCTTAATACTTACCTGGATGGTTTTATATAAAGTGCTAAACTTTATAAACAAGTTCACTTAGATAATATTCCTGTGTTACCATAACTAGTGTTGGAATTAGGTACTAATAACAATAGCAATCTACAGCTGATATTAAGAGACCCATTACCTTAGATGTAGAAATAATTGGATTTGTAGCCAACAAGATTCTTAGTCTCTGTGGCTGGGTCTAATCTCCTTTTCTGAACAAGGGATTCCCTCCCATCCTCTCCTGTTCTCAGCTCATTCGGATACTGAAAGAGAATTTAACTGGTTAGTGTTACTTAATGTTTTTCTTTTCTTTTCTTACAAACTCCTTTTAGTTTGTATGATACCTGATATTATTGCCTTGAGTGCTATTTATACAGGTAGGCCCCGACTTACGACCACAACTGAGCCCAAAATTTCTGTTGTTAAGAGAGACCATTGTTAAGAGAATTTTGCCCCATTTTACGACCTTCCTTGCCACAGTTGTTAAGTGAATCACTGCAGTTGTTAAATTAGTAACACAGTTGTTAAGTGAATTTGACTTCCCCATTTGCTTGTCAGACGGTCGCAAAAGCTGATCACACGGCCCTGGGATACGGCAAATGTCATAAATATGAGTCAGTTGCCAAGCACCTGAATTTTTATCACGTGACTATGGGGATGCTGCAATGATTGTAAGTGTGAAAAATGATCATGTCACTTTTTTCACTGCCGTTGTAACTTTGAACCGCCACTGAATGAACTGTTTAATGAAGAACAACAGAATCTCTACATTAATCTGGTAGGGATCCATCGATAGATGTGTGCTCCTCTATTCCAATATTATCTTTTAAAGTATATTACTCAGTGCCTTGATGTCCTGGGTGTTCTCTCTCCTCTTCCTTATGCATATTTTGGATGAAATGGGGAAGTTTATGATAAAGCCAGCAATGCAAAATATTTGAATTGCACATTATTTTAGTGTAAGGAACATGTATGTGAGAAAGGATTATATGCATAGACCCCTATGCAAATCCATTGTCTAGGGGTCCTTCCCAGAAATCTTAGCTTGAAAGACACTTTGAAAGATATTTCTTTGAAGGTAATTTCATCACAAATCCATGCCAAATAGATTCCTGAATACTGGAGTTGATTGAATCAAAGGCACACTTGAGAAAACAGCTATGCTTTTTTCCCTCACTGGCAGGAAGTCCATAGGTGACGAACTATCTGACTGAGAAATCAGGATACATCCACAATGAAATGAATTCTTTTTTTTTTCCCAGAAGAATGTATATAACATATCTTTTAGAGGTTTCTTTAAAAAAATTGAATTGATCTTTTTTAAATAAGGTTTTTAATCTTTCATTTGTGGTTGAAAAAAATAAAATAAAATGAATACTGGCTCCAATTGGCATATGTGTCAATTAACTGTAGTGCCCTGAATATGAGAGGTAAATAGGGACGCATGTAGAAGGCGGAATTTAGCTTATGCTTCTTGGCACGAAGTTCTTTCAATAGCCACATCTGTGTTACAATAAATTAACCCTGACTCCATTACTCCTTCTTGCAACCTTTTAACTTTCCTTTTACTAATTCAGTGATTGGGAGTTCCATTTCTTGCATCTGACTCAAAACCATAAACTTGCTAAGGGGCCATTTAGGCCAATGAGCCCTGTCCTTGTTCAGTGCAAGAATTCAGCTTCAAACTTGCCTGTGACAGATGGCTTTTTAACCTCTATAAGAAAACATACACTAAAGGGAGCCCGCTCCTTCTCTGAATAATTGATTCCAGTCAAACTGTGTTGCCTGGATATTCCCTCCTGCCCTCCACGTTCAATGGAGTCTGCCTTCCTGTAACTTAAATCCACTGTAACATGTCCTGCACTCTGAAATGTTAGAGATTAGGTCTTGACCTTGTTCTATGCGGACATCTTTTCAGCTATCTGTCAGGGCTATCAGATACCCTCTGTCTTTTCCTCTCGAGGTTAAACATTCCGAGTTTTTAAAAGCTCCCTTCATAGAATGTACTTTCCAGTCCCTTGATTGTCCCCATTGCCTTGTTCTGAATATATTCCACATTGTCGGAATTGTTCTTAAAATGTGGTAGCTAGAACTGGATACAGTACTCAAGGATCTGATCGATGCAAAGTAAAATTGAATAATTGCTTTCTGTGATTTGGAAAATATATGTTCAATAGAAGAGAACATATTGCTCAAAGTTTTTTTTAAATCAAATTTTATTGCAAATTTTTTGTGTCCCCCCCCAAACATACATATTTTATGAACAAGGTGTTGTCCGGATGATTCTTACATATCCTTTCATATACACAATCCATTTTACATCATATCTCTATTTTCAATTTCAGCCATAATATTCTCTTTCCATATTTCTTTATCTTATTTTCTTCTTAATATATAAACAATATTACTAATCGCCCTAAATTCCTAATCTCTTACAATAACATCAATTAGTTATCTTATTTCTCCATTGCTAAATATATTTCTCAAATTTCCCATCCCACTTTTTAACATTTCAACTTCATTTCTTAAATTATTCAAAATTAAACCAAATTACCATTTCACATTCCATCTGCTGTTCTCTTTTACTATGAACAATATACATCATCATATTCAAATCTTGCATAAAAACCCTTTAACTTGATTGACTATCAAC